>WBNM01006351.1:1626-32596 GCA_013399055.1 Ramphastos sulfuratus
ACTCGCTTCTCACACACTTCTCAGTTGTTCTGCTCCTTCACTCTGGTGGTCTGTGGTTGCTTTCTGCCTTAACTCTAATCCGACCTAACCCTTTATTTCCCCTAACATCATTGTTGTCTTTTTGACATCTTACCTCAAATCTCTCCAGATTTATCACCTGAGGTATATGGGGATTGATCTGGTTATTTCTGAAGGGAGAGAAAGGGGGGGCAATGGGGAGGAGTTTGGGTTGGGAGACTCCTGGCAATCTGACTGTTTTGGAGGGATTTTGTGTTTCTGTATTACTTTTAACTTGTACATAATTATATATATTGTGTATATATATGCTTGTAAATTGTGCTAAGCTGTAAATATACCTTCACCCCTTAATTTCCAGCTGGCTGATTCTAGTCTGGGTGATTTCATTGTGTGTGGGGGCTGGTGACTCCCAAACCATCACATGTTTCCATTTAAATTTCCGGTTCAGTAGAGCATTTTTGTTTTACTCCTTTGGGAAGGGGTAAAATACTTTTGTGTCCTTCTGCCCTGAGCAGCTTGTGGCTCAAAACAGGAACAGATGGTGAAAACAATCTTCAGGGACTTCAGGAGAGCGCTGCAATTGCCTGGACCTAGTTGGTTGCACCAAACCAGCTCACCTAAGGTGAGGCAGAGGAGGAAGCATACACAGAAGAGCTAACCGCAGCCGTCGTGACCACATCTGCAGAACAACATTAGTCCCTATCACCATTTTCTAGTATCTTCTCATACAGAAATTCAGTTGGTTGAACACATCTGCAGAACAACTTTGGTCCATATCACCATTCTCTAACATCTTCTCATACAGAAAGTCCCTTGATCATTTTGGGGAGTGTACCATTAGCTGTCACACACTGTCCCAAGGGGAGAAGTGTCCTGTTACCTATCCCAGCCTTCCACAGCATCATCAACACTGTAACAGGTGATCAGCAGTAAAGACAGTTATCCTTTTTACTCAGATGTCTTCATCAAATTGGACAAGTTGTGACAGAGTCAATACCTTCCAAAGCCAATCTCTGCTTCCTACAAAAATGGAGTAATTGGAGAGACAGGCAGCAGCAGCAGCAGTATCTAGCTGTCATTATAAAGTCAGACATCAAACCTCATTTGTGTGTCTTTGAAATGGCAACAGAGACTAGTTTTCCTACCCATGATTGGCTTTAATGAAATAAGCATGAAATACCAATTCTGTGGCTCTTCCATGTATCTGTTGCACATCTGCTGTGGCATTGTTACATGGTTACACTGCTTTAGTGGTCAGAGAGCAAGGCAGTCTTGAGCATCCTTCATGGGACTGGCATCCTCCATGCTGACATGCAGCAGCTGGTGAGCATGGCTTCTTCTCATCTTTGTACTAACACATCTCATCTCATGTTGCCAGAAGCTTGTTTGCAGGAAGAAGAGACAGACATCCTTGCTCAGTTTCTGGCTTCTCTCCTGCAAGCAGCAAGAGTATCAATTAATATCAGCAAAGCTGCCAGTTAATTAGTGACGGTAGGCTGGAGGACACTGACACCTTTCCTTTGTACTTTCTCTCTAGAACTCATTAATCCCAGTTGAGTCTACCAACTGTGTAGCAGATGGCTGCAACTTTCTCTGCTATTTACAGTGGTTGAGGCTGACCTGGTGCCTTGGTACTGGCCACCATGGTATCCAGCATCACCTTCCCAGTCCATCATTCAACCACATAAAACTTAGTGTGAGATGTTCATTTATCAACTTATTTTTGGAGGTGTAGAAAGCAACCATAAACACATCACAGTATCACAGTATCACAGTATCGCAAGGTTGGAAGAGACCTCAAAGATCATCAAGTCCAACCCATTACCACAGACCTCAAGACTAGCCCATGGCACCAAGTGCCATGTCCAAACGGGCCTTGAACACCGCCAGGGACGGTGACTCCACCACCTCCCTGGGCAGCCCATTCCAGTGGGGAATGACTCTCTGAGTGAAGAACTTTCTCCTCACCTCCAGCCTAAACCTCCCCTGGCACAGCTTGAGACTATGTCCTCTTGTTCTGGTGCTGGTTGCCTGAGAGAAGAAAGCAACCTCCTGCTGGCCACAACCACCCTTCAGGTAGTTGTAGACAGCAAGAAGGTCTCCCCTGAGCCTCCTCTTCTCCAGGCTAAACAATCCCAGCTCCCTCAGGCTCTCCTCATAGGGTTTGTGCATACATATCTTGCCAAAAACCAGTCTACTATGGAGTGGATTCTTTCAAATGAAATTTCTAAATGGTTGAACAGATCCAAAGTCATTGTATCCTGTACTGCTGTAATATTTGTGCACTCTTCTGATTTATGGTACTCTAACGTTAATATTAATTTCAAATAAAATTAATCTAACCCCTCATTTGTCTGTATTGGTTACAGGATTAAGGCACTAAATGCAGTCTGGGAATGCCTGGGGTAAAATCTGAGATTTATCATGAGCTTTTCCATGCCAGTCTCAGCAAATTCACCTTACCTCTAGACTTCTACTCAAAGCTGCTAGAGATGGTGATGCCATCACCTTGCTTAGGTAAGTAGGCAGCTAGGAGATGAAAAATTGCCCTGTGATGTCCCTGTGTGAGAGATTTCCCTAACTGGTGTTTTTCTCACCTCCCAGGTTTTCTCCTCTATTTTTTTTAGACTTTATATTCTTCATGGTGTAGTACTGGATGTGGACAGAAGCTCACACAACAGAACTCTTTATTGTTGTGTCAGAAGCAAGGATCAAGCTCAGTTTCAAAGCATATTACACAACTGCTGGTGAAATACTGGGTCTGAAATGATCTTAGAATCATAGAATCATAGAATGGTAAGGTTGGAAGGGACCTCAAGGATCATCCAGTTCCAACCCCCTGCCATAGGCAGGGACACCTCCCACTAGCACAGGTCACTCAAGGCCTCCTCCAACCTGGCCTTGAACACCTCCAGGGAGGGAGCAGCCACAACCTCCCTGGGCAACCTGTGCCAGTGTCTCACCACCCTCACTGCAAACAACTTCCTCCTAACATCCAGTCTAAATCTCCCCTCTGCCAGTTCAAACCCATTGCCCCTTGTCCTGTCATTGCAAGACCTTGTCAATAGTCCCTCCCCAGCCTTCCTGTAGCCCCCTTCAGATACTGGAAGGCTACTCTAAGGTCTCCTGGAAGCCTTCTCTTCTCCAGGCTGCAGAGCCCCAACTCTCTCAGCCTGTCCTCACAGCAGAGCTGCTGCAGCCCTCTCAGCATCTTCGTGGCCTCCTCTGGACCCGCTCCAACACTTCCATGTCCTTCCTGTGCTGGGGGCTCCAGAACTGCACACAGGACTCCAGATGGGGTCTGAGGAGAGCAGAGCAAAGGGGCAGAATCCCCTCCCTTGCCCTGCTGCCCACACTACTCTTGCTGCAGCCCAGCACTCAGTTGCTGTCTGGGCTGCACTCACACTGCAGGCTCATGTTGAGCTTTTCATCAACCCACACCCCAAGGTCCTTTTCCTCAGGGCTGCTCTCCAGCCATTCACCACCCAGCCTGGATTTGTGCTTGGGATTGTGCCTACCCAGGTGCAGGACCTTACACTTGGCCTTGTTGAATGTCATGAGGTTGGCCTGGGCCCACCTCTCCAGCCTGTCCAGGTCCCTCTGGATGGATCCCTGCCCTCTAGCAAGTCGACTGTGCCACACAGCTTGGTGTCATCTGCACACTTGCTGAGGGTGCACTGATTCCTCTGTCCATGTCACTGACAAAGATGGTAAGATATTAGCTACAGCTTTTTTCCTTTATGCCTTTTGCTATACATTACATTCATCCAGCTATAGACCAAGGCATCTTCCCTTCACCACACATAACACTGTCCACAGTGAACAGCCATGTTGCTCTGACTCCAGTGCATGTACCACCACTGGTAAGTCAGTGGTTTCAGTGCGAGCTGACCTAGCTGTACCTAGCACATCTAGCACCTACCTTCCTACCACATCATGCCCAAACATGGACATTTGAAGAATGGTGATCTCATCCTTCAGCTGCTTTGAAACTTCCAGAGTCTAACAAGCTTTGACCGCTGCAACTTGGAGCAAGAAATTATGAAACTTCTTTTATTTGTGTCTCCAAGAGCAAGGATTTATTGTAATGCAGAAGTGTTATATTTTTTTAATACTCTCCTCCCAACTTTCCCACAGAAGAAGGTTCATTTCTGTGTGCTTTGTTTCTACATTTTGTTCCAAAAGAGGCTTGACTGTTGGGACACAAAGGATGCTGTGGGGGCACAACACTTCCCACTAGAGGTTGGCTTCTGGATCTCACCAGGGTGGTGGGTTTCATAGCTTTGCAAATCCAAAAGAAGGAGGAACCAGCTAATCACATGCTAGAAGGCTTAAGATCAGGCACCAGTTATAACTTGCTTGTTAATTCACATTCTCAGAGTAAAGTCCTTTTATCTGGATGAGCTATACTTAACTGCTCCACTTCACAGAACTGGGAGTCAAGAAGCTCTCCCCGCTGGCAAGGCACTGACATAGGCTCACCAGCTTTCATGTGCTTCAGATTATTTCATTTATTCTCACTTGGCTGGTCTGAGCTATCTGCTCCAGGTGAGGGCCAAGAGTAATGCAAGCATCTGACAATCTGCTTCCCACATGGTGAGGCTACATCTCTCTCTGCAGGCTCTTCAAAGGAGCTCTGAGCAATAAAGCTGAAATAAAACAGGCACTGCTGAAACTGCTTTCCTTTGTCTTTGCTTTCCAGTGTTCCTAGATTTTCTAGTTTTGAATAACCTCTTGAAAAAACAGTCCAGTCCTCAAAGATGAAACTTAGTACCATTGATTGGTTCCCCTGACAGACAAAGCAGCAATGAACCAACCCCTATGGTCTCACTACAGTCATCTGGGCATCTTACTTGGTTTGAGTGGAGCATCCACAAGTTCTTGTGGTCATGATGTGGAACCTCCTGGAACATAGGATGTCCCACCTCAACATGAAGAGAAATTTCTTTATGGTAAGGGTGACAGAGCATGGGAACAGGCTGCCCAGAGAGGCTGCAGAGTCTCCTTCTCTGGAGGCTTTCAAAAATTGCCTGGATGCATTTTTGTGTGGCCTGCCCTAGGTGATCCTGCCTGGGCAGGGGGATTGGACTTCATGATCTCTAGAGGTCCCTTCTAACTGCTGACATTCTGTGATTCTGTGATTAGCCAAGGAGGTGGCAAGCTTGGCTTCCTCAACAAGTCTTGATCCTGAAGCAGCAGAAGAAACTGAACACAAGCCAATGCATAAGAACTCCTTCGTTTGTTGCAGTGATTAATCAACTGTGAAGGATGTTTCTGTGGTGATAGCATCACACAAAATTAGGAGCAGAACCTTGAGACAGGTTTAAAATGATGAGGAAGAAACTATAACTGTCCAAACAGAGCTGTCCAGCCCCAAGAGAACTTTGCTGTTCCTGTTCTTCCCTCACTTTTGACTGCCTGGAATTACATACTGGGCATAGACAGCAAATATTTTTAAAAGTGCTTGTCTGAGTCTGCATCCAACCACTTATCTCTGTCCCAAGGCCTCCTAATTAATTACAAATTTTTTTTCTGTAACTGGAAAACTGATACAAATGAACTGCTGCTGAGTGGATAATGGCAGATGTATTTGCCCTGAGCTATTGGCAGATGAATTATCACTTGACCCAAAGTACCTGAAAAGATCACGCCAAGTTTTCTCCTTACTTGCATATGGATGCAACCACTTGGTTGCAAAAAATTTAATCAATCAAGGCAGCAGCAGCAGCACAAAACATCCCATGTGAGATCATAGTCAATTGCTGTCAGTCTGTGGGAATCTCTGCTTTTTCAATATTGTGGCTACACCAAATGCAAGATTTCATTTTGGATCCACCCCAGATCAAAATATGACTGAATTCCAGGCAAATATAAAGGACTTTTTGAATAAAATCAAATATAACATTCAACCCCCCCNTTGCATTCGGTGGTGTGGTAGAAATGGTAGGAGAATGCAGGTAGATCAAGTTCTGACCTGGATAAAATATAATACAAGAGGGAAATTCACATCATGTCACATGTGATGGTTTGGGAGTTACCCGCCCCTCCACACTTTGTAAAANATTGTTTTCATCAGAGCAAGGGGTTGGGCTTGCAACATTAGGAAATAGTGACATAGAAATAGACCCCATCTGGAGTACGGCGTGCAGTTCTGGAGCCCCCAGCACAGGAAGGACATGGAACTGTTGGAGTGGGTCCAGAGGAGGGCCACAAATATGATCAGAGGGCTGGAGCAGCTCTGCTATGAGGACAGGCTGAGAGAGTTGGGGCTCTTCAACCTGGAGAAGAGAAGGCTTCCAGGAGACCTTAGAGTAGCCTTCCAGTATCTGAAGGGAGCCTACAGGAAGGCTGGGGNGTCCCCAGGAGGGGCTCCCAACTACCCTTCCACCTTCTCCCCACCCCTATACCTTACCCCACAGTTTGCCTTACACACAAGGTGAGCTTGGAGGATCAGCCAGGGGGGTCAGAAGAAAAGTGGTTAGTGAGGTTACTCAGCATAGAGGAGAAGGCGAGAAGCTGCTGGACAGCCTGAGTATCTGAGCCTGAGTGATTATGTTATCTATGTTTTGAGTTCTTATTCTCATCCATCTCAGCAAGCCTATGAGTGAAGTAGACATCACCATTTTTTTCCTTTCACAGCCTATAATGTAATTTTCTCTATTAAAATATTCCAGTTAGCCTCCAAACCAGCACATCACATCTCAAAAGCATCGTAGCCACCAGGTGTGAGCCCCATCCTGCATAGTTTTCTGGCTGAAGGTTGCACAAATTTTCTCAAGTTTTCTCTCAAGCTGTGAATATTTCCCAGAATTCACAGATAATTCAGTCTGGATGAAATGGCATTTTTCATTGCCAAAATCTCATTCCAGGCAAAGACATAACTCAGAAGCGATACCAAGTATGAAGGAGAAGTCTGCCTGACTCTGCCATACAGAGGCAATAGAGCCCATAAAATTACCCCAGGAGGATGTGATTTGTGCCTTCCCCCAGCCTTTGGATGTGACTAGCCATTGTCAGTCCTATACTGTATTCATCTCAGAACTGCAGAACCTCTTTGTAACAAAGACAAATGTATATTGTCTTTTCCCAACTAAAAAGAGATGAAGTTGGCAATTTATAATGTTGAACTGTGGCTTCAGTTGAGTTTGGTGGTTTGCAGAGCTTAATCCTCTCTATTTAAAGTTTTATTTGGTGTGGCTGCTTCATTCTGAGCAAATTTTTCAAATGACCCTCAGATGATGTGGGATCGTTTTCAGCCTTTGACAGATTTGATCTCTTATCATCTTTGAACTAGAGATTTGGAGATGTAATTATTTTAATGCCTCTTAATTTGCAAATTAAACTTGCATTTATTTTATCACTAAAAGGACTAATGATTTCCTCAGAGGGAAAGCTCTGCAATGAAATAACAGTAAAGTACAGTAAGAACACAGAATCAGAGCTGGTTTGGGAGGAGCTGTCTTTGAGCCAACTCTAAGATCAAGATTGTTGCCATGCTCATTTTTGGAAGCCTCCTCCACTGATTTTTCATTTGTGTATTCATTAGACTGAAAGCCCACAAAGTGCAGTTGGTAATTACCATCAATGGTCTGGTTTTGAATTCTTTTCTTTTTCAGACTAAGTTGATAATTCAGCAAAGTATCTGAATGGCTGAGGCTGGTTAATACCAGCCTGCTACATTGCCTTTCATTTCTTCTTTTGAAGGCCTTTGTGAAGCAAAGTACAGGCACAAGCACAGACTGTCCTCATCTTTTCTTGATGGTGAGGTGCCAGCATCTCCATTGGTGTTTATCGTATTTTTGCTGTGGGGCATTTGGACACAACAGAATTGCTTTAGCAGAATTGAATGGCCTTATATTTTACACCAAAGCAAACTGAAAACAGTTGATTCAGGCAGCAGATTAAAATGGTCTTTCCTGTCTGTGATTTAGGCAACATTTCTATTGTTTGGTATGTAAGGAAAGGGATGTGGCAGATATGGCTTTGTTAGGAGGGTTCCTGTTCTTCAAAAGACATAGTGTGACAAGAGGCCTCTCTCTGCAAAAAGAAGGTGAAAGCTGATTTTAATGTCATGGCTTGCAGGTTTTTAATCACTGTTGTCTGGCAGTAATAGCTTGTGCTGACAGTTGGCAGTTGTCTTTTGGGTTTTAATGATAGGGAGTCCCAAATACACAGCAAAGAGTTTCATGACAGAAGAGGTGAGGTCTTCACCATCACCCCAGAGATGACTTTGCAAAGAATAACTAGGGCCGAATGAGGTTCAGTCCAGTGCTGTACCCAAACAGTGATAGCTGTGGCTGCTCTCTAGGCACATCTCAGAGACAGCTGACCCTCCATTTACATCAAAGTAAAGACCTCAGAGGCTGCAGATTCTCTCACAGGCTCCATAGCTCCAGAATGAAAGTGGAGATGCCCTCTCTCCATGGTTTGCAATGGCTGAAGCCACCTTCCAGCCATGGCTTAAGGTGGCATGACGTGTTTGTTTTCTCATCATGGTCCAGTTTAAGTGCTCATGTTTTGGCTGGAGGTCACTAATCTTCCTGGGTTTTTTGAGTTTTGTTTTGTTTTTATTTTGTCGTTCTTTTGTTTTGGTTTGGTTTTTGGTTTTGGTTTTATTTTGTTTTTCGCGGGTTTTGTTTTGTTTTGTTTTGTTTTCCTCCCCTCCTCCAACATTCCAGATGCAGCTTTCAAACTGTAACTGGGCTCTCATCCACTTCCACCATGGTGGTTGCTTCATGGGAGTGGGCAAAACAGTTTCTGAAGACATGGGGCACTGAAGGGTGCTCCTGGTTGAGACATGACAAGTCTGTTCTTAGTGTGCTCTGCCATGTAATTACCTCTATTCAGTATTTTTTTAAATGGCTAGTTGAAAGTTTCATAGAATTAAAAATAAAATTGGCTTGCTAATGAAAATCAGAAAGATGTGAGAACTGTGACCTTGATAAAATTTTCCATTTTTAAATATTTCTGGTGCAGTATATTTATGCCTAGCTGCAAGGAGTGCCTAGGGAAGGGTGCTATGAAACTGCCGGGCATCAGCAACCAGATAAACCAACGTTTTGTGCTTATATAACCTGCAACATTTAGTGATCACAAAACACCTCAAATTTCCAGCTACTGGGAGCTGGGAGAGAAGGGGGACAGTTCCAGGTCATCTGATAACGTGACAAAAATTAGTGAAAACATTTCTTTTGTATTTTCTTATCACGCTTTAAATTTGCATGGTGGGATTTCCCCCCCCCCCCAAACAATATGATAATTTAGGCAGATTTCTGTGCTGGCAGCCACAACACTAAAGTTACAGAGGAATTCATGCTGCTTCTTATGTATAAGAAGTATTCTGCCCGAACATGTCAATGGTTATTTTTAATGTCTCAGCTCTGACACAGCATTCATCAAAAGACAACTCCTGCAGCATACTCAGCACCCACGCTCCCCACCCTGGCTGTGGGTACTGATGGAGGTGTGGGTGCCGCAGTAGCCACTGCTAGGTCACCCATAGGTCCATGTGGCTCTTCCAGTCCTAGTTCCATGACCCCAGCTGGAGCAAGAAGAGAAACAGTCTGTCAGAATAGGTTGCAGTGGGGTCAGCCACGACAGGTTAAAAGGGTGCACCTTTGGGCTTACAGCATTGTCCAAATTTGCAAATATGACAAAGTTTCAGTCTTCTCTTGATGGGCACATTACAATCAGATTGTTTTTTTTCCCCAACTAGAAATGAAATCTCATACAGCATTGTATTCTGCTAGCCTGATTATTCTCCCAGCACGGGTCATTACCAAATCACAGCATCGCCATCAACATGTCTGAAATATTTCACTTGCTTCAGTTACATTTCTCTCGAGCCCTGACTGAGTGTGTGTGTGCCAGATAACTGAAGATGCGCCTGGAGCTTTGCTTTAAGAGCAGAGTTAAGTCATATTGTGTAGGCTGAGGTGCTCTTGATTCTGCATACTATTGCTCATGCCTTACAGTCCTTGGAGTCACCTTGCTGCCTTACTCTACAGATTTTTTTAAGTGCTGCAGTGCTGTTTGTTACTAACTGGAGTGCAAGACTGAAGAGTGCTCTAAGGAGGAGGTTGTTTCAGCTCTGGGAGGCAGCACCCAGAACCTATTTAGATTTTTCTTCTGGTCTCTTGTCTCTGACTGTAGTTATGCAGAGAGGAGCTGTTTACTTATTTTGCATGGCTCCCAAATGTCACTTAAGCATTATTAAGAGGAGGGTTACTACCTCCCAAATTTCTAATTAAGGTCTTCCCTTCAGTCTATTAGCAGTGCTTTTGTGGACATATTCTTTAATTAGTTCTGACTTTCTGACTCCAGTGCAAAGTAGTTTTTAACTACTGTCTGCAATGCCCACGAGTGGTGAGTCAACCTATTAAAAATTAAAAATCAATTTTAGTTTCACCAAATGAACTGAGTCCTATTTCATCTTATTTTCATTACCGCAGCGTCGGAGAGTCCGGGTGGTGACAAGAGCTTTACAAGTGGAGAGCAAAGAAGCCAACTTGCTGAGCCCCAGGCAAGAGAGGGGTCGTGCCACCACTGTCCTGACAGAGCCTTATCCCAAGTCAAGGAGGGGATGTGCAGTGGGAGGAGATCCAACATGGGCATTATGCACTTTGGTAGGGCAGAGATGTGGAAGGCTTAGATGTCTGTCCTGACGTGGGTGCTAACCTGGGCCCATCCACTAATGGCTCAAAGGGAAGGAGACTCTGTAGACACTTCCCTTCCCAGTTATGCTGCCCTGCAGAAATATTTTGTTTTTCACAGCTGTGGGAATAACTTGCCTTAGGGACCTTAGCCAGCAAAATCCTCAAGATAATGGCTTGCCATAAGTTCAGGTCATATGCATTTAGGTTGATATTCACCTTTTGAATGCACACCCATGCCCTCAGCACCTGGACATGCTAGCCTGGGCTCAGTGCCTGTTATGGTTCCTATCCTGGGTGTGGCAGAAGTGTGGGATCACACTACAGCAAATCCCAGCTAACAACTGCCAGCCACCAAAAGCCATTCTTGCTTTCCCCTCTGCCTTTGGGTGATGTCCTTGCACCCCTTCAGGGAGCTAAACTGGCAGAAAACTCTGTGCTGGCTGAGTTAGGGACACAACTGAGCCTGGGCCAGGGCAAGAAGAGGAGCCTAGGGCCAGGGAGGACCACCATCATCCCTTCCAGTGGCTGTTTGCATTTTATCAATTGTAATGTTGGACACCAAGAGTGTCCAGAGAGGCTGCAGAGGGAAGGACTCCCATTTGGAACAAGGAAGAGGATGGCTCCCCTAGCACATACCATAGAATCTTAGAATGGTAAGATTAGAAGTGACCTCAAGGATCATCTAGTTCCAACCCCCTGCCATAGGCAGGGACACCTCCCACTAGTACAGGTGGAGTATGTGGAGGTTCACATCTGGATTTGCAGCCCTCACATCAGAGAAACAAAACCATGTCTGTGCCCTTTGTTCATGCTGCCACAACTGGCTGCACACAGGTTCAGAACTCTGCTCAGAGCTACTTGCAAGACCAAGACCTTTCTCTGTAACCTGTTTGGACTAAAGTTGGTCTCTTTTTATAACATGCTTCACATCCCTGTAGCTGTTATGAACAGAGAAAATTATACCAGCCCACTGAAATGTTCATGTGAAAACTTTGTTGGCTCACTTCAGTTGGTGTTCACTGTTGTGCTCAGGCTTGATTTTCTAAGTGCATGCATAATTATTAATGTATTCATTAAGAGCATTTCCCACGGTGTTAAACAACTTTGACCAGATATCAGTAGAGAGGGACAATCGAACCAATGCACACAAAAGGTGCAAAAACATCTGTAAAGAACAGGTCAAGAGGAGTCTAATTACAAGGCCTCTTTTGAAAGAGATTCATTTACTGTTCGGGAGTTATATTATTAAATTAAAAACCCCACAGTCCTTACTGATTCTGTGTTAACCAGAACTAAGAATAAATTTTCATAGCTTGAAATAAAAGGACTGTGTTGTGTGTGTCATTCAAAATATGCTAGAGCATATCAGAAGCTCTTTGAAAATGGTAAATTATCCACAAACAATTGACACTGTTAGCAAAATTTTTATACCTGATTAGGTAACCCACTGCAAGCAGAATGAAAAGTAGAGGTCTAAATTGTTTTCCCTACTGTGGTAATATTCCCCAAGGATTTTTACTTTCAACAAGTAGCATCTGAGTGGGCAAAACTATGCAGTTTCAACTTAGGAGCTGCTGGGAGAGAAAGTCTAATTCCAGTGTCTTTACAGTAGTTGTGGCTGAATGCTTCTTCTAGAATCAAGGCAATCAATGAAGGAGGACTTTCAGAGCTCAATTAATGAATTGAGAGAGAGTGTAAAGAGAAAGTTTAAATGCATTTGACATTGGAGAATGTTTTGGGTGAAAGAATCTGAAGCTGAGGATGACTGGGTATAAGCTAAAAATACATACTGCCAGTATAATTGAACAACAGGACAAGTTTCCCCAGCAGGTTGTGCAGCCTCCATCCCTGGAGGCTTCCCAACATTTAACAGCATAGTGCTGAGCTGAAAACAGAGCTGACCTTGGACTGAACAGGAGGTTGGACTAGAGACCTCCAGACATCACTTCCTACCTGAGCAATTTAGCTTTTCAGAGTGGATGGGTCTACAACAGCCTAAACTGGAAGCAGCTTGATAGTGAAAACACAAATCTGTAACATCTAACAATGCCTATGGCAGGGGGCTGAAACTAGATGATCCTTGAGGTCACTTCCAACCTTACCATTCTATGATTCTATGATTCTATAATATCACTTTGGAGTTTACCAAATCTGGCTACCTCAGAGCTACTCAGAGCTCATGGCCAGAGCAAAGGAGCTTCATCTTTCACCAAGCTAGGATCTGTGCATGTCAGGAGCACAAACTGCCTGTCTGCAGTGCTTATGAGATGCATTGCTCCTGTCCCCCTGTATGAAATGATGACCCTCTAACCAAAAGGGCTGCTTGTGGAGACTATTTCCATCCCAGTAGTGGTGAGGAAGAGACTCCAGGAGGGGTACAGAAGCAGAGAAGAGGGCTGAGAGGGCTGTGCTAGCATCTGTACCTCCATGGAAGCCATCTCACTTAGGACCCAGACCTGGGCTCGGAACCTCTCATTTTGGCTCTAGCTTTGCTGCTTTCACCTTGGTTTGCTTTCATGGTCCAATACCTGCAGTGTGGAAGTCTCTCCATAGATTTATTGGCACAGAGGAGCCCACATAGCTGACACCAACTAGGGATCACCCTTGATGGCTGGGTCCTCAAGGCCCTCTGTCTTCCTCAGCCCAAAGGGACAGTGTTTCCGCACACTGATGCGTGTATGCAACAGCACAGTCATAGTCCAGTCATACCTGACATAATTCATTGTCAGAAAGTTATTTTGGGACCACTGCTTCCTTGTACCTTCTTAACATCCCAAGGTGGTTTCCAGGGATGGGTATGGAGGGGTTCTGCTCAGACCCCATGCAACTCTTCTGTTCTTTGGCACTGGTGAACAGCCACCAGGCATGCTGGTCATATGGACCCAGACACATTTTGCTGCCCAGTCCATGAGACAGATGACCACTGACACTCCATGGATACCAGCATTGTTGCAGCCAGGACTTGGCTCGGCACACATTAAAGAAGCACTTGAGAGGAATGGGAAAAAGCCACCCAGCACCTCCCTTGCCACCCACCAGCCACTTAGCTCAGCTCTGCAGGTGGTTACTCAAGCATAGGTTGCTGAGAAGGTTTTATTGTGTCTCAAAAGAGACAGCCTAATTTCCTTGTGTCTCAAGCAGAACATCCCACCCGTTCTGAAAATCCTTTGGTGGTATTAGTCATTTCTGACTACCAGCAATGCTTTTCCAGGCCTCCTTTCACAGTTTGTAGCTAGGAGGAAAAAAAAAAACCCACCATAACCAAAACAGTTTGTGTATCTAAATCACAAACATTAGCATTGTGTTATGCTAACAGTTATGGTCTATATTTTTAGGATATTTAATCTATTTGGATGCTTTCAGGTATATGTTAGCCAGCCTGGCTTGCTATAAGTTACCTCCCAATTCTGGTTGCCATGGCATAACAATGACTTATCATTTAGCTAAATATAAACCTTTGGCAACAAATGCATTAGCCACAGAGTAACATCCCAGAAAAAAAAAACCTAAAAGAACCAAAACACCATGAAAACAAAGCACCTGTCTATGGACCAATTCACCTTACCTTGTGCTGCTGTTTGGCCATCAGTTGTACAAGGCCCTGAACAGACAGATCCCACCTTCCCTTTCTGATATATATATACTTTTAAATTTTGCCTAATTAAAGGCAGTTAAATGAATAAAACACTGCAAATGTATTTTAAATGGCATTAAAAACAGGTACTGTAAGACAGGCTGACTGTCCTTCTGTCAGGCAGAACTGCCTCTCCTCAAAGCCTCTGCAGATCTCAACCTTTGTTGGGAGATTTTTTTTTTTTCCTTTTGGTATAAATCGAGTATGGGAGAAAACCTCCCTCCCCAAAGAGGCCAGAGGCATAGAAAGCTGAGGCACCAGGTGCTCCCTCCCCAGACCAGAAGCCAGGCTCAGCCCCACATCTGCCCAGCAATGTAGCACCTTGGCAGGCTGGCAATGGGGTAGGGGAAGTCCTGTGGCAGCCCATAACACTTCATCCCTCCTGGGGAAAAAGTTTCTCATTCATAGTTGTATGTTTTGATCAAAAATAAAGTGATATGTCACATATTTAACAATAAAATAAAATTAATGGACGCTGACAGAGGAACAAGTCACCTACAAGCATCTCCACATGATTTGAAGTCTTAATACAGAGGTGAGGCAGGCTACAGCAACTGCCCATAAAAAACAGTACTGTTAGGTTCAGGGAGGTGTTTTCTTTCAGTTTTGATTAAAAAAAACTATTCCTTACAGTCTTACTGTGGGCACTCTGCAACAGGAAGAGGACAAGTCTGGCCAGGTTTGTCATGCCCTACCCTGGTGCCTCTTAGCCCAGATGAGTTGGTAACCTCCCTGCAGAGCTCTGGAAACAAAATGCTTCAGCCACACAAATCCTAGCATGCCTGCACAAGAGTGTGGAGGAGAGCACGCAGCTTGCTCTGCTCCTAGCTACCAAAACAACTGTCAGCCAGCTCCAGTGAGCGCAGGGCGAAACAGTAACATGGGTATTTTTCAGGTTCGAGGCCAGGTGGATGGAGCTTTGAGCAACCTGCTCTAGTAGAAAGTGTTCTTGCCCATGGCAGAGGGACTGGAACTAGATGACCTTCAAGACCTCTTACAATCCAAACCATTCCATGATTCTGTGATTTCTGAATTTTGATTAGAGAAACAAGATCGAAGCAAGGAAACAACTTCCCTCCATGGGTTTGTGGAAGATGAACAGGCTCTTAGTTGAACTGTCTGTGATTGCAGGTCCATAAATTTGCTGGTCCTCATGCTCCTATTTTACATCAGCCTGTGAGGCTGATCCTTGTAGGAATCCTTGCCTGGGTTTATAAACACAGTTATTAAATGAAGGCAAGAGAGGAGGGACTCCTGCCCCCAAGGGCAGCAGTCCTCCCTGGCCTTACTGTCATCAACTGACAACAACATATATATATATATATATATAAAATCATAGAATCATAGAATGGTAAGGTTGGAAGAGACCTCAAGGATCATCTAGTTCCANCATATATATACACATATATACATACATACGTATATATATATATACACGTATACATGTATATATACATGCACACACAAATATACCTATAATGTTTCTGCCTTCGTTTGTAGCTGCTTCTATAGCAGAAAAGTTAATGGCTTTGTGAATGCTTGCTTGTGAATCTGCTGCATCAGCTGCCATGGTGATGGGTGGCATAACCTGGCAGGTTTGGGGCAAGGGAAGCTCTGTCCTCTGAGGCATGTGTGTTGAGGGTGGGAAACTCAGAATGCCTCCCAGCCTGCAGCAGAGGCGTATGCTTTCAACATGCTTGTGATGGGTGCCCAGTCCCTCTCTGACATAAACAGAGGGAGCATGGGAGTTTTCTGTAACTGGCAGCTCTTTTAATCTGAGAAGAGCCCCGGGGCGCACTGCTGGTGTGAGACGCTAGCGCAGTGGCTAACCAACCTGCTGGGCTCACCAGCTGAGCTCTTTATTTTGCCTGTTGCTAATGCCAGCATGTTAATAAAAATTGCCACCCCTACGTGTGAGAAGAGTGAAGCTTTGTCAGAACAGAGCTGGCCTGAAACCTCATCCCAAACTTATACCTTGTGTCAACACAAGCACCGCCAGTCATCCTGGAACTTTGAGATCTGGAAAGGCTCTTCAGAGACACATTAGCTGGTCTTTCCTCTCCTGACCCTCAGGCTTTGTCGAATAGCCAAAGTTCAAAATCATCTCCTGTTCTCACTACCGACAGGAACTGCCATGAAGAAACCAATCTCATTACTGCTGTTGATGGGGTTTTTGAGCATTGCTTTTTCATAGTTAGACTGCTCAGCCTCCTCTTTCTCGTGTCTTACCATCGCAAGTTTGAAAAAATGGAAGATACAGCAGATGCTTTCCATGTGAGTTGTGCTGCTGGGCTTTCAGTGAGAGACCCATGAGCTGAACCAGGATGACAGAAAAGATGGAGTGACTACAGGGAGCCTTACTGCATTTCTTCTGTCAGATCCACGCCAATGTATCACCAGCTCTTGGAGGGACAAGCTCTTCCACACAGCCTCTTCCTCCTCTGGGATGCAGGAAGGGTAAGAAGATGGTGGGTTTATCTGCAGGTCCCAGGAAGCAGCAGAGGGGCTGTGGGTCGACAGCTGTCTCCCTGCTGAGCGCCTGGCTCACAAAAAGAGTGGGCACCAGCCCAACTGCAGGGAAATTTCTGGTAGGGCTTGTTAATCTTGCAATTGTTTTGGGGAAAGGCAACCAAAAAAATACAGATCAAATTTTTTGCCCATAGTCAGCAAAGCTGTTTGTGCTCTGCTGCCCTGCTGCTCCACTTGAGCGTCTGTTTTCCTTTAGAGCTTTCATTCTTTTCCTTTAGCTTCGCAAGGTCAGCCTGCAATTTACCAGGAGCTTTAAAATACCTATTGCCTTATTTAATTTTTTTTTTTTTTCAGAGCATCTTCCCTTTTATTGTGCTCCTCCCTTTGCTCATCACATCCATATTTTCTTCTGGAGTTACAAAAGCCCCTTGCCCCTTGAAATTATTTACTCCTAGCTCACCATCTTGGAAAACAACTGTTTTTCAGATCTGCAAGATCATTTCTCTTCACAGTGCCTCAAACCTGTGTTTCTGAGAACAAAAGTCCTTCTGTTGATTATCAGCATTGTCATTGTTTGGGCTTAATTTATATTGCTTCTTTCTACATTTCCTCACAAAGAGAGGCTAAATCCATTCTGATGCACTGCCTGTCACTACTGTCAACTATCTGACACTGTCATTAGTTTCACTGGAGCCAGATTTCTCTGCATTCAGCTAAATGTGGATATGTGTGTTTGTAGGCTTGGGAACAGGGAAAAAAAAAAGACAATATCTGAAAACTTCTGGTAATTTATGACTATAAACTTACACTCCACTAATATAATCCCTGTGGATGGTGAAACAAATTGCCACTGGTCTGAAATGGGATCATGCACGCTGAAATAGCTCCATGCTGCCTCGCTCCAAACAGCTTGGTGTTTTACGCTGTCATCTGACTGGTGGACCTAAAACAGCAAGGGTGCCTCAAAACACATCATGTTTATGGTCAAAAGAGACCCCTGGGCTGTTAATCAGATACAAAGAGAGTAAGGAGTTAAAAGACAAGTAACGCTTCTATGTGTTTAGCTGAAAGATGTATCATGGTTGCTTCCTCAGGAAATGTGGCGGTGTGTAAAAAGAAGCCATATGCTGGTGCACGCTCAGTGCTCCCAGTGATAAGTACATTACAAACATTACTTTAAGGTCAAAGAAATAGTAAACCTGTGTGATAGTCCTGAATCAGCCTCATAAGAGCTTTGGAATCATAGGGTTTTAATGACCATCCTCCTCCTGTGAACCACTTAGTCACTAAATTGTTTTCTTTCTCCTCAGATATAGAATCATAGAATGGTAAGGTTGGAAGGGACCTCAAAGATCATCTAATTCCAACCCCNACACGCATTTTGAAAGGGTGTAAATCTGTACTTATATTTTAAAAAAAGAGCATGAAACTAACCCAAATATAAATGAAGTTGGAGTTTGATAGCATCATAGTCAAATGGATTAGAACTTGCTTATAGAAGTATCTGTTGCTGTCTGCTGGTACCGTGAGTAGTTTGAAGATGTTTTGGTGTGTGCACACAGCTGCTGGACTAAGAAAATGTCTGCTTTCCTTGCATAAAATTATAAGTAAAAAAAAAAAAAACTAATGAGGACTGCCCTAATGACCTTGGTACAGGAGACCTGACACCCAGGGCACCTGTCTCAATCACACTCATTTTTCTGCCCTATTTTTTTTCTGCAGGGCTGACAAACTCTTGGGATACCTTGGCTCTGCCTGTTCATCTCCCCAAGAAGTGACCCTGAGGACTGTTTTTCAGATTTTTCCAACTTGTGTGGTACAGGAATCTACTGTGAGGCACAGCAGCCCTCCTTTATTCAGCCTGATCAAAGGGTAGAAGTCTCCAAACTCCTCTGTTGGGAGTCCAAATTTCCAGTTTGTGAAAGATTCCAAGGTGTTTGACATTGTTTTCATTTCAGATAGAAGTGAGCTTGATGTTTCCCCATAGACCATATTCCTGGTGGAAAAAGATAATCTTCAGGGCCAGAAAAAAACCTGATTTTAATTTAGAACAGGGATATTTTTTATTGGAGAAAGATTTTGGAACATTTATTTAGAAAATACATAAGAGAAAATGTTTGTTTCTCTACATATACTCATATTAAACAAAAATATGTTGGCAGGTAATATCACAAGCTGCTCAAAATGTTTAGTGTTGGGGTTTTTTTCCTTACACTCATAGAATTGTAGAATGACTAAGGCTGGGAAAGACCTTTAAGATCATCTAGTCCAACCATAGCCTGACTACCACAACCACTAAACCATGTCCTGAAGCTCCACATCTACACACTTCTTGAACACCTCCTGGGATAACAACTCCACCACCCCCCTGGGCAGTCTGTTCCAATGCCTCACCACTCTCAGTAAAGAATCATAGAATCATAGAATGGTAAGGTCGGAAGGGACCTCAAGGATTATCTAGTTCCAATCCCCTGCTATAGGCAGGGACACCTCCCACTGGTACAGGTCACTCAAGGCCTCAAATGTTTTCCTAACATCCAATCTAAGGCTCCCTTGACAGAACTTAAGGCCATTTCCTCTCGTTCCTGTCGCCGGTTACTTAGGAGAAAAGACCAACACCAGCCTCACTACAATCTCCTTTCAGGTAGTTGTAGAGAGCTGTAAGATGTCCTGCAGTCACTCCTTATATGACATGCCCTCCAAACCCCTCACCAGCCCTGTTGCTCTTCACTGGACATGCTCCAGGACCTCAATGTCTTTCCTATGCTGTGGTGCCCAGAAGAGAACACAGTACTCAAGCTGTGGCCTTGCCAGGGCCAAGTACAGGGGCACAATCACTTTTTTACTCCTGCTAGACACAGGCCTCCCTAGGGTCTTGCTCCCATGAGGCCCCCTGGTCACCCCTGTGGCAACTAGCACTGCTTCCTCCTGCAGCTCCAGGAAGAGCAGCCAACTGTGGCAGCAGCTGCAAGGAAGAAGTGACTGCAACCTCTCAGCCAAGTCCCACCTCAAGCAGGGCTGCTCTCGCAGCTGCAAGGGAAGTAAATGTTGGCCTTGCTGCTCCCTAGGATGCCGAGGCTGGCCAAGCACAGAGCTGGGAGACAGTTTTTACGGATCAAAAGCCAACAGAAATGTCCTTACAGCACAGCCACTTTGATGAGCAGCACTCTGGCTTCAGCAAGCACTTCTGGCAAGCATAAACTTGCTTCCCTGAGCTCCTTGAGTTTGGGTTTACCAGGGGCTCTGCAAAAGCACAGAAAGTGTTGAAGAAGGAGGGAGGGTGACACATCTGAGAAATGCTGTGTCTAGAGGAAGGAAAGGAAGTGAGGGGATATGGGAAAGCAATCCCTCTGAGATCCTCCCTCCAGCTGTCCAGATGTACACAAGGAACCATTCTGTGTGTTTGTGGAGGCAGAGGTGGAGATTTCTGCACAGGGTTATTTTTTGTCCTGACATCCCAGGTCAAAATTAAAGGGGGTTTGGGAATAAAGATGACACAATATTTTCTGGGTGTTTTTCCTATTTCCTATTCCTTGATATTACTCTAACTTGTCTTTATTAGTAGACTTAGTACAGGACTAAATCCTTAATTCTCTACATAGCTATTGTCTATAGTACTGCTGTACATGGGGGAATTATGTAAAGGTTAGGACAGAGCCATGGAGCTCAGAAATAACTGGCTAACATATCAGTGGAAGATCATACAGTTCATTTGGGCCTGCACTCTGTTGAACAAGGGCCAAAGTATTTTGGCAGTAACACTCAATGGGATTTGGGATTGTCGAGAGGATCAGCTCCATGGAAGTGCTGTGACATCTTGATAGACTCTATACATCTACATCAAGCTGTAAATACTACTTCCAGTTAAGGTCTTTTTGTAAATAGTTATAAGGCTTGGAAAATCTTTTGTTCAGACTGAGACCTGTGGAAGCTCCTGGACAAAGCTATACGCAGACCAATATGATTACAGCAATGCCCATTTATTGAATATGAGTATACACTCATATACTTTCTAATAGACTATGCAGGTTAGTTCATTGTTAAGCAGTTGGTCCAAATCATTAAAGCACAAACTCCATGGCATTAAGCAATTGGTCCAAATCATTAAGGCACAAGCTCCGTGGCATTAAGCAATTGGTCCAAATCATTAAGGCACAAGCTCTGTGGCATTAAGCATTTGGTTCAAATCATTAAGGCACCAGCTCTGTGGCATTAAGCAATTGATTAAAATCACTAAGTCACAAGCTCTGTGGCATTAAGCACTTGGTTCAAATCATTAAGGCACAAGCTCTGTGGCATTAAGCATTTGGTTCAAATCACTAAGGCACAAGCTCTGTGGCATTAAGCAATTGGTTAGACATTATCTCTTCAAACACTTCGCGTGAATCTTTGTTTCTGCTTTGATCATCCTATTGTTGTCCATTTCTTCTGTGGGCTGCTGCAGCTGACATCCTTGCCCTTCAGATGAACCTTCATGCAGACTGTGAAACTTTTCAGTTCACAATTAGTAGTTAGCACAGGTTGGATTGCTCATATGTCCATTTAATGCAAGGTATTCCTCTACAGAGACCATCTTGAGAAATTGCTAGAAAAGGCCCCCAAATGCTTGCTGGTACTCTGTGCAGCACTAGTGGCATGTGGGACCTGGGAGGGTCTGGGCTACAGGCACCTTGCAAGAACAATGCAGGTTGACAGTACTTTACCTTCTCCTGTCACCTCCCTGCACTGATATCTGTGTGGCCTTGCAGTACCATCAGTCTCACAGGAGACCAGCCAGGAGAAGTGTTTGTAAATCTACAGAAGTGGAGTTAAAGCAAAATATCCACGTTGAAACAATGCCACCTAAAATGTTGCCTGCCAGTGGCCTCTAAGAAGGAAAAAAGAAAAATCACTCCTATTCTACACAGTGGAAAAGAAGGAAAGTGTTGCTAAAATGGATGCGAAGCTTGCACATGGAATCTACAGATTTCTCTTGCTGGCAAACACTATCAATGAAGCTTTTCAAAGTTGAGTTACTGAGCACCAAAAGTAAAGCTTCCAACTGGAAAGCAGGTCTCAGCCTTTCCTCCATGAGCTTGAGACATTGCAGTGCCCCATTTGCTACACATGCAGGTCCAGGTTTCTTTTCTCACTCATTAAAAAAAAAAAAAAAAAAGAAAAAAAATTCCCTTCAAGATGAGTGTTTTTACAAAGTGTGCTGGTTTGAGCACACGGATGGTTGTCCGTGGCTGTGCAAGAGAGAAGGGCTTTATGGTGGCAGTGGGTAGCAGTGTAAGGAGGACACATCTCTGCAGGGAAGAGGTTGGCAGCACCTGACCTGTTCCCAGTGCTCCCACCAGTGCCAAGTGGTGTGCAAAACCAGGCAGGCACAGCCCTGTTTGCAGCATGGGGAGCTTTGCAGTGAATTCCTGATGTGAGTGGTTTAAGCACTGCCACCTTAAGAGATGCCGCAGGAGGAAAATGGCCATGATGGCAGCTGGCACTAACTGGCTACTCAGCTCAAAAATTGTGCTGGTTTGAGGCTAATTGGAATATTTCAGTAGAGAAAATTCTACTATAGGCTGTGAAAGGAAAACAATGGTGATGTCTACTTCACTCATACGCTTGCTGAGATGTATAACAACAAGGACACAAACACAGGTAAGACAGTCTCTCTGTGAGCTGGTGTGTCTTCTGGGCTTCTCCTGTGTAACCCAACTCATCATTCTGCTTCTAACCCCCCTTGCCAATCCTCCAAACTCACCTTGCACGTAAGGCAGACTCTGGGATAAGATAGAGGGGTGGAAAGAAGGTGGAAGGGTGGTTGGGAGCCCCTCCTGGGGACTCTGATTTCTGGGAGGGATGTTGTGTTTCTGTATTCTCTTTAACTTGTGTATTTCTGTATATAGCTGTGTATATATTGTAAATATCTGCTTGTATATTGTGCTAAGCTGTAAATAGAGCTTCATTCCTTAACTTCCAGCTGGCTGAGTCTAGTCTGGGTGATTTTTATAGAGTGTGGGGGGGTAGGTAACTCCCAAACCATCACACAAAGCTTTAGGTAGTGCCTTTGTGTTTACCCACTAACTCAAATACCCTTGGGCTTTCTGCTCAAATTGCTTCATCTTTTGGATGATGATTTATCCAA
Organism: Ramphastos sulfuratus; assembly: GCA_013399055.1. NCBI lineage: Eukaryota > Metazoa > Chordata > Aves > Piciformes > Ramphastidae > Ramphastos > Ramphastos sulfuratus. The sequence goes on from WBNM01006351.1 coordinate 24,530, forward strand.
GCTCACATCTATTGGAGTAAGGACACTGCTCATTTGCACAAGGTGGTCAAAGTGGCCTCTTTCCTGCTTGTCAGTTACCGGTCCCTGGCAATGCCAGGCTTCCTCCCTGGAGTGAGGTATGTGTTACCATCACCCTCTTTCCTTGCCACTAAGGCTTAGGAGTCCAGAGACAAGCAATAGGTTTGCTCCCACATTTACAAGTAACCTGTAGTTATCCCTCAGGTCTACAGACACAGCCAGCATGACTTCCACCTAGCCCACTGTTGGTTGGCCTATGCTACAGTTAACCCCCACTTTCTGCCACATCTTCAAATATCTGTTCACTCAAAATTTGTTTTACAAGGCTGTAAACTTGAGATTGCATTAACGAATGTGCAAACATTGTGGATCACTGTTTCCCTCCCAGTTCTTACACTAGCTGGATTCCTGTGTTATGGCACCTTGCTTTGATTTGGTAGATCAGAAATCCTTCCTATCACACTGGCAATTTCATGGGCCACTTCCCTCAGCAGTGGGAATGGAGATTATCTGGTCTTTCTAGCTGGAATATATTAAACTCTGAGTTTAGCTTCAATCTGTAGGAGAGTACTTTCCATTTCTGAGTATTTCCATTAGTCACCCTGGCTCTGACCCTGCAGTCTAGATAATCATTCTTATTGAATGGCAGAGGCAAGCTACTCTCTTATTTTTTGAAGCCTAAATAAAGTGTCACTCCTTTAAACCCAGGCAGAAAGCTGGATCTCAGAGATAATTTCGTTTAGGAGAGTAAATCAACGGGAGGAATCGAGTGGTTCTGAAGCAGTTTTGTTTGCTTGCTTGCAGGGATGTGTGAAGTTCAGAATAAAAGGCTCTGATGGATTCCTGGCTGCCTGGCCCCAGCCCAGATGGATGGTGCCAGAGCTGCCAAGACCAAACAGGGCTTCCCACAGAGCTGGGGGCCACTGTCACTGTGGTCACCACATCCCACCAGCAGCCAACTGCAATGCCTCCGGTCCCAAGCAATCAAGCTCCCACACAACATTTTGTCTTTGAGAAAATTTACCTATTAGCATCTTCTTTCAAACCCCTTAATTGAAAGGTTAAGCTACTGATTTCCAGGTGGGTTAAGAAAACCTGTAATCTTAGTTTTTCTCTGATCCCTCCCTTGCTGCAAAAATAGGCCACTTCTTCTTGCCCCTATTGTGTGCAGCATTTTCTCATTGTTAGGCACTTCTAGGAGGATGCAGTGGCCTACAGAGCTGCCTGCTATTTCTTTTTGTTTCTTTGCAAAGTCCAACCAGACTCAACTGTGATTATTTCTTGCATTAGCTATAGACAGTCTGGTCTCAAATATATGGTTTCTTTCTTCCCAATTTCCTCTTTCATCTCTTGGTCTCCCCTCACAAGGGATTTTATGAGATAGTCATGGTGTATTCTGTTAAGCCTGGAGTCTTTCTCTACCCCTTTCCCTCCATGCCTGGGGTACCATATCCTGGTGGCCTCTGGTGAGTTGGCCAGGACAGAGCACAGAGGGACAGCAGTGGTGGCAGTGATGCATTCCCCAGCCACAATGTGCCATTCCTCAACCTCTTCTGACTGTCACAGCCAAGCCAACCTCCATAGCCTCCCACTTTCTGCTGAGCACTCTTCTTCACCGTGCTGTGTCCCTGGTCCAGGGCAATGGTGTGACCACACAAACACCTACATTGATGTGGTGGAAGAGGCATCACATGGCACAAGTGAGAGACACATCAAGGCACAACAGCCATGACCACAGAAGATCAAACCCTCCTTTTCCACATTATTTTATTATATATAGTCTAGTGTTGCTTTTCTGTTCACTTAAACAAATCTGCTCATGTCCACTTGGTCTAAGGTCACCTTCCACAATGAGTTTTTCTGTAACCAGCTGTATAGCTAGCAGAATAAGTTCAGGTGATGTCACCCTTGATTGGCTTAATGACAAGTGAGCTGCTGCATCCAAGAATACCTGGAGCTGCTGGCTATTAATAGGACTATTTTCCAGATAGGAACTGTGAACTCAAAGTATTTGCAATGAGGCTGTTCCCAAGAGCACTTATTTCTGATGAAACTGCAAAGCTTTCTTCCACTTCTAAATCCAGTGCTAGGACTGCACAGCAGAGCATGCTGAGCCCCTTCCACAATCCCTGTTTCCTTAATTTCCTTATTTCTGTTTCAAAATTAGCAGATAATACCATGCTTCTCTTTTTGATTTGGTTTCTCTATTTCCTTAACAGCTCACAGATTGGTCACTTGTGCTTTCTATTTCTCCATCTCTCTGTTATATTCTAGCTACATGTCATGGATGTTGCTGTTGCTCCACTGCTGTCTGTACAATAATCTGTACACATTCTTCCCTCCATTCACTTACTGGTCAGCTCCCTGATAAGTTTGCAAACAGTGAGATTATGCCTTCCTGATTTTGCCTCCATTCCTACTTGTAGCAGGAGCAGTCCTTCACCTTCTGCATTTCTGGCTACACAAAAGCTTTCTTCAGCAGTAGTGTTTTTCCTTCTGACACTCCTTTTCCTGTTCCTTGATATCTCTGCTTTTAAATTATTTTGCCTCTTTAATAAAACCAAAACCATGACTTCCCCTAACTCTCATATAACATTCTCCTCTGACTTGTTTGTTTGTTTGTTTGTTTGTTTGAACTCTTCTATTTATAGGCTTGACAGCATTTTGGTGGCTCAGTCATGCAGGTGAAGGCCATTTGCCAAGAGCAGTCCTGTTCCTGGAAACCTCTACCATTGCTGCAAGGCAGTTGTGATGTGCAGTCCACGTGCTGCTGCCATGAGGGGTGACATGCCAGTTTTCCTTGTTGTGGATCCCTGAAGGAGTGCAACTACTCCTGTTCAGTCTTAGATCAGTAACTTAGAAGAATTTGCTGATAATTCTATGTGAGCTAATCAAGCGAAAAAGTAGACTAACTGCATTAATTCCCTTTCATCTAGCTTTTGCTGATATTTACTTGTTCAGTGGTTGTCTGCTGAACTTGAAGAGTGCTTACTTCACCCTTGAGCAAACTGGTATGTATTCTCCACCACTGCAGGTGGCTTTTCTCATTTAAGGTTATCGAGGCAGGTGTAAATATACAGGTCACAGCACCTTAACTCATCTGCCCTGAACCCTGGCTGTGGCTGAAAGTGTTGAGATAACCCTTGTTGGGATCATATTAACAGTTGCAACTCGGGCTGGCCAAATATAGCCCTGTTGGGAAAGAAGTGATATAGAGTATAAGGAGTAAACTCAATGGGTACAATGATGTGAAAGCAAACCTCGAGTCCAAAAGGTGTTTGCAGACATAGATTGAGCTGGTGAGCAGCCATAGCCTCTGGGAGCTGACTGTTCCCTACACTTGCTGGGGTTGTTACTGTGACAATAGGACTCCATCATGAGTCATGTGAACAGTCATGATGTCACTGTGGCATGCCTTCAGTTCCCTGAAATCCCTGGGGATGTCACACTGAAATGGAGTGGGTGTGCTCAGTCATTGACAAGGCTGCCTCAATGATGAGCTTCTGGGGTGGGATTCCTCCTCAAAAGTGGCCACCTACATATGCACATCTAAATACAGGTGTTTGAAGACAAACAAGGCACCTACACCCTACTGCACTTAATGAAGAATGATTCAGATGACCAGATTTATGGGTCCAATGGAAGATGACAGGAATAAACTCAGGGGCCCAGCAACTAGAAGTGACTCTCACTTTTAACAACTGATAAAACCTTCGTTATCTTCAAGGATTTTCTAAATGACTGTGCCTGAAAACTCAGGCACTATGTTAACAGATGGAGGATTTTCTGCAATGCAAATAACAGACCTAGCCAAAGTTAATGGTTACACATACACTTTCTGCATCCTTCCCTGGGCCACATAAGCTCCTAGTGCTCAGCACCACTCCCTACTCCATGTCTCTTGCTAGAGCTGGAGGGAGACCAGTGACAGATCTTCTTATGCCACACATCTGCAGCAGCCAGAGCAGATAAGCACAGTGGTTGGGTAGCAGACACAAAGGCTATTTCCCTACTTGTGCTTCTCAGTATTTGAGGAGAGAGCATGTTGGGGATGACTGTGTAAATGTGTGATCCTGTCCTTCCCTCTGTTAGGCAGAGCAGAATGGCTTAGTGCTGCTTCTGTTTTGGATCCGTCCAAGCCACAAGGGAGGTATATTTTCCTATTTTCCTTGTAATTTCTGTCACCTTCAATCTCTGTTTCAAAACCAGCTTTCTGCAGCTGGGGAGTAAGAACATTTCCTTCCCTTCTGAGCAAGGTAGTTTTCGCTTGTTGAGTTGCAGTTCCTGTCTTTCTGCACTGCAGTCCAAGCAAATAAGTTTCAGAGGAGCATGGACATTCAAGCATCTATTTGCTCCTGGATGTGAACACAGAGACATTTGTTTCCACAACCCAACCTTTCTAACCTTGCTTGCCTACTAGAAAATCCCATTTAAGTTTTATTCTTTTAATTTTGGTTGCACAGGAAAAAAAAAAGATTCATCAGAAGAGAAGACTTTCTGCTTGTGCCAACTTACTGAAAAACAACAGGCCTGGGGTTTAGGTTTTAATTTTTTTTCATTGGGAAGAGGCCCAAACCAGTCACAGGGCTCCTAATTTCTGTCACTGAGCCTGCAGATGATGTCCTCTGAGTGATGCTGGCTGGGAGCATGAGCCTTTCCATGGTGCAAACCATCCATATCCTGACCACCTGGCAGTGATGCAGCAGCAGCGGCACTAGGGAAGGCTGGCAGCGGGAATCAGATTGGCAGCCCTGGGCACATTCATCTGTCTGGCAGGTTGTCCCCAGGCCACAGAGCAACAAGGACAGCCAGGAGTGGCCTGTGCACCAGACAGCTTCAAGCTACAGCACAGAGTGAAGCACAGGGCCTTGTGCCACATGTCCTAGTGGGAGACATCCATCCCAAGGGGCAGTAGGTGATTGGTGCTTTACCATTTTCATGTGTATGTTAAAACAGCACTGATTGCAAATTAACAGTCTTTAGCTTGGACTATTGTCATTGAATAACTCTGCACTGCATGAAAATTACCACTGATGGCAGGGCAATTTAAGGATGAAAATAAGAGCCTTTTGAGGCACAGTCACATCTTCTGCAAGCTGATGGTTTTACCAGGGTAGCCCAACCTGGGCAAATAGGCTGAGAAAACACAGGTCAAAATGCTTTCAGCGAATGCTGAGGAGGACAAAGAAATGCTGGGAGTTGTTTGGCCAAGCACAGACTCTTGACAGCATATTCCAAACACTAGCATGGCCAGTCCTGGAGCCAGGCTGGAATGAGACAAGGTGCCCGGGGTCAGGAGCCAGGATTTGCTATCAGGCCACGGAAGTAACTGCATAAGTTCAGCTCTGCCAGTTCTGTGCCGTGAAACCACTCTGGGCACCTGAGCTTGTGCTTCTGGAGGGGTGTGATTGGCTGGCTGCAAGAGCCAGTTTGTACCCCACACTGGCACTGAATATTTCAAGACCTATAGCTCTGCAGAGTGTGCCTCAGGCAAAATGGCTTGGCTGCAATACACCCCTCAGAATGCACACCAAACTCATGCAAAGCAAAAAAAAAAAAAAAAAGGGGTGGGGGTAGGAGAGAAAGGAAACATCTGCCTCACATATGAAAAGATTTGCCAAGCTCCCATGGTTAGATTTAATAGCTGGGTGCTGCAAGCCCAGGAGAACAATGTAATTTATGTCATTACTGCTAAAAGGCTGGTTTGATGGCAAGGGCCTCATTTGAGTTGCCTAAAACGTTTAACAAAAGGGGAAAAATGAAAACAAACATGAAAGTTGTAATAAAAATGATGAGGATTTTGAGGAGACTGCCAGGCGCATTTTTGCAGCGGTACAAAATTCTCTCCTACAAAGCACCTAATTGTGTCGATTTTAACTCCAAGACATGAAGTTAGAGGCAGAAGCAAATAATTAGGTTTTGCTTTAAACTGTACAAGTTGCTGGAACGGTAGTTAAGTCACCCTGTTGTGCTTGAATAGCTGAAGTGTGCTTTTTTTTTCATTCAGAATTAATTTCCTCTTCTTGAAAAAAATATTTCTCAAGCCTATTTTTAAAGTATTTTGGGGATGGGAATGGAAGGAGACAGAATGGGTGCAAAAGGAGGAGGTCAGGGTGTTTGTGCTAAACCCAGCTTTCCCACCACTACATTGGATACGACAAACCCATCCTTGCAGGAGCAGAAGTGATGTGTGTGTGGGTAGCCTTATTCTTCTGCCTGTTTCTGTACACAGTGCTATTTTTAATGCATCATCTCGTCCAGCATTGAGTGGAACATGGCAGGAACTCCAATTTATAAAAATGCAATCAACAAAGCTGCAGCTTCACAAAGGCACCACCGTGCTGCCTCCGCTTACTTCTGGCTGGTACATTGCTGGGTACCACTGGTTCTCTCTGTGCCTTGTGCTGTATGTTGCACGGGGAAGCACAGCACACAGGCAGTAAATTCATGGGTTGATTTGGTGACATGTTGAGAATGGGCCAGGATGCCTTCCTTGGCCACCTGCTCATCTTCTGCCAGCAAAACACAGCCTCGTAGTGGAAACTGAGGCAGCGTCAGCCTGATTTACTGTTTGGGCTGCAACACTTCTCTAGAGCATTTTTGTGATGGTTCGGGAGTTCCCCGCCCCCTACACTTTGTAAAATGACTCAGACTAGACTCAGCCAGCTGGAAGTTAAGGACTGAAGCTCTATTTACAGCTCAGCACAGTATACAAGCAGAGATATACACAATATACAAGAATATTTACAGAAATATACAAGTTAAAGGTAATACAGAAACACAACACCCCTCCCAGAAATCAGAGTCCCCAGGAGGGGCTCCCAACCACCCCTCCACCTTCTTTCCACCCCTATACCTAACCCCAGGGTCTGCCTTACGTGCAAGGTGAGTTTGGAGGATCAGCCAGAGGGGGTTAGAAGGAAAGTGGTTAGTGAGGTTACTCAGCAGAGAGGAGAAAAAGCCAGAAGCTGCTAGACTGAGATGCTGTGCCCCGGAGACACTGACTTATCTATGTTTTGAGTACTTATTTTAAACATCTCAGCAAGCGTATGAGTGAAGTAGACATCACCATTGTTTTCCTTTCACAGCCTATAGTAGAATTTTCTCTACTGAAATATTCCAATTAGCCTCAAACCAGCACAATTTTTGAGCTGAGTAGCCAGTTAGTGCCAGCTGCCATCATGGCCATTTTCCTCCTGCGGCATCTCTTAAGGTGGCAGTGCTTAAACCACTCACATCAGGAATTCACTGCAAAGCTCCCCATGCTGCAAACAGGGCTGTGCCTGCCTGGTTTTGCACACCACTTGGCACTGGTGGGAGCACTGGGAACAGGTCAGGTGCTGCCAACCTCTTCCCTGCAGAGATGTGTCCTCCTTACACTGCTACCCACTGCCACCATAAAGCCCTTCTCTCTTGCACAGCCACGGACAACCATCCAGGGAGACGTTGGAGATGATGGACATCCCACCTTGGTCTAGCAAGGCTGCTCTTTGTTTCCTGTTAGTCGCAACCAACTCGGTAGCAATGATATTGCAATAGAACTGCCACTAAACCATTCAGATTATCCACTCCAGTGCTTCGAGGGACAGCTGCTAAAGCACATGGTAACAATCCAGAGAAATAATCTTTATTTGTCTGTAAACACAGCATCGTAATGTGAGACTCAAATGAGCCTCTTTTTTTTGTGGCACGTGAGGTCAGCGTTGCCTTTCGCGTACAGCAAACATTAGAATAAGTCTCAGCCAGACACGGCGTCTCTTCATCAGGGAGCTGTGTTTACAACTTCAGTGCATTTTTCTGCCCTTGTCAGAGATCAGCTTACAGAGCAGGCTGGCAGGGAGCTTTCCAGTTTCGTGTGCAGACGCTCAACTACTTTGAGCTGGCTCTAAGAATACATTCTTTTTCTTGCTAGGCTTGTTGCTGACACCAGAGAATCATAGAATCATAGAATGGTAAGGTTGGAAGTGACCTCAAAGCTCATCCAGTTCCAACCCCCTGACATAGGCAGGGACACCTCCCACTAGTACAGGTCACTCAAGGCCTCCTCCA
>WBNM01006353.1:0-28184 GCA_013399055.1 Ramphastos sulfuratus
CCAATTAGCTCAAACCAGCAGACATTATCATTGTCACTCACTTGCCTGGGGTGACAGAAGCACTGCATTTCACACTGCATAGGCAGTTTAGAAATAAGCACAGTCCAATGGGATGGGAAATGAGTCTGATCAATAATAAGGAAAGGGTGAAATGGTAGACTGAGATGAGGTTTGGTAAGCTGGGCTGTGGAAGGGACATTATGTAGAACTGCCTCTAGGTTTTGAATACTTCTGTGATGCATTTTTGTAATAGTTAAATAGGGTCCATATTTTATATATCGTGTAGCTTTTGCCAGAGTTTGGAAGAATGGGATTTGCAGGCTGCCTTGTTGCCTTGGCACCTGCTTGGGACCACCACATCAGGTAAGAGGACCTGGGAAAGATCAAGAGGGATTTCAAATGAAGGAAACAGCAAGAAGACCATGAGAGCTAGCTAGTACCCTTGATGAAGCAGATGCCACAAACTCAGTGATGTGTGACTCGCAATGTGAAGGCAGATGACACCAGACACCTGCAAGCATGGAGACATCCCAGGTCTCAAGGTGACTTCATCACCAATAAAAGCTGATTCCTAATGGCTACAGTTTTGCAGACTGGAGGGACAAGTCCTTAAACAGCTTCAGTTTTCATAGCCCTGTGGCTAATTTATCATAGGGCCAGATTTCCCAATTTTCCCCAGCCAAGACAGTTCCTTTTACAAAGAAGAGCAAGATTGTTTTGATTTTAACACATTAATTTCCTTAAGAAGGGTCTTGACTTGAAAAGCTACCTCTTAACACTTGAGGCATGTTCAGCTTGTCCTGTCTTGAGTTCCTTAGTGCACTAATAAACCCAGTGTGAATACTTTGTTCTTCTGTGTGGTATTTCAACCCTGAGATTTTGGAAGCAGCTTGCTATTGTATTACACTCCACTGTCCAGACCAGCTGAATCGGAGCCAGTTTCCTCTGCACTGCTACCACCATGGAATGTTTCAGTGATTTGAGTGGCCCTGTGGGTGCTGGGAGAAGGAGGCTCTGAAACCAGTGTGAGATACAGACATCCTCATCTGCAAACGGTATCAACTACTCCTGTCCATTTTATGGAATGTCTTTACAATTCCAGGTAGACTACTATATGGGAGGTACTGGACTCTTATCCCTTCCCTACCTTGTGTGCAAGCAGTCCATAAACCAAGCCATTGCCCCTCCACTGGCAGTGCACATAATCTCACATCTCACTGCATGCCTGCGCAGCCCCTGGTTCAGACAGGGTCTCCAGCAGCAGTAGCACTCTGGCTCCATGGCTTTTTCTCACCTGTCTGATCACAGGCTGTTCCCGTCTATCTTCTCTAGGTGGATAACTGATGAAGGTTTGTTTCCTTGCTGTTTTTTAGCTAGGTGAACTCAATGCAAAAGCCACAGATGAGGTAGAAATCTGAGAGACATCACGCTTCTCCTGACAGTTTGTGGTTATGAAGGAGTGCTTCTAAGACAAGAAATTCAGGCCCCGAACAGGTGGGTGGTAAGGCTCACCTCCAGTGCCTCACGGTGTGAAATCTCTGTCAGCCTTTGTGAGCTACTCTCCTTCCAGCCATCTCAGATGTACGAGATACTGCTACTCTTCAGCTGCTTCTCTGGGGTTCTGCTGGGATGGGAATGACTTTGGCAGTTTGAAGACTCTCTGAGCAGACTTTTCTCATGCTTTTTCACTGTCCCCACCCTGGACAGTAGCAGCACCAACATAAGTAAAACCTGTGCCCTTATTTGAGATCGGGTTTCTAAACTGGCAGCGACACTTTAAACACAAGGTATGGTCCTGCCAGCCAGGGCAATCTAGTGATGTGGTGGTCAAAAGCAGCACCTAGGCCTGGAGACTCAACTTCACTGAACTGTGGCATCACACAGAACCTGAGTCAGCACTCCAGCAGCAGCATCACTGTAGTCAAAACCAAGCAGAGACAACCTGCTTCAAAAGAGAGGGAACTTGAATGCTGATGACTGGTCTGACTCCTGACAGGAACTGGGAAGACCCAGAAAGAATTGTGAGGGATAGGTGAAGACAAAGAGAAAGAAATTTTGGCAGATGAGGAAAACAAAAATCAAACCCAAGCAAACAAACAAGAAAAGAGTATAGAGGGGAAAGGAGCAGAAGGCCAAGAGAAGGGAGTTACTTGCTCTCTTGTACCTGCTCTTGGTGCCCTGCAGGTGGTTGGAAGCTGTCTGTGTACATGTAGCTGGGACAGAAATACCAGAAAGAAGGGTTAAGTGTCCTAAGTAATTTGAGAAGAGGTTTCAGATCTTTCTTTTTTTACACTATGTCAGCATATTCCCTAAAGCCAGGATAATCTAGAGAGATTTTAATTATTTTGTAGGCACACCCTCAATCTTCTAGTCACAGTCCTCTTCCCCTTCATAAAAGGGAGCTTCCTTCCCCTCTTTCTTTATACTCCCAGTGAAGTGTGGTTTTCCAAGGGTCCAGATTTGTGTTTGTCACACAGAACACTTCTTATTGTTACGCAGTCTGACTGTGATGCTTCTGCAAACACTTTAGCTTTTAAGCACAGTGTGTCTGGTTTATTTTGGCGTCTTATGCTTTTCACCCAGCATATAAGGAAAATAGACATGCATCTTCTTTGCACTCTGCTCATCTCCATGTCAACAGCACAGTGACTTGTGCTGGTTTCTGGAGACACTCTTGCATCTCCTGTCAGGGTTGATCCTGTGCTGCCAGCGAGAACCCTTTGAAGCAGACATTAATCAAAATACCCTGAAATAGAAAGTTTTGCTTTTTCATTGTCATCCCAATTGTATCATTAATAGTGGCAGACGCCAGCCAAGTCTAGTTCCAGTAATCTTAGGCCTAACCACTTGTGAGTGTTTCTCGAGGAACAGCCTACTCTTAGCCCAGCTCACTCTTCACTCCAACCAGTGTGACACCACTGAATCCAGAGGAACGCGTGTTTGAAAACACCTGGCAGTGCAAGCAGCATTGGACCCATCCAATGTTCGGTGTCCCTGTTCTGTGAGTCTCTGTAATTCTTTCCAACCTACTCCTAGCCCTGCTTCTGGGCTGTTAAAGTGCTGCTTATAAAATGTAAAGCTTGATAGATCAAGTGAGATTTTTTGGTAGTTCTTAAACAGTACAGTGTTTTGAAAAGAAAGCAGTTGGTTACCTGGGTAGGCACAATCCCAAGCAGAAATACAGGCTGGGTGGTCAGTGGCTGGAGAGCAGTCCTGAGGAAAAGGACCTTGGGGTNCCTCTGTGCAAACACAGCTTTTCATACAGAAAACCTAGCATTTGTTGTTTGATAGCTGACGTTGGAGCAGTGTTGTTATGCAAATGGTGATTCTTCCCTTAAATATGGTGGGTTTTTTTCTTCTTAAGTAAGCTGCAGCTTTAAGCCATGTGATCCAATGAAAACAATTAGATGTAGGAAAGGGACACTCTTGAATATCAGTTATCTAAGTCTCTGACTACACAATTACCAGCTTCTTTGACCATCCCTAGTATTTAGGGTTTGCTCACAGACATAGTTTTAATCTTCCACCTGATAGTCAAGCGGGGATTTTGCTGGTATGGGCAGCAAGAGTTGTATTTTGCAACTGATCAGAATTCTCTGAACGTAGCATGACTTCAGAAATAGACCCACTGAAAGCACTGCTTCCCATGGTGTATAATCTTTCTAGGATATTTCCCTATCTGTGTAGCAGTCCTCAAGAGAGAAGGGAGAAATTTACTTGTTCTGTTATTCTCCTCCACAAACTATTGCTGTGCAAGGTGTGCATAGCTGAGTTCTCATCCCCCAAAAGAAGGATTTCCTTTTTTACTTCCAGGCCTTTTTTACCTAAAGGTGTTGAGCATTCCACATCTTTTTCCAGTTCCACACCTGCATGGCCAGTTGTTTTCAGTAACCAGGCAGCCTGTTCAACTGCCTAGAAAGCAGGGCTAGAAGTTATACATATCATAACATCTTGCCTCTGTTGCAAAACCTCACACTCCCCAATTGCTGCTGGTTTTGGATGCTCAGACTTATCAGTTACACTATTTTGACTGTTTCACACTTCCCTCGTCACATCGGTTTTCAGTAGAAAGACTTCAATGAAAGGTCAGTGTTTGCCAAAGGAAGCACAAAATCACCAGCTATTTCCATTCGTGAAATCAGGGAGTGACTGTGGAACCTCACATAGGTTAGCCAGTGAGGATAAGCACGTGTCAGCAGTAATGTGCCAGACACCACATCAATATCAGACAAAGAAAACTTTTGAAGTGTGAGAGGAGATGCTTTGGAGACCAATGAGACTCGTGAATAAGTGCCAGTTAATTGACCACTGGAGTCTGAACACTGCAGTGATTTGCTTTTCCATGGAGAATTTGTGAAAGCTTCTATCTGACTGACCAGATCCCAAGTCCAGCTAAGTTAGAAATTGCCTCAGTTCTGTGTCAGTGGGTGCAGTGATGCTGATTTGCACCATCCGAGCACCTGAGTTCCCGTTTCTACTTGTGACCATGGTGATAAGGACATACTCCAGTGAGCTAACTGAATAACACAGCCTACTGGAGTTTCATTTTGATTTTTTCCCTAGTGGGGCTGTACCATGGTGTAGAGCCTTCCCATGGGAAAAAGAGAGCTCCTCCCTTTCTGTTGATGTGGATAATGTTACAGCCAACAGCAAGAGTAATACAAGAGACGGAAACGCAACTCTTTTACAAACCTTCCCTTGTCGAGATGGGGACACGGGGAGCTGGCAAGTGTAGTTGTCTGCAAATATTCTGGTAAGTTCCAGGAAATGCTGCCTACTGTTGGATCCAAAAATCTAAATCTTAGTGTGTTATACACCATTTGGTTTCTAGTATGAATGTGATTCGTTCCTGATTTTTATGATGACTTATTCCTCCTCATCTTGGCTTCTGCAGATGTTAATTGACAAATAGATGCAGCCCTTGTTTGCTTCTTGTTTTGGTACCCAGGTAAAGCTCACTTGGTGTTCTAAATAACCCTTAGGAAGCACACAAAGCAGTCATGTTGTTCTTGCAACAATGGGGAATAACCCTTACATCTAAATTATTCATTTTCTTCTTTGTTAACAATCTTCTGGAAACACTGAGAGCAACAAAAGAAGCAGTTAACTCTGAGATATTTCTTTCTTACTCATACACTTGTAGAACAGGGTGAACCATTTGATTTTTCAATTACTGGGCTAAACCAAAAGAAATTGGAGGGAAGTGCTTTGGGTCTACTTTGGAAAAAAACATGAAAACAACTGTGGTGAAATTAAACCTTTAATTAGGTACATAAACTGGGAAGCAAACATAGTGGTACAGAGTTTGCTTGCTTATAGGCACCCATTGAGGCATTTCTCCTACATAACAATCACATGAGTTTGCCCAACTGAGCACAAGAGCACTGATCTCTGTCACGGGCAGCAGGGAGAAGAGGCATCTTTAGAACTTCTATAATTCCATTTATCCCAGATTCATTTTAAGGATGTCTTCTAGCTTTGGTGTTTAATCATAATAAATGATCAATTGAAAGAATACTTTTAAGAACTTGTTTGCCAAAAACAACAACTCTATTGCCAACACCATCTCCTCTTCCCATCCAGCTCTGGCAAGTACTTCCCTTTCTCTCTTTCTTCTCCTATCCAAACGTGTCCTTCAACAGAACCAGAGATTGGAATCTGAAAGTATACAGGAAGGCAGCTGTGAAGAGAAGAGATAAAAGCGTTTTAGATACGGAGAGGGCAGCGATCTTTTCTCTTGCTCCTCACATACCGTCGAAGCATCCCGCTTGCCACAGAGAAAAGACACCTTGTCTTCCCATCAGCCTTAATGTGTTTTAAACAGATACCCTTTTCTTAATCAGGTACTTGGAAAACTGGAATGCCAGTCGACAGATCGGTCCTGCAATTTCAGAAGAATATTTGAAATGCTTTCTTTGGAGTTTTTTTTTAAACTGTATGTCTTGAATTTTCTATAAGTAAATAATTTCTCTCATTTTTTTTTTCACTCTGAAACTGTTTACAGAATCAACCTGAACTGCACCAGTAGCTCCATCCAACCCCAGAAGTGCCTCTTGTCAATCACCTGAATGTCTGCAGCCTGCCATAGTGCTTTGTCAGATGCCAAATGTCATCTGCAACCTGCCAGCCACTGACTTACATCTTGATAAACAGTGTTTTTCATTCCATGTGAACCAAGTTCTCTTCTTGTTTATGCTCTGTGGTATAGAACAGCTCCTATTGTCCATTGTTCCCCTATGTACTTTCAGAAAACCTGTTTGTTTCTGGCAGCCTTCTCTTCAAGGAATGTGATGCAGAGCACAGATAAAAGTGCAGGCATCTGTTAAGATGATTGACATTATCCTGACAACAATGTAGACACAGCCAAACCTTCACAGCAGCTTCGATTTGCAGTGGGTATGATCAAGCACATGCTTTAACTCAAAGAGGCCAGGCAAAGCTCACTGCTTATTTCCTATCCTTCCTACGCACAGCAGTTGTGTGCAAGGTAATTCATTCAGCAGGAGCTGACACTTACATGAATGCTTTTGGGGACAAAAGTATAGTAAAGGGCAAGAAAACCCAGAGTTCTTCAAATTAGTTCACTCGTGGAACTTCAAGTGTCAATGCTTTGTTTCAGTCCTGACTGAGGGAGGAACATCTCCCCAGTCATGAATGCAACTTCAGACAACGCTAAGAAAATTCTTTATGCTTTCTCATTCCAGCTTTGACCTGACCGAACCCTGCTTAGTTTGAAAACCTGACATGCATAGTTTGAATTTATTTTTCTGTAGCTAAGGGTTAAGTGCAAGTTTAAATGCTTTAGGCCTTCTGTTATCAACACTAGTCCTCCATTTAAAGATACATTGTTCTATTTGACTTTTACATAGCTGATTTTGCCTTGACGTCTCTGAAAACTATTTATGTAGGAAAAAATTGCTGAAAATTGACACCCTATCTGTTTTTGTATTTCTCACTAGGATATACTTTTAGTAGGGAGCTAAGAAGCTCCACAGGCGTCCATTGGCATTCACTGCCATGTTTTGACAATGATGTTTTTATCATTATTCCTGCCTTGCTGGTTAGATTCAACAGCATGACCTTCTTGGAAGAGATCAACTGTTAATATTCCTTCCACTTTCTCCTCCCTCAGGGTTTTTTTTTTTTCAGTTTGGTAATGCAAGAGGCAAGAAACCCTTTTAGATGCATACAGCTAATACAGATGTTAAAATCCCTGAATATCAGCAAGGGTAAATAGCTGTAGAAAGTAATCTGCAAGACAACAGTCCCCAGCACATTCATAAAATGTTCGGTGGGATGACTGGCATGCGAACTAGGGAAAGAGTCTCCCGTCACTGATGTGGCTCTGTTGACTAAAAAGAGATATCAGGTTGATACTTTGATAGATTGCAATCTGTTTTCAGCAGCTGACCCAGACATAACATCATCATTTCCTGATTATATTGGTATGTGTTTCTATTATGTACTTATTTTGCGCCTTGGGAAACAATTCCTTTTTGTCGTTGAACTGTAAACAGCGTTGCAAGGCCTCATATTAAATCATAATTATTTACCATGCTGTTCACGCACCTTTGTCTCTGGGGAATGTGGTGACGTGAATTTACAGGAAGATCGGGGTATTTCTCACCAACAGTTTCCTGTTATTGATATGCTTTTGTTTGGTTGTGATCTTTTTTTTACCCTTTTAGAGCCTCAGGGGAAAAATAAACAGGCACATGACATTAATCACAGTCCTCGGGTATCATATCGGAGGCCTCACAAATTCTTTCAATGTGGAGCTGTGAGCTGGGTTTGGATCTTTCCACACAGCCTGTTCTGCAGCTGACAGGTCCTTCTTTACTGTCACTCACCCTCCCCTTCCAATTAATTATTCCAATGCTTCTTAACAAATTACTTTGTGATCGAGTCCTCTTTCAGAAGGCAGAAGGGTTCAAAAGTTTATGTGTGTGCCTGTGTGTGCGACTGCTTAACTGGACTAAGCTTCCATTAGAGAGAAAAAACAAACCACACAGGGATACAGAGGTAATTAAAAAATCCACAGCCATTTCACCAAACAGTAGCAAACATGCTCAAAAACTCTTTCCTTTGAGATGGTTTCCCAAATTCCTTCATTCTAAGTAAGTGAAGCCCATATTCTTTTTGCCAAGAGGTAACATGTAAATTGTACTCACTGGTGCACCAAGACCCAGCAGCATAACTCCTGAGGTGGTTATCATTTATCTCCTAGATCTCAAACATCTGTTGGTGGTTTAACTACCCTACTTCTAGCTCAGTCTCTGTAGACATGTGGTGCGCTCCTAGCCGCTGACCTCTGCAGAGCATCTTGATGTTGCAATAGAGAGCTGCAGCAGAACGATGAACAAATTTCACATCAAACCACATTTTGGAAGGTTCAGGTTTTTTTTGGTTTTTTTTTCAGGACATTGTATAAATGTTGTGGTAAAAGGCAAAATGGCAGTGTGTCCCAGACAGCCCACACCAGAAAGACCACCACAGGCCAGATCTGTTGGCTCAAACAGACTATTAAAATAAGCTTACAAGCAGTGTGGCGGCTGTTCAGAGCCGTTACGGATTCTCAGGGGTTAATGTTTTTGTTTCATACGTTGTTAAGCAGCATATTCTTGGAAACTGCTGCAAAATTTAGAGCAAATTCTCACGTATCTTCTCCCAACAGCATCACTTCAAGGTCTCACAACCTGAGCAAAATAGCTTTTTCTTTCTGGAAATCCCAGTGTGGGGGGAATAGAAAAACAGAATGTGAAAAACCCACAGATGTTTTACTAAGCAGCCCATCCTACCTGGTTTTGTTCTCTAAGCACGTTCACCTCTCAGTCCATAAAAGCCTGTATTCTCCCCAGCCCAGGTCTTCCCATCCCAAGTGAAGCTGAAGTACAACAGATGAAGTCCCTGGCAGTGCAGCAAGTGTGCTTCCCACTCTCTCAAATCACCCCTGAAGACCTCAGGTGCTGAGTTCTCTCCCAGTAAATAGAACTTCCAGACTAGGGTCTCTTTTTATTTCTTTTCCAACACACTGCCTTTTTAACAGCACCTGTTGGGATGTCAGCTTTGAGGTGTGTGCCTGTACACTGTGCCCTGGCTATGCTTTACCAGCTGTATGGTCTGAAGGCAACAGTGGGTCAGTATTTCATTCACACAGCTGGTGTGTCTTTCTGCCTTCTGCCAGAGCTGACTGACCTGGTGAAGATGGGCTCAGCTGAAATATTTTTAAATTAATGAAATGCCGAATTCCCTCATCATATCTGCAGTTGATCACCCTCTGAACATTCAGAATTTTAACACAGTTCTTTCTTCCTTGGTAAGGATTTGAGATGGGGATCTCAGTCTTCAGTTTAAATACCAGACAGGATGGAAGACAGCATTGCATTTCATCTCAGGTGTTTCAGGCTCTTCATTCCTCCTGGTTTGGTGTTTGGAATCAGTCCTCAGCAGAAAGGAAGAGCAAGACTCTCTCGTTTCTCTGAGTCCTTAGGCATTTTTTTGCTGCTGTTCTTCTGTACTTACTCTCTGCTAACCAGCTGAGGAGACATTTTCACCAGTTACAGTGAGGCCAGCTGGTACTTCACTGTGTACCTTTGAAACCTTTATTAGTGATTCTGATACTTTTACTATCTCTCTGGAAATTTTTTTGTTATTATTCTTTAATGCCACAGTAAAAATTGGTTTCTGTTGATGTTTAGTGGCTCTGGAAAGCAGAGGTGTCAATCAATCATTACAGACTCTTGGATAGCTTCAGATCAGAAATACCTTCAAATCTTTTCCTCTGTGTGGATGCTCATGACCACTTTGTTTGGATTTATGTTTGACTGACTGACTGCCTCCATGTTTGTCACACTTAGGAGGACAAATGTCTGACATAACTGACATAGGACAGATGTTTGGGGGCCAATGTATGCTAAAAACATTTTTTCACAAACTACCCCTAATATCGAAATATCCAGGTCTGGGAAAAGGGAACTTTCTTAAGAGCTCACAAATCTCTGTTTCCAAAGTTAAATACCTTGCTGAAAAAGAGTAATTTCACCCAGGATGGGCATTATTCCATCAGCAGATAGTGAACATACTCCTGTTCTTCCCTAATGACAGCTCTGTAATATTCTTTTTCCTAAGTAATAAGAAGCAACAGTTCTTAAATGTTACCACTTTAAAAGACTGTGATTTCTTGCCACTGCACTTCAGCTCTGCATATTTAGGTAGTGACTGGACTAGATAGCTGGACTAGATGATCCTTGTAGGTACATTCCAAGTCAAATAATCCTATTCTATTCTATTCTATTCTATTCTATTCTATTCTATTCTACTCTATTCTATTCTACTCTGTGCTGACTTACGCTCACCAACTGCAGGCTAATGTACCCCTTTGATGAGTTCAGGTGCTGTGTTACTATCATTATATTGGTTCACTATTTCCAATCTCTATATAGGTGTAAATGATGTATTAACACATGGGCCAGAAGAATCCTGCAGTATTCATCACAGTTAAAAGTAGTTGTAGGGTAGTTGTATGAAGTCACCTGACCTAACTCAGATAGTTGCGGTGTGGACACATGCTCCTTATGGATTCTCTCCAGTTCCTCTGAATACTCTACAGAGTAAAGTAAGTTATTTGAGTGAATTACTGCCACCCTGCAGAGGACACCAAGAGTAGGTCAGATGAGTGCATACAGTTGTTGTGACCGACTTAGGCTTAGGAGCGTGGGAAGTTAGCCAGAAAGCAAATGATACTGCAGCTACAGCTGCATGAACACTTCAAACACACAGTGGTTGGAGGAGACACCTGGAGAGCTCAAGTCCAACCTGCCCCTCCAAGCAAGACTCACCTCCACTGAATCAGGCCAGACATAACTTTAGCCTGGTGTAGCTCATACACTTGTCTGCCTTGGAAGCAAATTACACAGATGGTATTTCAGATATGCAAATACCTGCAGGTGAAATGTGTGGACTTCTACCTGCTGCTCTGCTAACAAAAATCAGTGCCCCTTAGTATGTAAATCTGACTGATCTGAAGACAGCTGTAGGCTGAAGTTGGACTCGAAAGTCCCACAGTAAAACCCCAGAGTTAGTGCATTGCTTGGCAAGGCTCTCAAAGCTACAGCAAACGTTGTCCTGGAGACAGCTTGGTCTCATTGAAACACTGCTCAAGCCCAACACAGAAAGAGGAAAAGTGAATATAAAACCATTTCACTCTGTTTAAGAATTTCATTAGCAGGATCACAGGTCCCAAAAACCAGTTTGCACAAAAGCAGCGTGTTCAAACCCAGCATTTCCAAACAGCTTTAGTTTTAGCTGAGAACAGCCAAACACAACCTGCTTCAGTCTAGGTGCTGAGAACACTTCAGCTGTGGCGATGTCCATAGCCAAGTCACAGCAACTGGGACGCTGATGCAGAAGTGGAGTATTTGGGTGCAGACCCACTGCCCACTCCTTCCAGAGGTGTTCGAAATGCACCTGGCTGTGAGATACACAGAGTCACAGAAACATCTGGATTGGAAAAGACCCTCAGGATCACCAAGCCCAACCTACAGCCCTACTCTGCCCCACAGTGCGCCCTCATTTCATGAGGGGCTATTTCCAAGTGCCTTGATTGCTGCACAGCTGAGTAGAGCTTACAGCTCTGCTTCTGGTAGGCTTGAATATAAACACACCAAGCCAAAAGCTGATCCCACTGGAGAGCTGAGCTCCCAGCCACTGAGGTGTACCACAGACGGTACATTTTTAAAACATAAAAACCTACACTCTTCTCTTGCAAAATATTTATCCTTGCTTTTCCTAAGCTCTGCTTTTCTCCAGCATTTTTCAGATATTGGTGCCAATGTCATTCTACAATGATCTTGGCTCTGAGTACAGTATATTAAACTCTTCCTCTCTGCACAGAACAAACAGATGAGAAGAGAAACAGCAAATCTGTTATCTGGTTTTTGGGGGCTTTTTGTGTTGGTTTTGTTTTTCTCCCAGAAGCAAATAGTTGACCATTGTTACGATAACCACAAATCACTCACAAATCTTTCCAACAACATTCTGGGAAAATCTAGGTGTATCCATATCTATATCTATATCTATATCTATATCTATATCTATATCTATATCTATATATATCTATCTATGTATGTATATATATACACACCATTAAACAGTTCTACCTTTAAAACAAACACAAAAAAACCCACCTACCTTAATATGTTATAATAGGAATTGGCACATATTTTATTTATAGTACTTCTTTTTAAAGGACAAAATGCCTGTGAAATATTTATAGTGAATTGTGACATGATACAGAAAATGCCACAATTGCAGCTACACACTGTCAGGTCTGGAGAGCGACCTCCACACAGCCCACATAGCTCTGCCTAAGGAATTTTCAGGAGGACTATGAATAAGATGCAAGGGGAAAGCCTAGACAGGATTTGGAAAGCAAAGCATGTGGTGCTGCACAACAAGCAGGTGGCCTGAGAGTGGGAAGGCACAGCTGAGGAGAGGAGTAAAAGTAGCAACAGAGCAGGCACACTTTGAAGAACAAAAGGAAAAAGGGAAATCAAGGGGGAGGGAAGTAATGGAGAGCCAGTACATGGCCAGGCAAATGTAGATAGAAGTGCACAGCCTGGTAGGCAAAGATGAGCTACTCCTCCTCAGTAAGCTTTACTAGGTCTGGCTTTATGGTTTCCTCTTTCCTTCTGCTTATATGTTTGAGGTTTCATTTCTCCCCACAAGTTGTGTGTGCAAGTGAATTCAATGGCACACTCTGAAATACTATATGGGACTTGAGATTCACACTTACAGCTTGCAAGACACAAAGACAGTTCTTTTCCCAAAATGATGCCTTATTTTAACAAACCAAGTCATAAATCAAAATCTCAAGCATGAGAAGATTTGTTCAGCTGCTAACAAGTGTCTGAGTATAAATGAGGTTTCTGCTTTATATGAAATATGCTTTGCTAATGATTTATCAAGTATGAATTTCAACTAAGTCACTTATTCCAAACAAGAGGACAGCACCCTGTGGCTGATGAAAACATTTGAAAGTGCCAAGTGTACAGTTCAGCAATAAAAATATTTACCTTTAATGAAAGCATGATGGCAAGGAAGAAGTTCTGGAGACATTTTCAGCTGCTGCTGCTTGGCAACTTGGGAGTGTGGCCGAGGGACTCATTCTCACATCCTTTATGCCCCTGATAGAAAATTCCACTTGCCCTTTTATAAGCCCTTACTGGGGAACCCCTGCAGAAACAGACCTGTTCATCTGCAAGGAGAAAATCCAGAGCTTTAGGCTCAGGTTTTAAAAATTTACAAATACTTTTCCATATCTCCAGGATGATGAGCAGGAGACCTGACTCTGTTTCCAGCTCTCCCCCCATCTCTTGGGTAAACCTGTCTGTATCACATCAGTGCTTTGGGTCTCACTTTCTTCGTCCTGAAAAGAGAAAAATTAACGGGTTGGACTTGATGATCTTTGAGGTCTCTTCCAACCTTGGTGATACTGTGAAAAGTAAGTGTACTTCAGAGATGAAGATGCAATGGTTGCACAAGAGGTAACTATGGCTGCTACGTTTTATTCCAAGTGTAGGACAGAGTCATTGCACTACAGTGTTAAAATATTTACTGGTTCAGTGTTTCTTCTATTTTTCAAATGTTCTTTTTGTTTCATGTTCCAGATAATGGAAGGAAACTTAACCTTTACTATGAAGAACTGGATAGAAATAGTGTAAAGAAGGAAACATTTTCAATTTAATTAAATAAAATAATTCAAACGTGGTGTGGAAGAGGGAATAGATACTCTGTCTTAGCACAAGACATCCTTCTACCTTATGGTGTTGGAAAAGACTGAGGCAAGGGTTGCCTGCTGGAATAACTTTCACAGCGCCCTGGAAAAACGTCTGTGACAATAAACAGGTACAGAAAAACTTCTATAACCAGAGGTGCAGGGTTCTGCATTTTGGCCACAACAACCCCATGCAGTGACACAGGCTGGGGACAGAGTGGCTGAGAGCAGCCAGGCAGAGAGAGAGCTGGGAGTGCTGGTAGAGAGTAGCTGAAGATGAGGCAGCAGTGTGCCCAGGTGGGCAGCAGAGCNCTCTTCCAACCTGCTTGATTCTATGATCTATGATTCTGTGATTCTATGAATTAGAAAAAATGCAGGCAGGAAGTTACAAATGAGTGTAGCAGAGACTGAATTTACTTTAGCCTATCAAGAGGCAAGAGGAACTGGGAGAGCTACTGTGGTACTGACTGGTGATGCACAGCACGTTGTCCATCCATGAGGATGTACTTCCAGGGTGGTGCTTCTCATGTGAAAGTGATGCTTTAGCTGTAGAGGGGGTAGCAGGGGTATGGAATGGTGCATGTGAGTGACAGGTGTGACACGTGGCTCTGACTGTTAGTTTTAGCCAGCGTTCCAGGTATGCATGCTTGCATGTCTGCATGCCTAGCTGTTGGGGTTCCAGTGTGTGTGCTGTGCTCAGGGCAGCAGGGGTTTGACCAGCCCTGCACTGGGCTGAGGTTCTTTGTCCTTCACTCTCTGTAGGCTTACAGGAAGACATGGTCTTTGTCCCAAAGCATTTTAATGTCTACCTAGAAACAATGACTTGAAACAAAAGGAGGGAAGTGGAGAGGGAAAGGGACAATGAGGTCTCCAGCTACGTGAGTGAACTCTACATACAATAGAATTGACCTGAATCATCCGAAAAGCTCCTCGGGTAAATAGCTTTGCTGTCCTGGTACATGTCCGGGCAGCTGGCTCTCTTACATGGCTTTGATGGCCTGTCCATTCATTTTTCTGTTCTGATGTGGAGGATGTTGTTTGCATTGTGGCAGAAGCAGGCCCAATTTTGAGGAGGGAAGCAGGACTTCCAGTTTGGCAGATAAAGTAAAACCTAGGACATACAGTGTTTTGTGTGTGTCTGAGGAATACCACAGCAACTGATGCTGGTGTTATTATCTGTCCTTCTACAGTCCCAGCAGGTTCAGGGATGCGTGTGGGAACGGGCTGTGGAGAGGATCCTCCTGTGATTTAGTTTATATCCCCTGATAAATCAGTAAAATTCAACTGCAGATGACAGTCAGACAGCATCACTCACATGCACCTCACACCTTACTTACAAACACACTTGGGTAAAAAATGCCATTTCCAAAAATACCTGTGTGAACAAAAATATTTTCACACTGGTTTTCTCAGAGAAACATGTGTAAAGATGTCTGCTAGAGGAAAGCATCTGTCCAGAAACAGAGCAAACGTTTGTGACTGTTGCACAAACTTGCTGAGCTGTGATAAATCCAACTGACCAGAAGCCATCTCTTGCTCAGAGGTTCTTCATTAAATTCATGAGTCTCTAGGACACAGAGGAAGTGCACTGCACAGACCAGATCAAATCACAGCAACCAAAGGTCAAGACAAGAGATATCCTTCTTACTGATAAGTCTCTGTATGTCTGGAGGTTTGCCTTGCAAACATTCTGAAGGCACTTCATGAGAGGATGATCCAGTGTAGGGGTCACTACTCAGGTACCAGCAAGTGCTGTCTGGAGTCCTGGCTTTGGTACACAATACTCATGTGGTCCTGAGTGGGACACTAAGGTCTTCTCCTTCCTCAGTTTGCTGTCTGAAGCTGTAGTGCCCTTCCATCGGTGAGTGCAGCAGTGAAGGGACACACTAATAGCTGCAACACACGCATGAAATGGTGAAGGAAGTTCCACAGAATCATAGTGAAAGAGACTGGAAGAGACCACAGGAGATCATCTAGTCCAACTCACCTGCCAGGGCAGATTCAGTTGGAGCAAGTTTCACAGGACAGCACTCAGGTGGGCTTTGAATAATTACAGAGACACAGACTCCATCACCTCCCTGGGCAATCTGTTCCAGTGCTCCACCACCCTTAAAGTTCCTTCTCCTGTCTAGATAGAACTTCCTGTATCCAAGTTTGTGCCTGTCACTTGTCCTGTCACTGGTCACCACTGGCTGCCCAACCTCCTGACACCCACCTGAAGTATTTATAAGCATCCATAAGATCCCCCTTCGGTCTTCCCTGGGCTAAAAAGTTCCAGATCCCCTAGTCTTTCTTCATAAGAGAGATATTCTAGCCCCATAATCATCTTTGTAGCCCTTTGCTGTACCCTCTCAGGCACTTCTCCTTCTTGAACTGGGGAGCCCAGTACTGGACACAGTATTTTTGGTAATACTCAGGGGTCTCCCCTGTTGTTTTAAGAAGAAAAATATTCCTACCTGCTCAGCACAGATTCAGCTGAGCTCTTGCATAAATTGCATCTGAGTTTTTTAGAGCACAAGAGCTACAGGTAGTTCGGTTGCTTTTTTTTTCTGTATGTGGGCACTGCAATTTGAACTCTAAATGCTTCTGTCTCCTTTCTTACTAAGAGTGCTATTTTAGCCAGTCTGGCTGCATTCCACCTGAAGGTCAGATTGTTTACATGGAGTGAAGATATATTGTGTTTTTTCTAAATAGAGAACACATTTTTTATTCTTAATCATCATTATCATCATCACCCTTTCCCTGCACGGCATAATGGACAGACCCTACTTCTCACTCACGACAGAGACCTGACCATGAAGCCCAGGAGTTCCAGAGAATGAGGGTGGCTGAAGAATTGGGACAGCACAATAAGGGTATTTACATCGTGCAGAAGAGTAAAGAATATTCAAGTATTAAACACAAATGGATATAAATTACTGCAAGGGCATTTATCTCCACTGAATATTTAACCCAAATTTATGTTTGGATTTCTTGCAGCAGCTCCTGCCCTGCTAGTGAACAGCGTATGGAATCCTGCACATACAGAGTTCTACACACCAGAAACTTTCCTGTTTCCTCCACAGGCAGCAGGACTGGGTCAGAAGTTTTGGTGTTCTACAAACCCAAACATAAAAGGACAGATGCTGTATAGAGTAAAATGTCAGTTCATGTGGATATACTGTGCATTGTATCTGTTCAGTTCCACTGAGTTCCCCATGTAAGGCAGCAGTACCTCCTGTCCTGGTAGAGCAAAATATCCCCAGAACAGGACATGATACAGTCCTTGCCTTTGTCATATCTCACCTTAGTGTAACACGAGGGCAAATATCATAAAGAAAATAACTATTCCGTTGCAGCTTTTAAAGACATGCATTTAAAAACTGAGCATTTTAAGAGTTTGCAGGAGAGAAGAAGATGGAAGAGCCACAAACTCTTAGATATGGAACTGGGTACTTCACATTGATCAACTAAGAGAGCTATTTTTGGCATTTCATTTGATTCTGGCAAATTAAGCATCCAGCGTAGAGCAGGAGAGGCCAATATATGGGCAGTGAGCTGATTATATGCTCACACTTAATTGGAGAATTAAGGTCAATAGCCTCTCCTCTCCTATTAATTCTAGCCACTGCCACATCATGCAGTTGCAGCAGTGCAGCCTGCCCTGGAGCACAGCTTTCCAACAACCTTTAAGTCTGGTCCTTTTCCATTACTGAGACTAATGCAAAGTTGAGAGTCTAAAGAAAAGTTAATAAACAAATAAACAAATAAATCGATACCCTCAGTGACTGTAAAGGGGCATTGTGTACCCACCACCCTGAGAAGGCATGCAGGGAGCTGTGTGAGGGCTCCTGCCCAGCTGAGCTCTGCCCAGACACATGGACAAGGGGTGAGAGAGAAGAGGTAATAGAAAATCAAAGGTTTCAAAGAAGTCATCATATCTCAGACTAAAAAGTGTGAGAAGCTGCAGGTGGACCACCATTTCAGGGGTGGATTAGATGGGGTCTGCTCCATCTATGGTCACATTCATCAGGACTATCTCTGCCACTCATACTGGTAGGCGCTTCCCAGAACAATCCTTGCTCTATGTAAGACCTTGCCACTGGAAAGAGCTGCCAGATCCCAAGGAGGTCCTGAGACAAAGGCCACCAGTTCAGATGTCTGTTAGAGAGCTGAGGGTCTTTATGAGGACAATATTGGGCAAGAAAGATCTTCAGTCTGACCTAATATGATGATTCTTGCTCCTCCTTTACATTGTACTCGTCACTGAGGTAAGTAGCAGGACTGAAGACAGTTCTACCTTACTGAGTGTTAGGGTTAAGATCAGCTAACATGTGCTCCCTGCGTGAAGTCATCAGATTCCTGATGTCCTAGGACTTGCTCCTTTGAGTTGTCTGAGACTGATCTCACCTTCTACTGTTTGTTTGTTTCCCCTGGGGACCAACAGAAAATAGCCATCACACTACCATCTGGTTCCCTTCCTACTTTAGAAAGCCACCAAGTAAATATTCAATATTCTTGGGACCTGCGGAAGATCTGCTCCTGGCTATATACAGCCTCTGCTGCCTTGACCACTACTGAATTTTGTGCCCAGGGCATTTTTGCGCAGTTCACATCAAACAGGGTTTGGCTGGCATTAAGCCAGAGGTGGTGCCAAGGTGCAGCTTGGGCAGTGCTGGGACAGCCTGCGCTCATGCTGCAGAGGCCAGAGGCAGTCAGCAGTTGTTGCTTGTCACGGTAGAAGCCAGACTTCAGCAGCTCAAAGGAGGCCTTCTAAAGTCACAAGAGGGAAGAATTGGGGAAGGGACATGAAACAGGTGCTCCTGGGTTGTGTCCTCTGGCTTTGCTGTTAGGCAGTATGGATCTTGCCAGCTCTGAGCTCTCAGTCTGTGTTGGGACCCAAGTCACAAGGACTTGTGACATCAGTTTCAAAATCCTAAAAGATTTAGCTTGACTCTTTTAACAACAGCGTTTGGACTGGGCATGTGGCTGCTGATTTCTGAGCCTCTGGGTGCACACCTGCAATGAAGTTAAATGAGAATTGTTGCGGGGGGAAAACTTGTTCCTTTTTTTAAATGCTGTCCGAAGTTCCTGATTAATTCTGTGTCGATAGGTCCAGGGCTGCTAACGAAGCATTCAGAAGTGTGACATCTGTGGTGTCGTAAGAGGTATGAACGTTTCCTGTTCTGCAGAGCAGCTGCATGGCTGTGCAAGGTTATGAATGCTGCAGCACACACAAGCAAAGCATGAGGAGGACTTTATAATGCCATGTTTAACCAAAGCCCATTTTGTTCCTTTTTTTTTTTTTNTTTTTTTTTTTTTTTTTTTTTTTTTTTTTTTTTTTTTTTTTTTTTTTTTTTGTAGTTATTAAATGCATCCTGGAACTTTAAGGTGGGACTGGGTACTGTCAGTTTTCTAGGTGCAAATATCAGGACATACCAAAGAGCAAATTTGTGTTGTTTTGTGTATTTTGCTCTTTTCCTATTGCTTGTAAAACCTGAGCATGTCCAAAGCTCAAAACTAGCACTGTAAATTTCCTAAATGCCTTTAGAAAACCAAGAACTCAACCACTGCCAAGAGAAACATGAGTTCCTGAAACTGTACATCACTGCTTGGGCTTCCTTTGAAAAGGGCGGGGGGGATATAAAAAAAGGAATGAATGCCTGAAATATGTAAGATGGAGCTCTACAGGAGTTAAAGGGAAGCTGCATAGGAAGCAGAGCAATGCCCAAAATAAAAAGTGGGAATGGAAAGCTAAAAATAACAGACAGGAAAGTGTGACACAGCTGCAAGGGCTCTGCTGCATTCTCCCCCAGCATTGTACCTCTTTTTTCTTTTTTCTGCTTTTTTAGTTTTTTTTTTTTCAGGAACATACTAATATTGTGTTTGGATTTGAATGGCATTCCAATCCATCATTTGTTCTTCAAAAATAGATGTTTCTCTTGTGAGGAAGAAAGATATTTTCAAGTGATGTTCATATGACTTTGGTTGTGCTCGTTTATCGAACAGCGCTTTTATAGGCTCAGCGTTTGCAGAGCACAAAGGCTACATCTGTTGTGTAATTTCAACAAGAAATAATTTATATGCCATTAGAATGTTGATGATCAGGTCATGCATATGGACTGTTGCATTAATTTTGGTTGAATATTTACTTGGTGGCTTTCTAAAGTAGGAAGGGAACCAGGACATGAATCTGAGTTGCAGATACTTTGGAAGCACAGTGGATGGAAGGGGATCAGGAGCACGGTTTGCTAATAAAGTTAGGGAAATCTCTGTCATTTTCTTCACCCAAACATGGGTTTGTTTCTTTACACAGAACTGTTTGCTTGCCCTGGGAATCCTGCAGGAAGGCAGTGCAAGGGCTACAGGTCTTCCAGGGCTGCAGTCATATTCCAGTTGGCTCCTGCAGCAAAGCTGTGCTCTCCAGGCATGGGTGCAACACAACCTCCTCAACCTCAGCTGGCACACCTGGCACATGTGCAGTGGTCACAGGAAGCTTCTGTGTGAGGAGGTGAGAAGCACTGCTTCGGCATCCAGAAGTCTTGCTGTATCAACACTCGCTACGCTCACTCATTCTGCAGAGTTAAGCCACCCACCCAGGCTGTGCGCAGTCTGTGGCCACCCAGAGGGCAGATGGGCGACTGACTACGCTTGAGTAGAGCTGGTGTCTGTTTTCGGAGAGTGAGCAGGCCAGAACCCACAGAATCGTCAGTTTGCCACCACAAGTTTCCTTGCACAGGCACAAACCGCAGTGGAAACCACATTAATACTGCCAAAGTAGGCTCCATGGTGCCTGTCAAGTTATCAGTCCAAGCTGTGAAATTCCTATTTTCAGCAGACACAACAAAAAGAGGAAATGCTTACCAACTTTGCAGGTGTCAGGAAATACTTTCAAAGCACTGTTGTGACACGGCCATCCATTTAAACAGATAGCAAGCATGTAGAGAGGTCACAATAAATACATTGTCATTCAAAATATGTGCTTTGGAGTGTGTTTACTGCAATATGTGTGCGCCAGCAGATCAGACTGCCAAATTTATGCTGTTGACCACACTACGGTGATTAGGCAGTGACAATGCCACACAGAGTTCTGTGGGTGCATCTGTACTAAAAAACTTGTGCAGTACAGTGTGTTAAAGACATTTGCACAGCTGAAGCTGGTAGTGCTGATCCCCATTAAGAGCTGGTCTAGACTGATTCTGAGCACATAGTGCTTCAGCCATGGATGGAATTCATCTGAATTCCACCCCAGGCTTTCGTATCCTGTGTTTCAGACATTGCTGTAGAATGTGTGATGATACATTGTGTGAAGTGCAACGGTGCCTGCAAAGTCACTTAACACAGACTGTAATAGAAACTGCAATGGGGCATTGCAGCACACTTGTCAATGTTGCTGCACATCTAGAACAAGAGGCAGTGTATATTTACCAACTTAGTGTTTAGCAGTTGAGAAAATAAAGTTTGCCTGCTAGAACTGAAGCCCTATTTGCCAAGCATATTCATACAAGAAAAAAAAAAAGCAAAACAAAAAAAACCAAACAAACAAAAAAGACCCCAAAAAACAAACAAACCATGACTCCACTGAAAACAAATCTAGAAACCAAATGAGAGGAGCACACTGTGTGATGAACCACCTCATGGCCTCAGAAGAGAAGAACACGTGTGGCTAACTTTGGATTTATGTGGGGAAGAAAGCTCAGCTGAAAAGAGGATGCCTGGTACATGGAGCTGGTTGAAGAAAGGAAAGAAATAAAATCTCATGGGCAAAGCAGGGTAGATGAATTGGAGTGTGTAGTGAGGACCCAGGAAAGATGTGTGAGGAAAGAGAGAATGATTGAAGACTGGTAAATAGAAGAGGCTGGTGAAGAGCCCTTGGTTCCGCAAACATCACTTTGTGTCCTTTGGAAGACAGTCCTAAAAGGCAAAGGAGTCCAGAAAGGCTGGAGAGCCTTCAAGGAGTCAATTTCAGAGCTGCAGGAGCAAGACATCCCAGTTTGCTCTAAGGCAAGCTGGCAAGGAGTAAGACCAATGTGGCTGAACAGAGATGTGGCTAGAACACAGGACAAAAAGAGAGATTATGACCTGTGGAAGAAGGGAGAGGCCACGGAGGAGGCCTGTAAGGAAGTCATGGGGTTATGTTTGGAGAAAATTAGGACCAAAATTCAGCTAAAGCTTTGTGATGGTTTGGGAGTTACCCACACACACACAATGAAACCACCTAGACTAGACTCAGACAGATGGAAGTGA
Source organism: Ramphastos sulfuratus (assembly GCA_013399055.1). Lineage (NCBI taxonomy): Eukaryota > Metazoa > Chordata > Aves > Piciformes > Ramphastidae > Ramphastos > Ramphastos sulfuratus. The sequence continues at coordinate 22,001 of WBNM01006353.1, forward strand.
AGGAATGAAGCTTTATATTCACAGCTTAGCACAATATGCAAGCAGATATTTACTATGTATTACAATATATATATACAGCAATATACAAGTTAAAGATAACACAGAAACACAATTCCCCTCCTAGAAATCAGAGTCCCCAGGAGGGGCTCCCAACCTCTCTTCCACCTTCTTCCCACCCCTCTACCTTACCCCAGGGTCTGCCTTGTGTGCAAGGTGAGTTTGGAGGATGGGCAAGAGGGATTAGAAGCAGAATGATGAGTTGGGTTAACAGCAGAAGCCCAGAAGAGAAATAGAAACTCTGACAGAGACTCTCTGTCTTATCTATGTTTGTGTCCTTGCTTTTATCCATCTCAGCAAGCCTATGAGTGAAGCAGACATCACCAGTGTTTGCTTTTCACAGCCTATAATCCAATTTTTCTCATTAAAATATTCCAATTAGTCTCAAACCAGCACAAGCTCAATCTGGTTACTGCTGCAAGAGATAATAAAAAATCTTTCTGTAGATAGTCACAGCAAAAGGAGAGCTAAGGACAATCTCCATCCTTGATTAGATGCAGGGAGAAACATAGTGACAAAGGATGAGGAAAAGGCTGAAAAAGGAAAAAGTTCTGCCACAGTCCTTAGTAGTAAGGCCAGTGGTACTCAGGATACCCAGCCCCCTGAGATGGAGAGCAAAAGGAAGCCTCCATAATCCGAGGGAAATGACAAGTGATCTGCTGCACCACTTAGGCACACACAGATCTGTGGAATCAGATGACATACACCCAAGGGTATTGAAGGGAGCTGGCAGAATGCTCACCAAGCCACTTTCCATCATATATCAGCAGTCCTAGCTATTCAGGAAGTCTCAGTTGGCTGGAGGTTAGCAGGTGTGACACTCCTCTACAAGAATGACCTGCAGAACTACAGGCCTGTTGGTCTGCTTCAGTGCCAGGGAATGTCATGAAGCAGACTATCTTGAGGGCCATCACATGGCACATGCCAAGCACAGGTGACCATGTGCTGTCAGTGTGGGTTTGTGAAAGGCAGGTCCTGCTTGGCTAGGCTGATTTCATTCTATGACAAGGTGACTTAGCTGATTAGACAAATGCTATGGATGATGTCTACATAGACATAGAACAGGGTAAGGAAAAATCAGCCAGCAAGTCAGCTCCAACAGAGGCACAACTGAAATGCCTCTACACTAACACAAGGAGAATGGGAAACAAGCAGGAAGAATTGCACACATGTGCAAGTCTCCAGAGTTATGATGTCATTGGCATCACTGAGATGTGGTGGGATGCATCCCATGATTGGAATGTAGGNCTGGATGGTGGCACACAGAGAGTGGTGATCAAGGGCACAATGTCCACCTGCAGACCAGCACCAAGTGGCATCCCTCAGGGGTCAGTGCTGGCACCAGTGCTGTTTGACATCTTTGTCAGTGACACAGACAGAGGAATTGAGTGCACCCTCAGCAAGTGTGCAGATGGCACCAAGCTGTGTGGCACAGTCGACTTGCTAGATCCAGCTACTTTGTTTGGGAGATGAAGACAGTTGAGTGCTATGAAGACAGGCCGCTCTGGACAGCAGGGAGTCATCAGCCAGTTCACTGAAACAGAGGTAGCCACTGAGGAAGCTTTGCTCTAGACGTGGGAGCAGAGCTTGCCCAGTCTGCACACACCATGGTTGTACCACCGGCAGCAGTCTCAGTCTGGCATTAATGGGTAGACACAACAGACAGCGATGCTTTCAGTTGTTTTTTATTGAACAATAATAATCACATACTTTTAAAAACCAACCAGCTTATTAGAGGTACATTCAAGAATTTGTAATGTCATTTATGACACTGCTGTAAAATAATAATAATGTTTGCAACTATTTAGTACATTCTTTAAATAATTCTCTTCAGTCTGCTGAAGGACTGTGGGTTTGATCCTGCTATCACTGAAATCAACTAAACATTACTTTTTATATCAGTAGATAAGAATCAATACTCTTGCATGTAAATAGCCCAAGATAATGCTGCTGCCTCTCAGATCTGACATTCAATGCCAGTGAAAATATGCTATAAGCAAGTCTGTGGCAAGAGAGGTTGCACTGCAGTAGTGACATCTGGATGTTCTTTTGCTCTAGACCAGCATGGTTAGGTGCTGCATCCCCAGGTGACAGCTTGCTTCCACTGACATTGGCTTTGGATCAGGATTAGGACTCTTTAAAGGCTTTGGAGTTTCTGTTGTTTGTAGTTTTAAAAGCGCAGGGCTGCAGTACTGTGTCGTCCTTCTTCCACTGAAGCCACCATCAAAGCTCAGACTGATTTCAAAGGCAACACCAACTCAACCCACTCTCATTTCCAGTGAGGGTGCTCTGCAGCGCAAGGCCCTTCCCGAACTCATGGCGGTCCAGGCTCACTCTGACAAAGCTACATCAATGTCCGTTAGCCGAGGATCTGTTTGCTTCCAGACATATTAGCAACATCCTCTCAGTGCAGATTTTTATGTCAGGAATAGATCAGCCAGTCTGGACTGAGTGAGGAACTGCCAGTTCCTACAACACTTCAGTGCATTTGTTACTCTTCTGGCTGAAATGTAACTACTTGCTTGTGTAAGTAAGGAACAGAACTGGGCAGCAAAGTGCTGCAGGCTCTGGCTGCACTGCTGCCCAGTGAGGCTCCAAGTCTTCCCTACACTGGATCAGCTGAACCCATTTTGAGTCATGGCTGGGATGCAACCACTGATGAAGGTGGAAGGTACAAAGGTCCCTTTGCTGGCCTCTGGCATTGAGTTCACTCTTGCCCAGAGCAGCTGCTTTATGGAAACATATGTATTCAAATAACGCTGAGCAGCTTCCTTTGTTTCAAATCCCCCTCTACAAGTGTGTGTAATTTACCAAACTGCTGTCTCTCGGTACACAATTAACTTTAGCAATCCGCCTTGACACAGCTTATGGCTGCAGTGTCTTGGCTAAGTTGGGCACACTGCACAGAACTGATATGCTGGGTGTTTTCTCACTGGAGAGAGGCATGTTTATCTCTGAGGAGCTGGCACTTCGCTTCCCAAAGCCAGAAACAACCAACAAATAGTGCTGGTTCACTGAAGTCACACCACAGTGTGAATGAGCCACCGTTTGGCTCTAGGGCAGTAGTTGTACTCACCTAAACCACCCGGTGTCTTCGTCGAGAGCTTTCCTGGTGTCGGGCTGCAAGAGCTGGCCTCTAGCATCATTTACACAAGGAAGGAAGAATCTTTTGGGTTTTTAATATCACCATACATTCAGGAATCCCCAATACATTTCTCTGCTCAAATACTCATCAAAGCAAGTATCAAAAAACCATATACACTGTACAGTCTATTTTTAAGTAAACGTTTTTCTCATGAGAAACAGAATCACAATTGGCCTGCGGAGGTTACATTTTCGTATGCTATAGTTCTACTTTGTTCTTGAAGTGTGTTGTTGCATGTTGAATAATCTGTGAGAAATGCATCCACTCCAAAGTCTCCTGGGTGCAAGCAGCCATCAGCGAGGATTTAGCCACTTCATTACTGGCGGGCGGAGAGGCTTCTCCTTGGCAAACTCCTCTTTCACAGAGTTGCCATCCCCTGACCCCGTGTCGGTTTCTGCAAACACACACAAATAAAAGTGGATTTTATGAAAAGGAAAAAATTAAACTACTGTCCTCCAGCAGTATCCCTGGTTTTGAGAACACTTCAGAAACACCTTAGATGACACACTTTGCAGGAATCTCCCTGCATACCTCAATTACTTAGCTGCAAAATTCCTGCAAAAAACTTAGCTTATGATTATGGCATAAGCGAGGTGTGTTTTCCAACAGTTTAAGCATACAACAGGCGATTTGAGTTCGGTTTCCATTCCTCACTGGAATGCTCCAGTGTGACTTCAGACCACGCAGCACATCCTCAACAGCAACAGTACTAAATTAAACATCCCTGTAGCTTATGAAGAGCAGCTGAGGAAACTGGGGCTGTTTAGCCTGGGGAAAAACAGGCTCAGGGGAGACCTTACCACTCTATAATTACCTGAAAGGAGGCTGTCGTGCGGTAGGTATGGGTCTGTTCTCACAAGTAACAGGTGATAGGACAAGAAGAAACAGCCTCAATCAGGGAAGGTCGAAGTTAGATATAAGGAAAAACTTCCTCACTGAAAGGATTATTAAGCACTAGAACTGGCCACCCAGTGGTGGAGCGAACATCCCTGGAGGTATTTAAAAGACATGTAGATGGTTTAGTAGTCGATTTGGCAGGGCTGTATTAATGGTTGGACCTGATCATCTTAAATGTCTCTTCCAACCAAAATAATTCCTTAATTCTATGATTCTGTTCTTGGCTGAGGCCAGCTGGTGTGGAATAGCCTGCTGCATGCCACCAAACCGTCTCACTCCCAAAAAAGCCATGCAAGATACCCATCTTTCCTGCTGGAAACAGTGCTTTGCTGATCCCTGAGTGGTGGCTGAGTTAGTCTGGCATAGGTTGGCTAGGCTGGGACAGAACGTGCTGAGCACTGCCCTGCTGTGCGTGCTAACCCCTGCCTGCTGTGCGTGCTAACCCCTGCCTGCTGTGCATGCTGGCCACTGCCCTGCTGTACATGCTAAGCACTGCCCTGCTGTGCATGCTGACCATGATGAAGCCGATCAAACTGTGCTCTAGAGGAACACATTCTGACATCATTATATTTACTGGAGTAAATGTAGCCATAATGTTTTTATAAAATACACCACCCAGAAACTTCCCTGTTTAAAATACAGAAGAAGTCAGTGATGCTTGCACCCACTGAGGATCTGCCCTCGATGCTATGGCTAACTCTGCAGGTCACCATTACATGAAACTCCTGTGACCATCCTGAGCAGTGCTTTCGATGGGGTCAGTATCTCATTCTGACTGGGTCAGACAAGCTGCTAAGCACTGACACAACGGAAGGTTTTAGACCAAAGGCAAGGGGGAGGAGGAATTGATGAAAATAATCCACCTGGAAAGATTTTGAATGTAAGATAGATACAGGGCAGGGGGGAAGGAGGAAAAAAAAAAAAAAAAAGAAAAAGAGAAAAAAGACAATTTGTTTTTCCTGTAATTTTGCACCCTTGGTAATAAATAGAGCCTGGAAAGCAAAAGCACAATCATGTAGAAAAATACAAAAGGACTAGGACTGATTGATCTCACAAAGTTTTCTTTCAAGATAATTTTAAATTAAGTATGAGCATAGGTTGAAGAAGTTTGCTTCTGTCTAACCTTCTCTAAACAAGATAAATAATACATCAAGGCAGCAGACTCTACACAGCTTAACATAACAAGAAAAGATAAGGCACACGCACTGCACTTGGAGAAGAAAGAAAATTCATAGAGTGAAATCCTACAAAAGCTCCCAGTATGTCTAGGATTGAATCTTTACATTCGTATTGGTTTAGATTGGTATTTCAATTCAGACTGAACAAAGGGGAAGAAATCTTAATTCCATTTTAAAAAAATTTAGTGCTCCTTCTATCCTGTCTAAAAACCACTCTGGCTTCCCACATGCCATTATTTTAGTCCTGAAAAGATCTTTTACAGGCTTCAGACCTGAAGTTTAAAGATAAGAACTTACTTCAGAGATGTTGTGATAAATCGCTGCGATAAAACATTTCATGAAACAGCTCACTGACATCTGGAAAGGTGTAAAGTTTTCTCTTCATGGGAGAACAAATGCTATTTTAACTACATGTTAGCTGATAGTAAATGCAACCTGATGAACTCCTATGCACAAAGCAGCTTCATACACTGCATCTGAACTGACTAATCATATTTGAAAGGTGATGGCAGAGTGGTGAAGTTCCTGCTGACTGCAGAAGGGCAAACATAACACCCATCTGCAAGAAGCAAAAAGAGGATGACCCTGGGAACTCCAGAGCAGTCAGCCTCACCTCTGTGCCTGGCAAGGTCATGGAGCAGATCCTGCTGAAAGCTCTGCTAATGCAAATGGAAAACAAAGCAGAGGTGATTGGTGGTAACCAGCAATGGCTGCACCAAGGGCAGATCTTGCCTGACAAATTTGGTGGCTTTTTATGATGAAGTCACAGCAACAGTGGACAAGGGAAGGGCAACTGATGTCATCTACCTGGACCTGAGTAAGGCATTTGACTGTGTCCCACATGACATCCTGGGCACCAAGCTGGAAAAACATGGACTGGATGTGTGGAGCACTGCTGGGTAAGGAA
>WBNM01006353.1:37661-49144 GCA_013399055.1 Ramphastos sulfuratus
CCCCCACCCCCTTTTTTTGGGAACGGTTTCAAAACGTTCTGTTTCTTTATCGATAAAAGAACACAAGATGTAAATGATGATTCTCCCCATGCTCTGCTGAGGTGCTCAGGTGGGCATATTCTGTTCATATGGTACAGATCTTTAATGCTGAGATAATGAGAAAAATGCTTTGTGTCTCACTATTGACATAACTAACTGATGTAGGACAATGCACTCCTTAGTTCTCTGCAGAGCTACGTTAGAACATATGGGACTGGAACGTGCACTTTCGTTAGTCTTGTTGGGACATAAGCAATAACAGAACAGTCAATAAAACTAACAAATATTGTGAATGTTCTTTCTCTGCTCAATGTAAATGGTAATTGTACTCTGAATCACTGATAAGTAGGCCAACTCCTCATTTGAGAAATGTTTGTTCTTTGCACGTGTGCAGAATTTCAAAGTGCACGATTTGGGTTTCAGATCACAGGTATCAATTTTAGAACAAAATATTTTAACTTGCTGCTCAAGCTGTTTCCAGTCTCTGCTCTCTAAGAAAGAAAAGATGACAGCTCTATAGACTGTTATGGGAATAGAACTGAAGTATTAATGTGATTTTACCTCTCTGTACTGAAACACGTCTCTGAATAACTTTCTTTCAATTAAGAAGTGCTGTTGTCTCTCAATGTTCTTGCAAAACCTTTGTTTATGCTTTATGTACTATTTGGTCTTGCCAATATAGAAAATTGACTATTTTCTGTAATGAATAGCATAGCTGCCAAAAGCTTGCCTCTTGTCATTCTCCAAGAGCTGTTAACAAAACATTTGGTGATCCTATGCGTGAAATGATGAGTTCCTTGGCTTTGAGGTTTGTGTTCCTAGCAGCTAAGAATTTCATGTATTCTTTGCAATGCCACTGAGGTGCCAACCTTTCCATTGCCAGAGAAAAACAGTTTGAACTTATTCATGTACATACACAAAATTATCACATTCATATCAATCATCTTTTTTTCTTTGAGAGGAAATCTCTCCCTTTTCGCAAGTACTCATCTTTGAAGCATAAACACTTTCCAGAATAATTAGATGATCCAAGGCAGGTCATAAGAGAATTTCAGCCTCTCCTAGGTAATAAAACTTCAGTGATGAGCCAGCCAGAGGCTGAAAGGAGTAAGTACACCAATGGTGTGCTGGTTTAAGGCNGAACTATTGAAGAATCTCCTACAGTGTTGCACCTTTATTCTTTGCAAGTCTGCTTAGCCCATGCACAAAGCACGCCCTAAAAACAAAAGTGGGACAAGAGCATATTCCTTCACTCCACCTTTGCTGCCTTCTCCTGTTTGCAGTTTTCACACTGTCTGCCTTGTCCATCCAGATCGAAGCCGCTTTGAGGCTTGGAGCTACCTGGTGCAGTCTTCCTCAAGAATACTTTTAACAGTTGGTCTCCAGGCATTTCCATGCAAATGAATAAGTTTGGACACAAATCAAATTAATATTGGCAAAAAGAGGCATCAGTCAAGGTCTCCCAGAGCACTACACTTGGAAGGATCTAGCATAGGTCCGTTTCCTTGGGGAGCCTGCTGGATTTGCATGTGTACACATACTCCCTACAGCCTTCGTCCCCCGCCTCATCCTATGCCTGTATTTTCAAATATCTGAATACTTTTAAAAATTCTTTTGCTGAGGTTCATGTTGTGGATGAAGGCCAACCCAAATGAGAGAAGCTCTTTGTCACTCATTTCAGCAGGGCCAGGATTTCACATGATACTTTGAATCTTCTCTGCTGTAAAGAAACAAAACCCAGTTCAAAGTTTTTTTGTGTGTGTTTCTTACTCAAGATAGGAAAGGGGAATGTTCCCAAACAAGCTTTAATTAGAAAGCTAAGAGGGGCAACGAAACAGAGCTGTAAGTGCAGAACATCTTCGCAGAAATTCGACAGCTCATAGGCATTTATATCTACTCAGCACATTTGAGACAATAAAGTAAAATACGGTCATCTTTTATTATAGTCATAGGTCAACCTTAATCATTTGATCAAAAACTTGATGTTAATTGTGCTGGTTTGAGGCTAATTGGAATAGTTTAATAGAGAAAATTATATTACAGGCTGTGAAAGGAAAACAATGGTGACGTCTACTTCACTCATAGGCTTGCTGTGATGTTTAAGAAAAAGTACTCAAAACAAAAGATAAGACAGTGTCTCGAGCAGACAGTCGGTGTCTCTGGGGCACAGCATCTCGGGCAGTCTAGCTTTTGGCTTCTCCCTGCTGAGTAACCTCACTAACCACTTTTCTTCTAACCCCCCCCAGCCGATCCTCAAAATTCTCTTTGCGCATAAGGCAAACCTTGGGGTAAGGCGTAGGGGTGGGGAGAAGGTGGGAGGGTGGTTGGGAGCTCCTCCTGGGGCCTCTGACTTCTGGGAGGGGTGCTGTGTTTCTGTAGTACCTTAAACTTGTATATTTCTGTAAATATTCCTGTCTATAGTGTATATATCTGCTTGTACATTGTGCTAAGCTGTAAATAGAGCTTCAGTCCTTAACTTTCAGCCAGCTGAGTTCTAGTCTGGGTCATTTTACGAAGTGTGGGGGACGGGGAACTCCGAAACCATCACATTAACTTTTAGTTATTTAGTGAAATACCCAGAAGTTTTGCTCTTTAACACAAATTCCTGGGGAAAAAAGATGAGTAAACTATTCAAACCCGTAGCTGTTTTTCCCCGTCATGAATCCGATAGGCTGCATATGTGACTTCTCCAGACTGGCATGTTTTTCTCTTTTGCTTTATCTTCTGCATTGTCACAGACCAACTATGTGTTATTTTAGATGATTCCTGTCCCTGATGGCAAATTACATAAGCAAGCAGAATTTCTGAAACGATTCACAACCAGATACACTTTCTTAGATTATGGAGTTCAAACCAGATAGCTGCTGCTCAGCCTCCCCCACTATGTTCTGCTTGTACCCTGTGCTGTATTATGGCTCTTTTTCACCGTGCCGTGAGTTGGCCTCTAAACTTACAGATTGAGAGCTGACCAGGTGCTGGATAAGTATCTCATCCTGACTGTTAAGAAACTGCAAAGAGGACCAAAAGGTCAGCTACAGGTGGTTGATGACTGTAGGAAACAGCTCCCAGAGCTGTGGTACGTAAGACACTCATTCATGTAGATCCCATGGGGCCAGCTGTGCTAGAATTGAGCAATGGCAGTTTCTGGCTCCAGTGGCGTTTTGTGGCTTGTTTATTTCGTTTGTTTGGGTTTTTTTTTTTTTTTTCATTTTCTAAGGCATTGGCAGTAATCAGGTTTGCTTTCTACAACCAATATAGAGGGAAGGGATTTTTCTGTTTGCTTATTACCTAAGTGCCTGATACAGGACTTAGGAACCACTGCCCTTACCCACTGAAACCCACACGCAGCCACCAGCAGTATTTGTCTAGGCAGATTAATACTCCCCAGGATAGCTAAGCTGGAACCATCATAAGAACAGAAAAACTGAACCCAAACAACAAACCCTTTGGAAAATGACCACCCCAGGTATGAATATCAAAACTTGTAACTGTTACCATGACCCTGGTTTCAGTACCTGGGTGCTGTGTCCACCAGGGATAGGGAGGTGACTGTCCCCTTGTACTCAGCTCTGATGAGGCCACACCCTGAGTGTTGTGTTCAGTTTTGGGCACCTCATCACAAGAGAGATGTGGAGGTGCTGGAGCCAGTGCAGAGGAGGGCAAGGAAACTGCGAAGGGCCTGGAAAATAAATCTTATGAAGAGCGACTGAGGGAGCTGGGGATGGTTAATGTGAAGAAGAGGAGCCTGAGGGGAGGCCTCATGGCTGTCTGCAGCTATCTGAAAGGAGGTTGTGGAGAGGCTGCTGCTGGTCTCTTCTCACAGGTAAACAGGGACAGAACAAGGGGGAATGGCCTCAAGCTGCATCTGGGTAGGTTTAGACTGGACATCAGGAAAGATTTTTTTCGCAGCAAGAGTGCTCAGGCATTGGAATGAGCTGCCCAGGGAGGTGGTGGAGTCACCAACCCTGGATGTGTTTAAAAGTCATTTTGATACAGTGCTTGAGGATATTGCTTAAGGGTGAATTTTGCAGAGTAGGGATGACAATTGGACTTGGTGATCCTGGGGAGGTCTTTTCCAACCAGAATGTTTCTGTGATTCTGTGATTCTGTGAAACAGGTCTGGATATTCCATGAGAACTGAGTCTGTTTCTTGCTTTATCTTGTCCCTAGCCGTGCTCTTGCCTCATGCAGATACTCTGAGCATTTCTGCATAATGAGGCCAGAACAACCTGTTGTTTGTAAAACACATTTGCACTTCGTTTAATAATTAAGAGCTCCGATGCGCAGTCCCAGTCAAATCTCACTGTAGTGCTGTCCTGTATGACTGCTGCTGCAGCTGAGTCTCATTTCACAAACTGTTTCACAAGGCAGCAAGGCAACTGAAACCACCCATTTCTTCTCCTGGAGAACCGCAACCACCACTCCCCTACAGCTACAGAGGTGATAACTTGTGAGGTTGGTGCACCTTGAATCATGAGCACCGTAGCCCCCTGTGTCTTGCTTTTCAGCACGCTCATGTTTCCCATGTACTCGTGTTTTGGTGTAGAGGCATCCTCAAGAAAGCTTGCAGCTAGAACCTATCTCTGAAGTATGACAGCATTAACTGCACAGCAGTATCAAATTTATCTTTGCTCTCGATATGCGTGAGATCTTTAGTGCTGCAAGTGTAGTTGCTGCCTCCACATTATTCTTTTTGTTATGATGTGCACTGTACACAGCAGAAATTGGCTGACAAGATGTGGCTGGCCCAGCTTGGAAGATGGGGCCTCCTTCATCGAGCATGTTCAAAACCTCAGTTCAGAGACTAATTGTGAGCTCAGTGTGGCCATTTGATACTTGAACTCTGCTGAGACCAGTGCTAAGATAGGACTGTGGCTTTTGGCATGAGATGTGCGTGCCTCAGGTTATAATCAGTGAAAGCCACACAACTGCTTCATTGTTATATGAATGTGTCAGGATTTTTGCAGCCACACTAGTCTAGAGCTTCAACTTCTTTCCATGCATCCTCTTTTTTTCTGGTACCAAGAGAGCCAAGAAGATGCTTGATGCAGCTTTGGTTGTGGCAGCTTGAGATGGAAATGTTCCAAGAAAGCTAGACAATACATCCCGGTAGGTAATGTCCTCTGCATGGTCCAAGAAGCCAACAACCACTTAAAAGGAAATGGTTAAGTAAATACTCCTGACTACCATTTTCTTATTACAGCAGTGACTAAGAGTGTTGGTTTTTTTTTTTTTTTCATTTACTGATGTTGTCACTGGTTTAATTATTGCCTATGTTAATTTTTGTGTGGTTGCAGAAAGGTTTGATGTTTTATCAAAATAAAGGTTTTATGAGTTACCAGGGCAAAGTTTCTTGCTTTTACACAAATGGATGTGCATAAGAATGGTCTCTGTGAAACTCCATTGTTTACACATTAAACTTAATCTGTGCCTTTGGAGGTAGCTAATATCTGTAAGTTTCTCTTCTATTTGTCATGAAAATAAAGACTTTATTAGCTCATCTTCCTGTGGTTTCCTCTTCCTGATGAGAAGGATGCGGGTTTTGGTAGGGCATTTAGACTCAGTGACTTTCTGTGACATTAGTGGTTCTTGATGCCTTCTTTGCAGCTCATTTCAGCCCCTTTGAAGCAACTTGTGCCACATTGTCTTGCATGATACTTAAATTTAACCTACTTCCAATTTGCTAGTTTTTGTTATTAGATATCGTTAGTCAATCGAAAAAGAGCTTCATTGAATGTTTGTGAGGTTATAAACGTACTGGGATGGAGGTGACTGAACCATCTGCCAGATTATTAATGACATTAGTATAAATTTTGGAAGCTAGTGAAGCATATTTGGAAGATGTAACAGACTTACTAAAAGTACTTCCTGTAATTTGGCTGTGGTGAACTGACCTATTCGGAATTTGAAAGAGTCTATCCTTTCTCTTTGGAAAGGATCCAAGAGTATTATCTTGAGAATGTTATGACTTTCTTTGTTTTAACTCTGTTTTCTAAGTGTTTCTTCCTGACGCTGGATTAACTTGCCCAAAAGGAAGATTACTTTGAAAGCTTGCTAGATGGCAGCTGTAGTCAGAAGATAAAACACAACCACTGACTAGGAGCTGTGAAGGCTATCCACTCTAACCCATCACATTAATGTTGGCACTTTTCCAAACATTAGGCAAGATTCTAGTTTGTTGTTTTGTTTGATTGATTGTTTGCTAATTGATAATCAGGATAAGGAAGTCGAAAAATTAATTTATTTGGTATATTGTGGCCTGTTATTGCCTCAGTCTTGACCTTACCAGTTCAGCAGTGCTTTACTTCCCCGGTGCAATACCATGATTGCTTCTTTTTTGCTGAGATGATGTGGAGCTGGGTAAAAGGTGTGTTAACAAAGGTTGGAAATTTTTGTACGGGTGTTCTAGGGTTTAGAAATGTAGCTGAGAGTATGCAGTATGTTCTGTTTGTGTCAGAAATTAGAAGTTACTTGGGAGAGCTGAATTATGCAGTGGTTTGCCTAATATGTTTAAACTTGATGGGTTTGGTTACTGTTGTAGATCTGGTTGTAGTTTGGAGAAGAGAGAAATGCAGGAATACACAGGCTCCACGTGAGGTTTTTAGCTTCTCTGGAGCCAGTAGCAGGGAGTCAAGGGTTAAAGGCACAGCGTCTAACTAAGCTGGGGAGGGAAGGCCACGGCACCGGGCAGACGAATTGCTCACTGAGCAGCAAAACATCCTGCCTTGGAACCTTTGAGAGAGGAAAAAGTAGCTGAATGTGCTCCGTACCTCACTGACCCAAAGGCATGGAGTCAGGAGAATATTTGGTTCCCATTGGTACCAAATAGGACAGAGGAAAGTTAAGGGTAGAAGTGGTGAAGTCCCTACAGCAGTGCAGTCGCAGAGGGCTGCAGCAGAAGCGCCGGCAGCAGCAGATGTGGCTGCAAACAGTGTGGGCTGTTGAGGAGCTCATTTGCAGAAACTGCGTCTCGAATGCTTTGATTTGTAGAAGAGTGCCTGATACCAGAGCGTCCTCCATTAAAAGGGCTGCCGAGGCAAAGGCTCTTCCACCTGCAGCTGGGGGACTGGAAGTGGTACCGCATCATCCTCGGAGCGCGAGCCCGCTAATGCCATCGAGCCTGCTAATTCCACTGCTCCTGCTTTAGCCCCGCTTGTTTCTGCTGAACCAGCTGCAGCTGTGGAAAAGGTTCTCTCTGCTTCAGCCCCAATTCCACCACCACATAAGGAAAAGAGCAAGTCAGATAAACCAGATTTAGATGACTCTATGCAAGACAGCTCCCAGGTTAAAACACATCTTACTCTAAGCAAGGAAGTTCAGACAGATAGCAGTGAGCAGGAGATCCAAATGGAAATGTTAAGATCTCCATTAATCCAATGAAGACAAGGAGAAAACTGGTGGGTAGTATTGGGGGTCTGGATAGCTCAGATCAGGATGGGGACAAACCAGAGAAGGGTAATCCCAATGAGAGTACAGCGAAGGACCTTTTGCTGCTGTTGAGGAGTTCGAGAAGTTTAACATCTTTCTGGGCAACGTGGACAGTGGCATTGAGTACACTCTCAGCAAGTTCTACAACAACACCAAGCTGTGTGGTGCAGCTGACAGCTGGAGGAAAGGATCCATCCAGAGGGACTTGGACAGGCTGCAGAGGTGTGGCCAGGCCAACCTCATGAAGCCCAGCAAGACCAAGTGCAAGGTCCTGCACCTGGGTCAAGACAATCCCAAGCATCAATATAGTTTGGGCAGTGACTGGCTTTAAAGAAGCCCTGACGAGAGGGACTTGGGGGTGCTGGTGGATGAGAAGCTCAACATGAGCCAGCAGTGTGCACCTGCAGCCCAGAGAGCCAACCAGAGCCTGGGCTGCATCAGGAGAAGTGTGGCCAGCAGGGCAAGAGAGATGATGCAGAGTGGGCTTGAGATGATTCATTGCTGCTCACAGTGTCAGTGACCCTGTAACCTGACCTAGACAAGTGCAATCAGCAATGGGGCATTCTGTGATACAGTTAAGCCACCTAAACCATGTACTCTCTGATATCAAAGAACAGCTAAAACAATCATCAGCAAAATTCCTTTTATAATAATACAACAGCAATTAACAGCACACCTTGAGGAGCATTATACCTTGGAAGGAGCATTTACCTTGGAAGACCCATCACACTCAGGATTAGGAAAGTCGTGTGTAACCTCCAATATCTGCTGTTCTTTTTCAGATGTGGATGCTTGATGGGCTCCATGAACAACTCTTAACTCATAATTTGTTTGATTTGTAATTCAAAGAAAGTACGGGGAGAGGAGGTCACTAGTGGCGCCAGGTGACATCTCTCAAGATAATCAAAAGACATATATCATAATACTCACAATTCCATTTTACAACATGATTGTAACATAGGGAAGGGTATTTTTCATTTTGATGCTTTGACACAAGCTTGTACTTTGCTCTACAAGTAACATTACTGCAAATCTAGTTTAGTGAAATCAGAGTGTGAGAGCTGATCCTCAGAGATTTCTGGAGTTTGGAATTGATTTAATGAAAAAGCTTGCTGGCTTTTTAAGGGGAGTTCCTTCCACAAGGACTGCTGATACTGATGCCTTTCATTAATTTTTTAACGGTCTCCTTTGGGCTTAATGACTTAATCCTGCAAACGACTGAAACATGATTTTTCTTGCTGACATCAGTGGGATGTCAGGACACACGCAGATACTCAAGACTCATTCTAAGCATTATGCATACAGGTAAGTGCTCTGATAAAGTGAACATCCTTTATGCTACTAAGAGGTTTGTCTCTAACTCCACTAAATACAGGACTCAGCCGATTAACATGCTGACTAGCTCCAAGCACCCCTACAGCAAACATCAGAAGATTACTAAAAATTCCAAAACCTCCTACCAAATAGAGTTGTGTGTCCAGTTCCTGCTAATATAGAGTACAAGTTAAGCAGCTCATAATTCTTCCTGTTCCCCAAGCTGAGTATAATCAGAAATGTATTAGAGTTTGCTTTCTTCGTTTTGCACCATTCAACTTAATGAAGGCCAGTAAGATGACACTGCTAGAAGACGTGTTGCTGAGCCTCGTATTCAGAGCACAATCCTGCTACACACAGGACAACTTATTCAAGCCAGGACTTTATCAATCCAAACAACAACAACAAAAAAAGTTATTTTCTTCATTTCATCTGCATGTCCCATTGAAAGACAGGGTTAATTTATCTGTTTGTGAAAACAGATGTTGCCTCATCCAAGTCTCCAACAGGCTGTGTGCTGGCTGCATGGAAATACTCATTAGTAAGGAAGGCTTACAGATCTACATTTGCACCCGCTTAGAACAAACAAGACATATCAAAGGGATGAGATTTGTGTGGGCATCATCCTGCAGCTCAGGAGGAGACCAGGCAGATGCTGCTTCAGTTTGCCCCAAGACCAAAGACTTAAAGTCAGCCCAAAACAATATACTTGTTAGAAAACCAAACTAGTGCCCAGAGTATGCTCTCCACAGGACCACGAAACGACTAAAGCCATTTCCACTGGATATTTCCCAAATCTGAATTTTTATAACAGTAGCTGACTGGATGTCTCAGACCCGCTGACTGAAGAGTGAGAGACTCCTATCCAAAAATCCTGTAATTGCAAAGGAAAAGGCTTGGTGGGCTGTTTTGGGGTTTGGTTTTTTTGTTTGGTTTTTGTTTGGGTTTTTTTTTCCCCTAACTGTCCAAAACAGCACATACTAGGTGTGAATATTTCTACCCTTAAAAAAAAAAAATTAAAAAATTTAAAAAAACCCTCACCTGATTCAGCTGAAACTTGGAAGTCAAAGTTGATATGAGATATTAATATCTGGTTATGAATANTAACTCAATCTACTCAACTTCCGGACCCTGAACAGAAGGAGGATTGAGCACGGGTTTAAACCAGCCTGGCAGGATTTATGCCTACCAGGACAAAAGTCACATAGGAAGAAGGAGCTGTGTCCTCTATTTCAGACTAAATGATACAAGGCAGCTGTCCAAGCTCCCCACATTCTGTTTGAAGAGGTCAGGTTTGCACAGGTTTGTGGCAGTTGTTTTTCGTGGAATTATAGAATCATGGAATGGTTTGGATTTGAAGAGACCTTACAGATCATCTGGTTCCAACCTCCCCAGCCATGGACAGGGGCACCATCCACTAGACCAGATTGCTCAGCCTGGAGCACCTCCTGTCCAACTCAGCCTTTAACACCTCCTGGGAGGAGGCATCCACAACCTCTGTGGGCAACTCGTTCCAGTGTCTCACCACCTTTACTGTAAAGAATATCCAGTCTAAATATTCCCTCCTCAATCCTAAATCCATTCCCTCTCACCCTATCATAAGAAGTTCTTCTAAAAAGGCGCTCCCCTGCTTTCTTGTAGGTCCTTTTTTAGTTACTTAAAAAATAGAAGAGAAACAGAAAGGGGGGAGGGGGGAAAGAAGTAAACACTTAATGTGTTAGTAAAAGCCCGGTGTTAGCTTCCTAATATGACCAGCAGATGTCCTCCTTACCCTGAGCCGGGTGCTTAACAGCTATGGCAGCCCTGGGGTACCCTACCTGGGTAACCTGAGCGCTCCAGCTCTCGTTTGACTTGTGGAAAGGACAAGGCTCCTTTTCAGCCGTGGCTAACAGTCGAGTTCTGTAAGCTCAGGTCACTCAAAATGCGAGGAATCAAATTCAGTTTCACCTGTCAGGGTATTTTGAGCCTTAGTCCCAAGCACAGAGCTGGGATACCTTCAAAGCAGTTTGGAATAGCTCCTCTCTGCTAAGACACTGCCGTTTCAGGCACGTAAGTAATGAACAGGACCATTTACTGGTACGGACTTCACCCTGTAATGTTGGCAGCATCTCCCTAATGAAGGTAACTCTGCCTCGCGCAAACAGAATGTCAAGTTCTTAGGTCACTTTAGTGATAAAAATGCAGGTTTAAAAAATTAATATCCACTTCGTTTACTTATAGGCTTGCATCAACATACCACAACTCAATCAAGAGTTAAAACTGCCCAGGTATGAAGTACTTACCCACAAGGCACTGCCGCCAAAACCCATTGCTTTCACACGAGAGCTCCTCCAAGCTCAATTAAATTCTTTCTCTGGGTAACAGCCATGTAAGGCCAAGAATAAGGATGCACAATGTGCCATTCAATAATGTCCATGCAGCAATCTGAAATACAACAGAAATGCAATTACAGAATCATAGAATCCTTAAGGTTGGAAAGGAGCTTTAAGTTCAAGTCCAGCTGTAACCCAGCTACCTGATCACTAAACAGTGTCCTGAAACGCCACATCTACACACTTGAACACTTCCAGGCAGGGTGACTCCACTACCTCCCTGGACAGCCTGTTCCAAAGTCTCACCACTCCTTCACCAAAGAAATTTTTCCTAATATCCAATCTATACCTGGCACATCTTAAACTAATTTCCTCTCATCCTATCACTGG
>WBNM01006354.1:0-24083 GCA_013399055.1 Ramphastos sulfuratus
ATCATTCTATGATTCTACCTTCAAGTGCATCATTTAGAATGCTCTTCTCCTTTTTAAACACAAAAAAACAAAAAAAAAAACAACACACCACCACCAGGAACAAAACCCATCATGATTTAGAGGAACCACCGATAAATAAATTGTCATTTGGCACTACAATTTTTAGGATGCAATGTTCTTTTATTAAAATCAGCCTCCCAGCACTAAAATGAGAAATCTCAGGAAATTAGACCTTTGTTTCTGCTGCACTGCCATGGCTCTGAAACCGCAGAGCGCTCGCTAATTTACAGCACTGACATTGCCAATTCCACCAACTGATGACTACCTACAGGCTTTGCCGCCGGTTGGAAGCGGCGCTGAACTTTAGCCAGCACAGGAGTCTGATTATGGAGGCAATCTCTTCTTGTCCTATTCATTATGCTGATAAAACAGCAGCTAGCACTTCACATTAGGCAGAACTCCTGCTTTAATTACAGGATTCTTACTAAAGCTTGTCTTTTGGTGACACTTTGGGAAATGTGGAGCCTGCACGTGTGATGTAAAAGCGACTAATTGACTCTGCAGCACTGCTGCCTGCACTAGGTTATGGTTCCTGGTATTTCAGTGCTCTGTATGAAGAAAGGCCTGCTGCTGGATGGTAATGCAAGCATAGAATTAGCTTCTTTCCTTTTATCAATTTCATATTAAATAAACAAAAGTTTGATTTGAAGAATATTTAGAAAAGTGGTTTTCCACAGATGGTGACAGATTAGTCAAATTTAAAAATGGAGTCAAATGTTGGATTTAGTCAATAAATTATCACAATGGCAGTCAGAGTCGTGAACATTATTAAGTACAAACTTGGTAGGAATAAAAAGCAATTCCTAACTGGGAACAAGTGGTACCTGTGATGGTTTGGGAGTTACCCAACACCCCACAACATGAAAGTCACCCAGACTAGACTCAGCTGGCTGGAAGTTAAGGACTGAAGCTCTATTTACAGCTTAGCGCAATGTACAAGCAGAGATATACACAGAGACAGGAATATTTACAGAAATACACAAGTTAAAGGGAATACAGAAACACTCCCAGAAATCAGAGTCCCCAGGAGGGGCTCCCAACCACCCTTCCACCTTCTTTCCACCCCTATACCTTACCCCAGGGTCTGCCTTAAGCACNCACTTCTCAGAATGGCCTAGTAGAAGGTAACCATTTTCAAATAATGTTTCTTATTTATAATGTTATGCAGTATTCATACGAGTGATGTTTGAGGTTTCTGGTGTAGGATCAGCAATCAGTTCCACTTCTACTCTAATGGATACTGAGATTTATAGGCTACCTTTGTATCCTTGGTGAAGCACTAAAGCTCTTGATGTGTTTTAAAGTGCACTGTACACACGTCCATGATTACATGCAAGTAAATTTGGGGAACAAATTAAAAAAAAAAAAAAAACCACCAACAACAAAAAGGACATTGAAGTGTTGGAGTGAGTCCACAGGAGGCCACGAAGATGCTCAGAGGGCTGCAGCAGCTCTGCTATGAGGACAGGCTACAAGAGTTGAGGCTCTGCAGCCTGGAGAAAAGAAGGCTTTGAGGAGACCAGCCCTTCAGGGTCATAAGTCACCTGACCCTTTCAGATGCCTAAAAGCATATTTCTAGGATTGTGAAGTGTGTCCTAGAAGTATGCATTTCTCTCCATACAGAGTATAAGAAGATCTCAGACAACTAACTCTCATGCAGACATCTACAGTTAGTCAGATGAATCCTAGCCTTAGTATCACTGCAGAGACTCTAGCCCAGCAACTTGGATGCACACTTCTCATACATAAGGGAATTGATATTTTCAGGTATGAGCATAGAATTTTTCTCAATCTCACTATTTCCAGTTTGTAATATTGGTAGTAAGTGATTTGCTACAGCAAAAAATGCTTCACAGCCAGGAGGAACTTCCACATAACAGAGATACTGTTTCTGCTCTGCTGAGATGCCTTACAGCAAACAGGAATTGAGGTCCTTTACCCTTAGTAATCTCCTTATTGCCATACATGCAGTACCATGTATCAGACCCAGGACAGCTCTGTTTGCACTAGTGTAATTCTAAACTTGCTGATGGATTTAATTCAGCCACCATTTCCCACTCCAAGAGGGATCATGATCACCTTACCCAGTATTTCTAGTAGGAAGAATCAGTCTGATCCAGAAAATTACTAAGCATACTTTCCATACATTAACAGTTCCATTTCTAGAAGTGACCTGCTAGCCATAACTTAAATGCAGATACTGAATGCCCTGATGTCAACAGCAACTCTCAGCACCAGACTACAAATAAATGAGGTCCACTACAATCTTTCTGCAGAAGTGTGATCCAGGTCTGCCTAGCTGCCATCATGAACAAAGCTGCAATTTTCCCACAAAACTTTATGCAGAATGGCTTGTTTCCAGAGGGACTATTAAGTGTCCATTTAAAAACAAAATCAAGGGGAAAAAAAACCCAGATCTTTCATTTTTTTGCAAACTTCTCTTCATAAAAAGAATCAAAATGTGAAAGACTATATACAGACTTAAGAGCAGCACATAACCTCCCCCTTACTAAGCAACCCCCCAACTTGTCCCATGCTTCAGTGGGCTCAGTGGTGGCTGCTGCATCACCAGCATGCTGGATCATCACTTGAATATGACTTGAATGGGAGCCAGCCAGCCATGGCAAGGAGAAGACTCATGGGCACTAAACAGGAAAAAAAAAAAGCAGCCAATTTTGAGGTAATTACGTGTTGAGTGTCCTTCTTAACCTGCAGCTGTTGGGGGCATTCAGCACATATGGTTAAGACTGATGAAATTTTCGAAGTCACTGAAATTTATAAGGTTACCTTGGCAGGTCACTTGGCTTGAATGTTGGAGTTTTTGGTTTTTTCTTGCAAGTGCACAGAAACAGCTGAGAGCAAGACTACACTGTTTACTGACTGTAAACGGGGAGTGCGGTCGTGCTGCATCAGGAACTGCTCAAGGACCAAAACTGAATCAAAACTCCTCCAGTGCTCCAGGGCAAAGGACTGAAGGGGAATGAAAAGAAAGACAGGAACAATTATCATCTCCTTCAAAGCCCTGTACCACTGCCCTGGCTCTATCCACTCCCTTCTCCCAGCCTGAAAGGAGACAGAAGCATTTGTAAAGATGCTGCTTCACCCTCCAGCTGCTTCCTGCCCTTGGATGTAGGTAGCTCCTGCAGAGAGGAGGGAAACTCCTTGTGGCCCTCAGACTAGTTTTTATAGTTCAGTAAAGAATTTTGACCATTTTTTGGATGGGAAGTTTTTTGAGAAAGATCACTTTTCTTTCTTCCACTTTTTCAAAGAAACACATAGATAGGAAGGTATTCACTCACAGACTCTTGACGACTTGCTGTTCCCCTTAGATTTCTCTCACACATCGCATGACACCAGGTGTGTGGCTTCAGCTAGAGCTGAAATGATTATCTTTAACAAAGACATTATTACCTAAAACAAACACAGTTCAGTTAGGGTTCTTATTTCTAGTCAGTTCTTTGTGCTATCACAGAGCTGAACCCTTGGCTTAAAGAGAAGCCAGTTGCTGAACAGCTATCAAAACAGGAAGGACATGGAACTGTTGGAGCGGGTCCAGAGGAGGCCACGAAGATGATGAGAGGGCTGGAGCAGCTCTCCCATGAGGACAGACTGNAAAGCCTTAGTGGCCTTGATGGTGCCAAAATTCCCTTCCCTTACTTACCATTCCCTTTTCTGCTCCCCTCTGACAACTGAGGGGCTTCAACCATGACCCTGCTCTACAAAGATCACTGAAAAAAAGAGAAAATATGTCCTACAAACTCTCTTGCTTTTTCTTTTCAAGTAAATTGTTAAAACAGTGCCTGTTCTGTGACTACAAACTGGTCTTATAAAGTAACCAATGTGAGCTGCACTGAGTAAAGCATGAAGTGAGAAGTCACCTGACTTAGAGGACCTGAAATGATCTTCCCCAAAATGATGTGGCTCCTTTGCATTCATCACTCTGTAGGAAGGCTCCAGGGTTCAGCCCTATACAACACAAGTTCAGTGCAATTACAGAGTATTTCCATGCAAGTCATGGTGGAAGTGTGTCAGCAGTTTTAGAGAACTAATCATGATAAGTGTGTTGCAAAGCTTCTTTACAGTTCCTTAACCAGTAAAAATGCAGAGCTGAGTGATTTATAGGAGATGCAAGTTTTGGATGTACAGAGTTCATATTACAAGAAAGCAGTAGGACAGCCTTACTGAGTCCTTGCCATTTCCTCATGATCTGGTACAAGAAGACATAAATAGATGTGCTCTTTGGAAATCTTACCTGTTTTGCACTGAAATTAGTTGCAAATCCTTCATTTAGTACACTCATGAAGTACAATGGTGGAAACAGTGAGTTAAGAACAGTCTGCACTTAGAAAATCTGTCAAAGTACATAAAAAATATTAACTAAAAGGCACTATTATTGAAGGGTTCAAGATAAAAGAAGACTATGCACATGCATAGCACTAACATTGAGGAGTACTTACAGAAGACTTAAACACAGTAATCTCTACATGCAGCTGCTCACATTGCACAGTTTCACGTCATTGCAGACACTTAAATAGTAACCTGCTGGTTAGATGATTGGTAAAAATAGGTGAGTAAAGTACAATTAAAGTGATAGGTATGCATACTGTAATCTCGATCTGTGTATTTTGACATAACATAGAACTTGAAAGAATTAAGTGAAGCTTTAAACACAGCAAGTGAAAAACTACCTATGTAACTGTCCCTTTTGGAAAACCAGGCTAATCTGTAGTGCTGATCACTCTTGCAGTAGAGGAAGAACAAAAGCCAGCAATAATAGGCAAAGGCAGCCAAGCATCTCAGCCACCTGAAAGGTGGTAAAAATGATCTCCAGCCTTAGGAGCTGAGACTGAGTTACTAATTGCACATACAGAAAACTTTATGGTAAGTGTAGGCAATCTGCATGGGATAATGAGTCACTAAGTGTTAACCAGAAAGTGAATGGGAATCATCTTATGTTACTTCCCATGTAAATATTATTAGAAGCCACTCATTCCATACTGAGACTGTGGGAATTGATATGGATGAAATCTTGCTGCCTCTGTTCCACAGAGACAGATGACTGATATGGAGGACAAAGAGCAGTTTGTGAGCAATGGACCAAGGCAATACAAAGGCACTCGATTAGGGAGGACTTGTTCCTCATCACCCTAGTGTTTGCTCTAACATGGCTCTAGTCTTGCAGAGAGCAATGTTAGCTATCTCTTAGATTGAGGGAAGATACTTTGTGTTTATGCCAATTATAACTACAAATAAAGCTGTCTATTGTTTTCCCATCTGTGTGCTCTGCTGGGCCAGCCCCCTGCTGGCCCCTTTGCCATGCTGGCATCTTTCACTGGGGATTACCTGTTGTTTGTACACTCTGCTTTGTACATAAACTGCTGTCTTGGGCAATAAAGCTGATGCTGCACACACTAAGCCACGAGGTCTGTGACTTCAATGCCTCAAGTTACAAATTCCACATAAGGCAAACTTTACAAGTGTAGGTAATCTGCACAGGATAATGAGTCACTAAGCATTAACCAGAAAGTGAATGGGAATCATCTTATGTTACTGCTGTCCTGGAAGGGCAGAAATCCTGCCAGACTGGTTTTGGCCACTGCTCTCCTCCTCTAGTGTCAGGGCCAGAAGTAGAGTTGATGAGCAGATTAAACAATGGGGATTGGCTTCAGCAAAGCTGCCCTGAGGGCTATCAGCCAGTACCACGTACCAGATATCTTGTGCAGCCCCTCCACATGTTGGTGTAGTCACAGGAGGCACAAAACTTTGAATTCATTGGCCAAAACAAGTGATGCATGTGCCTGTTCACCAGTTTGATTTTCAAAAGGTGTATATTTAATGGGGGAATGATTAAAAAAATGCATCTTTCCCACTGTGTCTCTCCAGCCATGCCAAGCCCCATTAGCAGATCATTTAACTGGGTCCCTGCCTGCAGAAAGCATTGTTCACAGGGGACATGTGTTTGCAGCTTGCAGCAATTGAGTTCTTCTCTTCTTCCCTCTGCCTGGAATATATTTTGCATTTTTACCCTCGGGATCATAATTATGGTTTTTCGAAGAGCCTTTGTACAGGAGGCCGCTCACTAGCGGTGTCCCCCAGGGATCAGTACTGGGCCCCATCCTCTTTAACATCTTCATTGATGATCTGGACGAGGGCATCGAGTCAGTCACCAGCNACTATAGGAAACTTACTCAGGGATCAATGTGTTGTGAGTACATATGCCAGAGTTAATGCTAAGGCTCTGTAAGCATAGTTAGAATTTTCCTGGTTTTGCATTCCTGTTTTCCAAGTTCTGATTGTTTAAACTGCTTAACTCTGTGTTTACAAACACCCTGTGTGCTACTACTTACTGTCAACTGAAAATCCAAATGAATCAGGATTTTCCTGAGTTTTGATTATTAATAAACAACATGTGTCAATCATACACACAATTAATATTCATAATTAATATTAGATATTGATTTTGTAACAACTTCCCATGTAAATATTATTGGAAGCCACTCATTCCATACCCAGACTATTAAGAAAGCAGTAATTCTGAAAAGGAAGGCAGATTCCAGATGTATAAACTGACTGATGGAGGTTTACTACTCTGCTTATCCTGCTGGAGAGAGCTTTATTGTAGGTCTGTACTCTCAGAAAGAAGAGGACTGAAAGCCACTACTTGAGACAAAGTCACATAGTGGCTTCCAAAAAACCTTCCAAAGTAAAGTTCTTTTAAAGCACTTTCTTCCACAAGAGCTTGACTCATTAAATCATAGAATCAGTCAGGGTTGGAAGGGACCACAAGGATCATCTACTTCCAACCCCCCTGCCACAGGCAGGGACACCCTACCTTTGATCAGGCTGGTTAAAGCCTCATCCAACCTGGCCTTAAACACCTCCAGGGATGGGGTCTCTACACAAGAATAGTGATGATATTCACCAGCCATATGCCTTAAGGCCACATCCTGATACACAATGAGATACAAATCAGACTGCACAATACAAATAGTCCATCTGGGGTTATGGGAAATTGAGAGCAGAGTACTGTCTACTGATGTCTTGTCACTACTGCATATGACTACAAGTATTCAAAAATTCAACCAACTATATAGATAAGTGTTCTGGTTTAGAGTTTCCCAGAGACCCAGAGCCACCAGAACAAAATTAAAATATAGGATGCCTCCCCTCTCCCCTGCTTTGATAAAAAAGTATATTAGGTAGAAAGAGTAAAAAAGGGTGAAACACCCAAAGAAAACAGTCTAGTACCAATTTTGGAAGTAAAAAACATCCCAGACTTTAACAAAAAAGAGTATTTAACGTAAGGGAATTTACAGAGGTATAAGAGAAAGGAAAACAGATACAAAAGTATATACAGAACCAGACTGATGACCACGGATTGCCTGGATGGAGGTGGATGCAGGAGGTAGCTGGTCAGCCACGTGGTTAGCTAGCCACATGGCTAAGCTGTAGCAGCAAGGGTATCACTCCTAGGTGAGGCAAGCAGCAGAGAAAGAAACAAGAAAAAGCTTGTTTGCCTCTTATAGGGTTGCAGACAGGAAGTGTGAGTGGGGTAACCTTTTACCTGGAGGGACCTACTACTAGGAGGGGCCAGGAGCACCTGGGGGTCTCAGGTTCCAGACCACACCTACCAGGAGGGACCAGGAGCACCTGGGGTCAGGTTCCAGACCACCTCGCAGCCCCCTAGAGGCTTAACCTGTAATAACAAGCTTAATTCAGGAGAAATTAAAGATTTCCTAACTCAAATGCTGCAAATAATTACTAGGGACCTGCTCCAGTACCTAAAGCTAGCACAGGTCTCGTGACTGGAGGAGATAGTAGAGAGTCTTGTTGCTCCAACCTGTGAATGGATTTGAGATTTATGTTGCTATGACTTGCTGGCCCGAAAGATGGGAAGAAAATGAGCCTTTCCTACACTGCAACCTTACAATATTGTGGTATGCCTTACAGTATGTCTGATTTTGGAGGTGAGAAAAGAGCTGAGCTGAACAGAAGAGCCCTCTCTGCTCCTCTGACTGGCTGTGGCTGAGAGCAACGTCTATGCAGAGAAAAAGTTAACATGGGTAGGTCAGCAATGAGTGGTCTTCCTCTAAAAAAAATGAACTATTTCTTGAGTGACAGAAGATTGGAGAATTTTTCCCAAGTCAGTCTGGAAACTGGAGGGAGCTGAGCATTTACCAGAAAATCTTGCTGGAGAAGGGAGAAGGTGACATTACCAGTGAGTAGTGCAGCAGGTTTGGAAGCAGCCAGTGTGGCAGGGCACACCCAAGTCCCTGCCCCACCAGAGGTTTGAATGGGGTGCAAAACTGTTTTGCTCCCCCCCACCTCTGGCTCCAGGGGTTTGGAATGTGAAAGAAGTAGGCACTAAGTACCTTACCCCACCCCTGCGGGCTTGAACGGGGGAGAGCAAATCACCCCAGCATAGATATATGGCAACTGGATACATTATCTGGTCGGACTTCCAGCGGGGGACTTTGAGTCGGACTTTGAGAGGGACCTTGACTCAGACCTGCAGTCGGTCCTTGAGTTGGACCTTGAGGGGCATCTGGAAGAAGAGTGAGGAGAAAGCACAGTTGCCACTTTCCGTCAGCCGCATCCTGCCTGCCTGCTGCCATAAACCGACGCCATTCGTGGGTATGCTGCTGAGCAGCCTGAGCTTTGCCCTGTGCTGCCCCACAATCTGCCCCCACAATCTTCGCCCGTGGCAGCCGTGGCAGTGGTCATTTTGGACTCTGGTGGGTTTACTTGCATTGAATCCTGTGCTGTGTTGATCCGCCGCTGGATTACACTCTGCAGTTCAAGGCGCTGCCGCAAAAGACTGCCAAAAAGGAGCCAAGGGACCAGCTCCAAATTCCTACTCTGCCACCATGAGTAGCACAGACATTTCCTAGGGCTCCAGGCTGCCTTTAATTTGTAAGTGAGGCAAAGCTATTTTCGTAGCAAACCTTTTCCAACTTTCTGATTTTCCCGTATTACTAAATTCCCTATAAGCATCCTTGTGAAGATCTTCCTGATTGAATTTTTGAACCCAATCTAACTAATTTGTGGGCGGGGCTTTCTGGAAATAAAATAACTACAGATTTTATAATTCCTGCCTTGTTAATTCCCACAACCAATTCAGCCAGCCAACGATTTTGTCTGAAAAGGATCATCTCAGGAAGATCAAAGATAGAATTGGTAGAAAGCAGGTTTGGAAGTAGCCAGCCAACGATTTTGTCTGAAAAGGATCACCTCAGGAAGATTAAAGATAGAATTGGTAGAAAGCAGGTTTGGAAGTAGCCAGTCAACAATTTTGTCTGAAAAGGATCACCTCAGGAAGATCAAAGACAGAATTGGTAGAAACTGGCAAGTCAAGTGTAAGCTTCAAGTTTCAAACCTGTGTGACTTCTGTAGTGCCATCACTCAAGATACTGTGCCCATTTATCTCAAATGCTGTGTTCAATATTCAGCATCTTCCTTATCTACAGAAAAGTCAGACTGCAGCGAGTACTGATTTCTGCAAAGGAAACAGTTAACAGTAAAACACATCTAGTTTTAGTTAAAAAAAGTTCCCCTGCTATCTACAGGAGCTAATTGCAATCACAGAACTTCTTCCTTTTCCAAAGCACTAGCAATAGGTAATGGAAACATTTGTCATAATTATCCTTTCTGAAGAAGCGTAAATCAAATAAACTCACCACAACACTGGCTGTCCTGAGAAGGTATCAAGATGATCTGTTTATAAATGTTGATATATAGCTGGAGACTAGGATGAAGTATTGCTGGTGCTCACAATATAGTCCTGTTCACTAATCACACTGGGACACAATAAACATCTTCATAGAATCATAGAATGGTAGGGTTGGAAGGGGCCTCAAGGATCATCTAGTTCCAATCCCCTGCCATAGGCAGGGACACCTCCCACTAGTACAGGTCACTGAAGGCCTCCTCCAACCTGGCCTTGACCCCCTCCAGGGAGGGAGCAGCCACAACCTCCCTGGGCAACCTGTGCCAGTGCCTCACCACTCTCACTGCAAAGAACTTCCTCCTAACATCCAGTCTAAATCTTTTCTCTGCCAGTTTAAACCCATTGCCCCTTGTCCTGTCTTCTCCTTTGAAAAACTGGGCAGAAGGAAAAAAAAGACTAAAAGGAAGGCTTTTCTGGAAAACCCTGCCTGTGGTGATCTTCTGAAAGAAGGTTATATTTGTGCCCTGTGTGAGGCAGAAAATCTATATGTTGTTTCTATTCCTTTAAACGTCCTTTAAGTGTTTTGACTTTATTGCTAGTGTGGGAAGTGTGTGACAGATACACAGTTAGTATTTCCAGTAATGACACAAATGAATGGCATCCTGTTCAAACAGTTTAGACAAGAGTGGTAAAAATAAAAAAGCACACTAGAAAAGAAAGGAGAGTATGCATGTCAAAAAAATACCTGTAGCTTGAATGATGGAGGAATAATTTAAAGGGTGCTATTAAAGCAGCCGAATTCAAATGAGTGCCAGGCAAGTTTGAGACTAGCATGCTCATAATTCCTTTGATCACAGTGTTTCAGAGTATTTAGCATGTGATGGAGAGCTTTCACTTATTTATGGTAAGAAAAGTAGGGAACAAATTATTAATAACTCACCTCACTCAGCAAGTGCTAAAATGTAGCAGGAGGTAGTGCAATGGCTGCTAAGAAAGCTCTCCTGCTTAGGGGGTTTTAAAGGCAGATCACATACAGCCAAATTTGCTAAAACCCCTTTAAAAGACAATACAAGTTAGTGATGCTACTTCAGGGCAATGTCCTAGAAATCATCCAGTGATGCAGAAAGAACAAGGCAGGCATCCCAGCCAGTCCTCTTCCATTTCACTGGTTGTCAGTAGCACCCCAGATTTCCAACACATAGTTCTCAAATTTGACTCCCAGTGTAAACCAATCAGAAGAATGATCTGCTTTTGCTGGACTAGACCAAAAACTAGCAGAGATGTGAAGCTGACAGAAAGAAGAAAACAACTGGGAAATAAAGCCAAAGAAACCAACCAAAACAACTGGAGAAAAACAAAACCAACCAACACCCAACAAAATGAAAACAAGGTAAAACTTGCTGTATCCCTTGGAAGCCTAAACATTGGAGTAGAAAAAGACAAGTATTTCCTCTGCAGCTGTCTCAAATCCCATGATTCTAAGTCTCAAGAATCAGATTGATGCTATCCACCTGTTTGCCATCTGAGGTGCTGATTAGAAAGCCTGTTAGGAATTGGTTAGGAATTGGATGTGAGTTCTGGTAGAGATACCTCAGACAGTCATAAACTGCATCCTTGCACACTTGCATATTCCTGACAGATGTTTGTCCAACCTCCATCCTAAGAAGCTCTACAAGCTCTATCAATTTCTTCATTATCCCTAGTGTTGCAAAGTTTGCCTAATAGAACCTGCACCTGGCATAAAATACCAATTCTTTCCCCTCATTAGAGACAAAACTTGTTGAAAAACTCCACAGGTGCACTTAGATATCTGTGTTTAGTTGTATTTTTAGAAGCATGCCTACTGCTGAGCATGTACAAACTAAAATGAGCAATAAGTTAACCATGACTTAGATTTTAAGACTCTAAATAACAACTCAGAGTGCCAAAGAACCTCAAGTTGCACTTTAACTAACTATATAGAAAAATCACTTCATCCACAAGCAATAAGACAACACCACTGAGGTAAAGCACACCATCTGCTTAACAGAGCTCCATGACACTACACAACAGTTTATGATAAAAGTGAGGAAAGCAAACTGACTTAAAAAAATTCTGTACCTATTACTCAACAGTTCCCTGTGTGTAATTGTAGTAACATCTGCTTTCCTCAGTGTCCAGCATCTCCTTTTTCCTCCTTTTAGCTCTGCCTAACCAAGAAAATTACGGCAGTGAAAGCTCCAGCCCTGGCCAGCACATCATCAACAGTACTGTTAATTAAATTCCAAGGTCAGATTGCAACCTTGCTGTTGCAGTATAATGAAGTACATAACCTTTGGAACATGACAAAACTGAGATGAAAGCAATAGAAGCATAAAATAATTCTTTTATATTTCCCTCTTTTTTAGTGGATGAAAACGATCTTGTGAAATCTGTGCTATAGCCTCAGTTTCAGAAGAATTTAAGTTTGGGTAATGGAGGCTGCAGTTTTCAGCAGAGACATGCAGACCAACGCGAATTTGGATGAGGGGCCTCAGTTAACTGTTTGGGGAAGTTGAACCAAACCAGCTTTAGTTTGATCAAACAAAGTTGTATCAGTATAATTTGTTTTGTATGGGTGTTCCTCTATACACACCCAGTCATTTATAGAACCATAGAATGGTANCTATACTGACTCAAACATACCCAGCACTGAAATACCTATATTCGTACAATAATTTGTCCTTATACGCTGATGTGTAAGAAGATGCTTTTTCAGGCCCCAGCACCACTGACACTTTGTAATTCTTAGAAATCAGCACAGTTCTGGCACAGAAGACTGACAAAAAGCCATGAATCAATTCCACACTACTGTGGACTTCGCACGAGTCTAATTCATAGTAATGACATAGCCTAAGCCTTCTCCATTCTATTTTACACTGCTATCATTCTAGGCTAGATCAACAAGCCCTCCCAGCTTGAGCTGTCCTAATTTGTAAGACAAACTGAGAGCTTGTACATGCAGGAAGGTGATTAATCTTTAGACAAACAGATTGTTCATCTAGCACTTGCAAGAGCCAAACTGCTACATCAAAGAATTTATTATGCAGTGAAAGAGCTTCATCATGGAAGAAGTGCCCTGGGACAGGCAGTGGGCTGGGGGCTTTGCTATTCTCCTGCCATGTGGAAGAAGGGAGGTAAGACGACCTGACTAATGAATTGATGCACTTACCCAATGAGGGCATTAGGGACCATGATATTGCACACACCATAGACTGTCTCTCCTGTTTTGATCTAAACTGTTTTAGCAAGTTTTTACTGGAACTGGTATTTCCACTTAAAAACACTTCTTGCCCAGCACATTCTCAGTCTTGTTTTAGACGGATAGATCGTGTTTGGAACAGTCATTATACTTCCCAAACACTTTCAGATGCTTCCCCATCTAAATGCTAACTAGAGGTGACACTGCCTACTTAGAAAAGTCAAATGAAGTCATAGCCCACATTACTACAACAGCAATAAAAGGTCAAGAAAATGAGGAGCTGTGCTATTAAACATGATGAAAACAATAAATGTTTTAGAGTTTGCAAATGGCTGAGAAAAATTTTGAAGCACAAGCATTTTTCTTCCCAGTCTAGAACAGAGGAGCAAGGTACCAGAAGCAGACAAGCTGCACCAAGAAATTCTAGACTTGGTAGATTTTCCTTTTGCTTACTGAGATTAGGCAAGAAGTGTAATGGACTCTCTGCAGTGTATGGAAAAACCTACTACCTACTAGAGGACAAGGCAGACTTTAAAGAGACGCCAGCACTTTACAAGGGATTTTACTATACTGATTACTTTTACAGGAATGGATGAAAGTGGATCTCAAGGTCTTTTATAGTCAGGAAATAAAAATACAGAACTTTGAGAAGAACTTTCACTGTGCTTGCAAGATGTATCTGAAGCCAGAGGGATGGAACTGTAAAACTTTCAAAAATAAATTTTAAAACTTGCTTTTTTTCCATCTTGGGAAGTCATACCTCTTTTTATAAACAAGAGAAGAAAGAAGTCTCCTCAGTTTTAATACTGACCTTGCTTAGGTACATCCCTGCAGTTTAGATTTACCCTCTCACGACAGGCTGCTAACTGGTGCCAGGTTTATCACGTATTGTTTACATCCTGGCCTTGCTGCGAGTTACACTGAGCTAATCCACTTAGTGCACAGCTATCCATCTGCTGGCCTCAACCTGCCCCTTCATCTTTTCCTCAAAAGAGGAGATGCAACCTCGTTACACCTACACAGGCTAATCCAACATTAATCACAGGGGCTTTGGTAGGTTGGATGTTATTTTCTTCCTCACACCTTAAAAACGTGCAATGATACAGATGAGAAATAACGAGTCCCTGAAGATGAGCAGATATAACTCTTCTCTGATAACACAGTCCAGAGAAGGGCAACAAGGCTGGTGAGAGGCCTCAAGCACAAGCCCTATGAGGAGAGGCTGAGGGAGCTGGGATTGTTTAGCCTGGTGAAGAGGAGGCTCAGGGGAGACCTTCTTGCTGTCTACAACTACCTGAAGGGTGGTTGTGGCCAGGAGGAGGTTGCTTTCTTCTCTCAGGCAACCAGCACCAGAACAAGAGGACACAGTCTCAAGCTGCAGCAGGGGAAGTTTAGGCTGGAGGTGAGGAGAAAGTTCTTCACTGAGAGAGTCATTAACCACTGGAATGGGCTGCCCAGGGAGGTGGTAGAGTCACTGTCCCTGGAGGTGTTCAAGGCAGGTTTGGACGTGGCACTTGGTGCCATGGTCTAGTCTTGAGGTCTGTGGTAATGGGTTGGACTTGATGATCTTTGAGGTCTCTTCCAACCTTGGTGATACTGTGATACAGTCTCAGACTTTCACAGTAGGGACCACACCTTGAGTAGATGAAATACCTCCTGCAGAGGCAGTTCACTCCTTGGCTGGAGGAAAAGACCATGCAAGATGCAAAACAAAGCCACATTTTTATCCATTTAGGTAACATGGAAAAGAAAAAAACCACCTGTTTAGCTGTAATGGCACAAGTTTCTATGCAGACAAACCTCAACACTGTTATGCTGAACAGAGGAGAGGAGGAGACACCTACAGTGAAAATAACCATTAGCTGCTCTCTCCAGTTTTCCTGTTACTTCACTCAGGAACCAAAATCATCCATCTTGTCACAGCAGACTCTAAATTAGCTTAAACCTTTACAAAATCTAATACAGCCACTCGAATATTTTAGTGCAGACAAGCAATGCAGCCAAGGTAAAGCCAACTGATGCAAGCCACTGGATTTTCTTCAGAAGCAAGCCAACGGCTTGACCCACAACAGCAAGACCCACAAATGAACACAGCCCACACTGCTCAGACAGCACTGACACTGCCCTCAGCAGCAGGCACACAAAGCTGCAACAGACTGAATTATTACAGAAAACCAACCCACAGCAGGCTTTATTGTTTTCCTCCAAGAAAGGGAACATGGGAAGAGTAAGATACAGACAGCTCAGTGTACTCTGGGAAATAGCAAGGCACTGTAATTCGCATGCCATACCTTTGAAATACTTTAGCAAAGGAAAAGACAACTCAGTTTGTACAGCACTTTCTTTCTACTTTACTCTCATGCAATGGCTAGTTTATTCTAGAGTTGTGTTTTTATGATTATAGCTTCAAATCTGGCTTCCCAGTCTTCACTCCCTTCTAACACATATACGCTCCCTGTTTTTCTGTCATCTACATCAGCTTTCAAGAAAAACTAAATTGCTTCCTATAAGCATGGCTGGTTTCTTTATTTCTTCTTCCATGAATCTGATGACCAGTGCCTTTAGAGTCATTCTCCCCATAGTCATTCACATTAATGGAGTCTGTCTTCTCTCCCCACTTCTCTTACCATCATTCTTACATCCTGGATCATGTCCTGTTTTTGGTTCCCACAACTCTGCTGTATTGAAAATTTGAATACTTGGTGCATGTAGGGAAATATTCTGCATTAGCTGGATATGTAAGCAAATCCAAGTTAACTAACCAAGTTTGCTAACTGCAAAATTGTAAGCTGAACTTTCTCAAGCCAGCTTGGAATGTTTATCTGGGGCCAAGGACACCACCTGCAAGCGGCACCCAGAGGAATCAGAAACAAGGGAAGACCAGAACTGAAAACAAGGGGTGTTCTGACACCAGTTACAGAATTCCATGATAGTTTGCATCTGGGCAATTTGGGCCAGCTGGTTGGGGCAACAGCTTGTACTTTAACTGATTTGGATTATTTTTGTAATGGGCTGGCCTGGGCAGTCTGTTAGAAGGGTATATAAATGCATGTTCAGATTCAATAAATGGAGCAGGAGCAAGACCTAAAATCATATTGGTATCGTGTCTTGACTCCGGGGTGCTGACTCCGACAGGTGCAAAGTCAAAATACTTTCTTTTGTTGTTTAAGACTGACAGAAGAAGCCTTTTTTTTTGGCTTTCTGTAGAGGTAAGGCTGAGTAGGTAGATGCTCTGAAGCAGTGTGTTTCAAGACTACAGAGCTTTGCACGTGTCACTCTGAAATTTAACAGCTATCTTGCCTCGTGGCATCTTTGGACCTCTTCACCTCAACCTCTTTACTTATTTTAACTGAAAGAAGCTTCACTTCCTATTAGCTTTGATCCACTTCATAACAAATCAGAATTAATGTAGTCTGGGAAAGCCAGAAAAAATCAGAAATTAATTTCCAGCATCCCGACACGTAGCCTCTAGGGAATTATTAGGCTTGGTCTCCAAGACCAAGCTGCTAAGACTTCAGTGGACAAAAATGTTGTGACCGTAACTAAAAGGAAACAACTGAAAGAACATGAACACACTGCTATGATTTAGGTTTAAACAAGGGCATCAACATTAGGAAAGGATTTGATTTGTGGCAAACGTGAAAAGAAATAAAGCCAAGTATGTGTGTTGCTATTTCACAACCCACTGTGCAAACATTGCTGTAGGCACTCTGGGTTTTATTGCTCATTAGTAAATAATCAAGTTAAAAATAAGATGGTTGGGAAACTGCTGATTGATGAGGAATAAAATAATATGACATAAACATCTGTCTCCCAGTCTAATATGTGTTAGTAGAAGAAGACATTGCTAAGGCACTTGAATGCTCAATGCACTGATGTGATAGTGATTACACTGGGAACAGTGTAAAGCAACTACAGCTGTCATTCCCTTTCCCACAAGGGGAACATTACAGAAATGCAGGTCCTCATTGTTTACTTCCAGAATGTCTTTAATCACCAAAGACTTCCACATGAAACAAATTGTCTTTCCATATATAACTGCTTCAAAGCTCCAGAGCTCTCAAGCTCTTGCTTTCGGAATGAAACCCCTTCTTTACTGGGAGGAACTTCCCCAGCTACAGGCAGCAACAGCTGACATACCCTCTCACCTCACACACACCCAGATCTGCTTTGTTAAACACACAGACAGACCTGGGTAACAAGGAGCTTGCAAAGCTTAAGCATTAAGGAAAGATTTCCAACACAGGTATCCATACTTCACTAAGGAACTTCCCTGGTAGAGAAGGACACACAAGCTCTTCCCTTAAGGCATCTCATTCAGTGGTTTCCTCTGCTGGGCTTCACACCTAGAGGATTAAAATCACCATAAATGTTACTACTGAAGCCAGTAGTTCACTCAATTTCTGTCCTCAAAACTACTGAAGTGAATTCCTCCAAAGAAGACAGAAATGCTATCCCTCCCAGATGCCAGCTGCACCTTGCTCCTTTGGTCTATCTTCACATAAAGAAGAAAGGCTCCATTCACAATGACCATCTCTCTCTAGTATTAAAACCAGAATGATCACATGCAAATATAAAAAATAGCCTCACTCTCTTCCCCAACTTAAGATCAAAACACTGAGTCAGTATCCAGCATTGCCAAACTGTCTGTCCTCTGAGTTCAGACAATGGTTTGTTTTCCATACTTCAAGAAATAGATATGAATAAAACTGAAAAGAATAAAACCAACCCAACAGAATAAATCCATCCTGTAACAGATGCAAAAATGTAAGATTTTTACCTCAGATGGCAATACATTTATTCAGACCTTTAACAAACTGATTGTAGACAGAGTTATGAGGAGATACTACTTTCATATTTAAAGTATCCACACCACTAAAAAGGAAATTATTTATGCAAGAGTTCAAGAAAGGATGTTAGTTACTAGGGGAACTACTAAATGGTTCTAAATATTAAAATTTGGCTCAAAAAGAAGAATCTTGATTTTTGACTTTAGTTTTTAGTTAGAGAATCAGTCAGGGAATAGAAGAGGCAGTATTTTCACAATTTAGTCAGAGTATAATGCCATACCACACAAACCTCCATCTGAAAAATAAATGTACACAGAGTGAAAGTCTTTTAAAAGAATATAAACACAGATTGCTAACAGCTAAGTGAAACCAGTAGGAAACCAGGGCAAATAAGAGTTTGGAATGGTACTGACATCTTGGATTTACGTAGCATCCTCACAACTTCAGACCAACAAACAATATACTTAATTTCTAATTAGACATATTCAACTGTAAGTAGGAAGCAGCTAGACTAGGGAAGTATCACAGTATCACACAGTATCAACAAGGTTGGAAGAGAGCTCAAAGATCATCAAGTCCAACCCATTACCACAGACCTCGAGACCATGAAAAGAAGGGTGTACTGGTTTGAGGCTAACTGGAATGTTTTACTCAGAGAAATCAAATCCTTAGCTGTGAGAAGAAAGAAAAAATAACAGTGACCTATATCACCCATTCTTCTGCTGAGAAACACCAGTAGTCAAAATACAACCTCCGTTGCTAGTAGGGAGTAGGGTAGTAGGTAGTAGGGTAGTAGTAGTCAAAATATCACCTTCCTTGCAAGGCAAGGGGAGGGATTCTCCCCCTTTACTCTGCTCTCATCAGACCCCATCTGGAGTACTGTGTGCAGTTCTGGAGCCCCCAGAACAGGAAGGACATGGACCTGCTGGAGCGGGTCCAGAGGAGGGCCACAAAGATGCTCAGAGGGCTGGAGCAGCTCTCCTATGAGGACAGGCTACAAGAGTTGGGGCTCTTCAGCCTGGAGAAGAGAAGGCTTTGAGGAGACCTTAGAGTAGCCTTCCAGTATCTGAAGGGGGCCTACAGGAAGGCTGGGGAGGGACTATTGACAAGGTCTTGTAATGATAGGACAAGGGGCAATGGGTTTAAACTGGAAGAGGGAACATTTAGACTGGATGTTAGGAGGAAGTTCTTTGCAGTGAGGGTAGTGAGACACTGACACAGGTTGCCCAGGGAGGTTGTGGCTGCTCCCTCTCTGAAGGTGTTGAAGGGCAGGTTGGACGAGGCCTTGAGTGACCTGTGCTAGTGGGAGGTGTCCCTGCCTATGGCAGGGGGTTGGAACTAGATGATCTTTGAGGTCCCTTCTAACCTTACCATTCTATGATTCTATGATTTACCAAAAAGTGCTGTATTTTGTGGAGCCAAAACATTTAAAAGCATCCTGATCATACTATGTAGGGTCTTGCAATGGCCACATCCTGCTATTTTAATTATTCTTTCATGATTCACTACTTTTGTATTTTGTAGTGCTGCATTTTGTTGTTGCAGTTGATATTGTTGTACTTTCTGGTGTGGTGAGAATTAGATTGCTTTTCCTTTCATTTCACACTTCACCATACAAAGGAAATCTATTGCTGCCTATATTAAGACTATCTTCTCAAGGTCAGTTTCCCATCTTCTGTTGTCAGTCACCCTGGGATGCACTTATGTGCAATACTTAAATCTAAGCATAATAATCATCCCACTGTATAGTAATTTCCATAATGAACTTTCTCACCAGCTGCCTCAAAATTAAGATATGTGGAAGTTCTCAAATCAACTGGCCAAGTTCATATGTTCATTACTACTCTCTTTAAAAGTCTGTATTTACTGAAGCAAAATTACTGCAGTCTTTGGAACTCCATTGTCGGCATCCTTTCCTTCTGAGGTTGCTGCTTCCCTCTAGTGAATAAAGTCAAACCATCAGAAACTGAACAGAGTTCTTCATGTGGTTGTGCATATACTTTGTATTAATAGAATCAGTTGCCCCAAGGAATTAGCCATCTATATTCATGAAGCAAATGAAATAGCATTCGTTGAGAAGTTGATGACAGCACAGCTGCAGAACAGGTCAGTTCTTGTATTTAGGAAAAAAATCTTTGCTTTCTGTTACAAATGAAGGATATTCTCTGCAGATTTGGTACTGTTCTACCCACACCCTTTTCTTCTTTCACCAGTGACTTAGCCTTCTTCTCAGTGTAACTGAGACTTTAACTAGCATCACTAGATTGAAGTATGTTTCATGGTGATACAAAAGAGTCCAAAGGGAACGTACTTAGGAAACATGCACGAGTCACTAGTGAAGCAAAATGCAAACAGCAGGTAGCTTTTGAAGACATGTTAGATGTCTTTCATATCTTAAATGCCATCTCCAAGTCAGCCCTCTGTATCATATTATCAACAAGGGGTTCAGCAATTGTTGTCCTCTATGCTACAAGTTTCAACATCCATTTATAGATCATTTTGAATACAGTGAGGTATTCAGTACAAAGGGGATAAACAACAGTGGCTGTATACAGAAATGATCAAGGAGAATAAAGGAAGCAAAATATGGTCAGGTGCCAAGTTAAGTACAGTTTTTACTAGTGGGAGGTGTCCCTGCCTCTGGCAGGGGGTTGGAACTAGATGATCTTTGAGGTCCCTTCCAACCTTACCATTCTATGATTCTATGATTTTTCATCAATTCTCTTTTTAAGGTGTTAACATCCACTTTCACCTTTGCTCTACATCTCCCCCCTCTTTTAATGACTTGACTGTGACACATGGCAAACAGGTACTCAAAAGTTACCTTCACTTTATTCTGAACACTCACTTCAGGAGGAAAACCTCCTAAGAAATTGGTGAGACCAAAGGCACAATAAGAAGAGATCTTTCACTTCCAGTATGCAGATATACAGTCATGAGATGCCACAGTCCTGTATGCAGCCTTGACAGAGGCACTTCATCTGAATGTATTCATGTAGCAGTTTGCTCAGGAGATATCCTTGGTCTGGATAAGCTCTAGGATTTTCTAGGATCCTCCCTTGAGGATCACCTCAACGGAGGTGATTCTGCCCCTTTNAGTGAGTGACCTGTACTAGTGGGAGGTGTCCCTGCCTATGGCAGGGGGTTGTAATTAGATGATCCTTGAGGTCCCTTCCAACCTTACCATTCTATGATTCTATGATTCTATGATTCTATGATTTTGTCTTCCTCTGTCTCCTCTGGTCTACCTTTTGGGAGCAGGCTCCCATTGTACGATTACTTTGCAAAAAATAAACCCATACCTGCATCTTCAGCACTCAATCTGTTCTCCTTTGCCTTCTCACCCACCATTCTGAGAAGCACACTTTTCTCCTTGGAGGTGAACATCTTTGTCTCTCATGATTAACAGTATAATGCCTGTAGTGCCCTATGAAGTTCACGTACAGACCTATAGCAGGATGCTGAAACATACATCACTCTCATACTTCCCTTACCATTTGGGAGCATTTTACTGACAGATTTGAGCTCCTCCTGTATCTCCAAGTCATGGTGGAGATTGGTCCCACCTTCTGGTCAGGATATCACTCTCTTCCTTACCCCTTCTCCTCAACCCTGTCCAGGGAAAACACACTCCTCATGTTCAGATCTCCTAAGCGTTCTCTGCAAATCTTTAGGGCTCTTATTTCCGGACAGCAGCTCTCCTCTTGTTCTGCAACTAGACACTTGCACTTTTCCCAATGCCCTTCTTTTCTAATGCTCTTGCTGCTTAGTCATTGTTAACATCATTAAGCTTAACACCTCATCAATATTCCTCATCTGCTAGTACACGTGGAAGAACTGGCAGGCAATTCACATAGATCAAGGCACTCCATGAAAAAGCTGTTTCCAGAATTTGAGAATTTTTCACAGCTGGTGTCTCCATGGTCAGGGTTGTAAATGCACAGAGGGTACAACATGATACAAAACAGCTGTGCCATTACTTCAAGAAATGTCAAAGCCATCTCTGGCCCCTCAGCTCACACAGACAGTTTGTTCTAGTTCCCCATCACACTGTTTTCTATTTCTCTGGAGACAACACACCTTTTTTTTTTTTCTTTTCTTCTCAGGGTGTCAGCCCAGCACCATACACACACCAATACAGAAATGAAACATTTGCTGAGCAGTTTCATGTAGGTTTAGAAAACAAAAAAATTAAGTAAGCAAGCTTACCCCAAGAGAACTACTATTAGGTTTTTTTCAACCTTAGCACTAATGTTTTAAACAAAACAGAGTAAAATGAAATCCTCTGGCAGTGACTGTGCCTGTCAGGTAGTTATGCAATCTAACAGGAGACTGTCTGCAAAGGTCTGCATTGATAGGGCAAGGGGTAATGGCTTCAAACTAGAGAAGAGTAGGAGTAGATTGGATATTAGGAACAGATTCTTTAATATGAGGGTGGTGGAACCCTGGAACAGGTAGCCCAGGGAGGTGGTTGAGGCCCCATCCCTGGGGATATTCAACATGAGGCTCGACAGGGCTCTGGGCAATCTGATCTAGTTGAGGATGCCCTTGCTTACTGCAGAGTGGGTTGGACTAGGTGATCTTCAGAGGTCCCTTCCAACCCAGACCATTCTATGATTCTATGATTCTATGATTCTATGATTCTTTTCACCCTGGATCCAACTAATTTCACTCTCATTTCATTTACAGTTTCTCATTTGATACTTAAAGAACTTGACAACATTACTCATTATTAAGGCTGGATTCAAATCAGTAACCTTAAGATGGGATGTTATATACACTATTTGTTACTCAGTTCTCTAGATAAGCACTTCTGCCTCAAAATCATGCATCAGTTTTGAACGTGGAAGTTGCTGCTGATAACAGGGAGAAACTGCTCATTGAAGTGTTGCTGATGCACTCCTGAGTGACTAATTACAGACAATCAACTGATTCTCAAACATCAGGATGCTGAATGTTGCCTTAAATCACTTGTACCTGATGGGAAACTTTCAGTTGCCTGAAGAGGTGAAAACAGTTGAGTTAGCAATGAAAATCAGATCCAACATTTTGAGAGCAATCTCTTGAAGGCAGCTACAAAGAAATGAAGGCCTTTAACACTATTCCCATCCTGTCACAGAGAAAAATAACCTCAAGTACTGTTTTTTCTTTTCAATAAACCTGAAAGAACAATCCCAAACAAACAAATGAAGTAAGATATTAAAAGTAAAATATTTAAATGTGTGCAGTAGGAGTATAGTAAAAACTCTTACATAACTACATTTGTACAGCAATACACTGCCTGGAAAAGAGTGTTTCTGCCTCTTTATTGGAGGAACACAATTCCACACAAAATTCCATGTGCTACAGAACACAATCAGCCTTTTGCAGATATTCCACTAGGACCAAAATCTAAAAATCAGTTGTTAGATTCACTCCAGATGCAACTAATTTTGCTGTTATTTAGAGTTCCCTGTTTGATATTGGAATTAGATAAAATATTGCTGGTCAACCTTGAAATAAATGCCAGCCATAGCTAACAAAGAGCACTCTGGTAGTGGGAGACTGCTTCTGGGTTTGTAAAGTGCCACAGATGTGCAATAGATAGAGAAATGTGACAATGAAAAGGCTGAGGAGTACAGTAGCCGATAAAATGGACTTAAAACAAAACTATTGATTCATTCCATGCTTCCTAAAACAGACTGTACCATCAACTCCGTTTCATTTTACAGGCTAAAAGTAAAAATGCAGGCATGAGAAACTTACACCACTGGCAAGTTAACCTGTGTTATTCCTTATAGTCTTCCAACATCTACTGTAAAAAAATATGGAAAAGAGAAATAATCATAGTATCATAGAATGGTAAGGTTGGAAGGGACCTCAAGGATCATCTAGTTCCAACCTCCTGCCATAGGCAGGGACACCTCCCACTAGTACAGCTCACTAAAGGCCTCGTCCAACCTGGCCTTGAACACCTTCAGGGAGGGAGCAGCCACAACCTCCCTGGGCAACCTGTGCCAGTGTCTCACCACCCTCACTGCAAAGAACTTCCTCCTAACATCCAGTCTAAATCTCCCCTCTGCCAGTTTAAACCCATTGCCCCTCGTCCTGTCATTGCAAGACCTTGTCAATAATCCCTCCCCAGCCTTCCTGTAGGCCCCCTTCAGATACTGGAAGGCTACTAGAAGGTCTCCTGGAAGCTTTCTCTTCTTCAGGCTGCAGAGCCCCAACTCTTGTAGCCTGTCCTCATAGCAGAGCTGCTCCAGCCCTCTGAGCATCTTGGTGGCCCTCCTCTGGACCCACTCCAACACTTTCATGTCCTTCCTGTGCTGGGGGTTCCAGAACTGCACACAGGACTCCAGATGGG
>WBNM01006355.1:8859-30414 GCA_013399055.1 Ramphastos sulfuratus
CCCCGCCATTTTCCTTCCCCCCCCTTAATTTTTACTTTTCCTTTTTTTTCTTCTGTTCTCCTTTCCTCTCCCATGTCCTGCACTAGACTGAGACCTCTTAGTTTTGCTTTAGCACACAAAGATGGAGGAACACCAAGAGTTCATGTCTCATGCAAGGAGGTGTCGCTGACCCAAACCAAGGCCACCACAACAGGCAGAACACTGAAGTGTAGCACAAACTGATGAGCCTGAAGTGGAGTGAAAGAGGTGGAAGGCATCCAGGAGAACCTCCCTGCTGGTGAGCTGTGAAATGTGGAGTGAGTCAGCAGAGGGCTAAAAATAATCGTAGGAAATAGTCTGGTATAAGAGCAGAGCCCTTGCGAGCAAGGAGAGCAGTGTAGAGCCCATCAGGGCAGAAGTGCCTTAAAGAGAGATGCTGTCTTATGACAATCCACGAGCAGGAAGTTGGGAGCACACATGGAAGATATCTGGGATAGCTTTAGGATATGGTTGGCCTTGTGGAAGGAATTACTTTGTCAGAGGGGACAGCAGACATCCTAGGAAGACTTTTAAATACTTTGTGGTTGGAGAGAACTTCAGTACTCTGGAGAAAATGAGCCAGTTGGGAGATGAATTTTCAAGGGACTTAAATTGTCCTTGCAGGATGTCTTCAGTTGGGATGGGAGTAGGAATGGACAAACTAGTGAAAAACTGTTTCCATTGTCATGAAGTACACCGATGAGTGTTTGATGAAGGACAGGCTGGTTGGATCTATCACATCTTTGTCCAAGTGGACATTATTACTATGGATCTCAGTGAAATTCTTTCTGCCAGGGAGCAACATGACCCTGAGGCTGCCAAAACAGGGTATGTCTAAGCAAACCCACAAGCTGCCTCATCTCCTTCAGCTCTCCTGTGGAACCACATTGTCTTTCACGGCAGGTTGCCACCATGTGGTGCTGCTAACCTGCCAAATACCTTTTCTAACGCTGTTCAAAAGGCACTTTTTAACCTTTCCTGTGTCCCTCTGTCAAAGTGCCAGGAACACTCCACTCTGCTTTGAGCAGGCCCATGCTCAATCCCACTTGTCTCCACACATGGCTGTGCACTTGGGTGTCCAAGCAAATGTGGTTTCCTTGTCTGTATTTGTTAGTTTTGTGAACATCAGAAATCAGCACATTGCTTTCCTGTGCTGCCCTGTCCTGTCCCAGGGAATTTCTTCTCTGTGAGCAGATACAGGGAGGTTGGACCTCTGTGCTTTCCTTTCAGCCCAACTGTCTCATCCTCCAGCAGAATAACTTGCCTACATCATGCTGTCAGCTCGTATGACTTTAAAGCCAGGCACATCATAGAATCATAGAATAGTAAGGTTGGAAGGGACCTCAAGAATGATGTAGTTCCAACCCCCTGCCATAGGCAGGGACACCTCCCACTAGTACAGGTCACTCAAGGCCTCATCCAACCTGGCCTTGAACACCTCCAGGCAGGGAGCAGCCACAACCTCCCTGGGCAACCTGTTCCAGTGTCTCACCACCCTCACTGGAAAGAACTTCCTCCTAACATCCAGTCTAAATCTCTCCTCTGCCAGTTTAAACCCACTGNTTGGTGTTATCTGCAAACTTGGTGAGGGTGCACTCCATTCCTCTGTCCATGTCACTTGCAGAGGAGCACGTCTGTGGAGCATGGAGGAAGCCCAGGCTCTGTTCAGACTTTAACGTGTGTGGGAATGATGTGGAGAAATGAAAATGGCAGTAGCTCCTACTGCGATTGCACAAGGTTGACTTTTATAGAATCATAGAGTTGTTTTGCTTGGAAGAAAC
This sequence comes from Ramphastos sulfuratus, assembly GCA_013399055.1. Taxonomy (NCBI): domain Eukaryota; kingdom Metazoa; phylum Chordata; class Aves; order Piciformes; family Ramphastidae; genus Ramphastos; species Ramphastos sulfuratus. The sequence goes on from WBNM01006355.1 coordinate 10,659, forward strand.
CTTCAAGATCATCAAGTCCAACCATTAACCCAGCCCTGCCAGGTCACCACTAAACCATGTCCCTCAACACCACAACTGCACAGCTTTGAAACTCCTCTAGGGATGGGGACTCCACCACTGCCCTGGGCAGCTTGGTCCAGGCCTTGACAACCCTTTCAGGGAAGAAATTATTCTTCCCTAAATTCTTCCCTTTTAGAGAAGAAATTATCCAACCTGAACGCCCCCTGGCACAACTTGAGGCCGTTGCATCTTGTGCTATTGCTTGTTCTGTGCTAGAAGAGGCCAGACCTCACCTGCTCCAGCCTCCTTTCAGGTAGCTGTAGAGAGCCAGAAGGCTTCCCCTCATCCTCCTTTTCTCCAGGCTGAACAACCCCAGATCCCTCAGCTGCTCCTCACAACACTTGTGCTCCAGAGCCTTCACCATCCTAATTGCCTTTCCCTGGACATGCTCCAGCACCTCACTGTCCTTTTTGGAGTGAGGGTTCCTTAGATCATGAGGCTTGAATTGACCTACTCTTGAATTTGATGGTGGAGGGAATGTCACCCTTAAGTCCAAGGAGCTCAAACATCTCCTTGGCTGCCCAGTAATTGCTGTGGGCTCTTGACCTTGAGATGCCTCTTGGTCTTGAGCCTAGGAGGTAATGTTGGCCATGCTGGGTAGGTTTGATTTTAGTTTTGGTAGCTCCTGGCAGCTAGGAGGGCCGTGTATGGAGATGGGAACTGCTGTTGACTGCTTTCTGACCTTTTTTATGTGGAGGGATGATGAAGGCAGAGGAGCAGAAGCAGTGACCTGATGAAATTACTGCTATGAGGTTTTCCCTGTGTGGAGATTTTCATACAATACTTGCTACTTGCAGAGAGTCAATTTCCCCTTCCCCATCCCTAATGAAGTCTTCTGCTGATGAGATAGCCTCTAAATAACTTTCTCAGGGGCTCTAAAGACCTTAATCTGCCAAGTCAATACCAGAAGCTCTTCTAATAGCACAGATAACAGCCCTGTGTTAGGTCTTATCTCCAGGACCTGGTCCCTATCACCTGCTTCTTGGGCAGATAAAAGTACCCTGGCAGCACAACAGTGGTCAGGGAGCAGAGCAGGTAGGGGCAAACCCTCTTTCTGGGAGTCAGGAGTGTGATGGCTTTGAAGTTCAGCTGGGAGATAAGCAGGTTTTTCAGCACGAATTGGGGCTGGAAGAGCTGGTACAGCATAAATCCGCTCTCTGCAGCATCTGGATGCTCAAGTGGTTGTGGTGTTCCTACTCTGCAGCTTGGTCCTGAGCAGAGACACTTAATGATAGCTCCAGAAAGGATCATTTTACATACAAATATGAAATACAACTGATGGAACTAAACCCATCTGCATTTATCTAACTCCATAATTTAAACATGCACGTCTGTCTCCCATAAATAAATGATGTATTATAATTGCATAAATAAATGTCCTGTTTCTGTGTGGATCCAGAACTGACTGCACTTAGCCTGCAAAATATAAACAGAATCAGAATGGTTTGGGGTGGAAGGGATCTCTAAGACAGGCACCTCTAGAACTCATCTAGTCCAACTGCCCTGCAGTCAGCAGGGATGTCTCCCAATTAGAGCAGGTTGCTCACGGCCCCAAACAACCTCACCTGAGATGCTGCCAGGGATGGGACATCTCCCACCTCTCTGGGCGGCAACCTTCGACAGGCTCTCACCACCCTCACTCTCAAACATTTCTTCCTTCTCCCCACTCTCAATCTCCCTCTTTCAGTTCAAACTATCACCCCTTGGCCTGTCACAACAGGCCCCTAGAAAAAGTCTGTCCTCAGCTTTCTTAAAGGACTCTTGAAGCTCCAAAAGGCCACCAGAAGGTCTCCCTGGAGCCTTCTCTTCTGCAGGCTGAACAAGCTCAACTCTCTCAGCCTGGTCTCCCAGCAGAGCCCTTCCAGCCCTGCCAGCATTGCTGTGGCCTGCTCTGACCCTGCTCCAACAGGTCCTTGTCTGTGTTCAGAACTCCAGAGCTGTCCCCAGCACTGCAAGAAGGGTGTCTCAGCGGAACAGAGGGGCAAAACGGCCACACAGGTGCACCTGGGACAGCGCTGTTTGTGTGGTGGCTGCTTCCTTTACTCAAACAGTTCTTCCAGTGGCAGAGCAGGATGTGCAGGAGATGCTTACCCCTATGTCTGTAACCCTTCTGATATATTTTGGGTTGCTGTCATGAAATCAAAGGCTGTTTTGTAGCCTTTTGATGCTGTTTTGGATAAATATTTCTTACCTGCCTCAAGTTTTCCTTCTTACTGTTTTCTGCCCTCGATTCCTCTGTCACTTTTCATCTAAAGGCCTATGTAAAGACCTGATGAATGATCATAGAATCATAGGAGCAGTTTGGTTGTGCCTTTTTTCTTGCTGTACCATGACCAGATTCTTCCAAGGGCAGGCCCATGTAGGACTTTCCCCCTGATTTTAGTGGAAATAGGATGCAGAAGCATAGTTTGGCATCCGGAAGGTTCATGATGCAGAGAGGACATGGAAATCACTTGGCTGTGGTAGGAGAAGGATGTGCCTGGAAAGCCCAAGCCCGAGGTTGATGCATCCTGCATTTGGAATCCAAGTGATCCCACTGAGGCCTACTGAGGTGCAGAAGTTTCTTGAAAATTACCATTTTATTACTATTTCAATATTGCTATTTTTAAACTGTCCTTGTATTATCACGGTTAGTTTCATAAAATACAGCAGCACACTCTCCCATAGCTGGGAGGTGGTCTTTGTTCCTCAAATATTCCTGTAGCCCACATGGACTCCAGGAAGCCCACAAAGATGGTTCCTCCAAAAACCACACCTATCTCCTTTTTCATGCCTGACCATGACTTTTTGGTCCCATTTTCTCCCCATCCAGGTTCCCAAAGGCACTGACCAGAACTGGGCGCAGAAGCTGTACGACAGGCACACCAGCAGCCAGCACTTCCAGAAGCCCCGCATGTCCAACACCTCCTTCATCATCTTACACTTTGCTGATAAGGTAACTGGGCAGATGGTGTGCGAGCTGGGCTGTGGAACTAGAAATGGGAAATGCCTTGGTGGGAAAAAAAGGGAAGATGGATTTGTGTCCAGAGAAGGGCCATGAGGATGATCAGAGGGCTGAAGCATCTCTCCTGTGATGACAGGCTGAGAGAGTTGGGGCTGTTCAGTCTGGAGAGGAGAAGGCTCTGAGGAGACCTTATTGTGGCCTTTCAGTATCCCACGGGGGCTACAAGAAAGCTGGTAAAGGACATTTTAAGGAGTTGGGTAGTGATAGGACTGGGAGGAATGGATTGAAGCTAGAGGAGGGGAGATATAGATTGGACATTAGGAAGAAGTTCTTCACCATAAGGGTGGTGAGACACTGGAACAGGTTGCCCAGGGAGGTAGTGGAATCCTCATCCCTGGATGTTTTTAAGGCCAGGCTGGATGTGGCTCTGGGCAACCTGATCTAGTGGAAAGTGTCCCTGACTATGGTGGGGGGGGTTGAACTAGATGATCCTTTGGTCCCTTCCAACCCTGGCACTTCTGTGATTCTGTGAAGATGAGTTTGTAGCACCAGCAAACTGCTTTTTGGTGATAAGGGTGGCTGGTTATGATTCAGTGCTTACGTCTAGATCAGCTCGGAGGACTTTGTGCTGAACTTGAAATAGTTGTGCTTTCCAGATGAGAGGAAAATGACCTTCTGACTGAAAATATCTTGGAAGAGGGAATGATATTTGAAGAGCAAGGGCTATGAGCATCAGCAAGGCACGCGGTGGGGTGGAGCATGTGAGAGGTGACCCTGGGCTGATCCTACCCATCTGAGGGAGAAGATACTGATTGTGAGACTATCAGCGTAGGTGTCTGGTGCTGTAGTGTAGGTGTCATGGGCTCCAGCTTCATTGAAACTCTAAGGTGACAGGCATCACTCACAGCAGAAAAGAATGTTGAAAACTTGCAGTGAACCAAAGCATCTTTATTAGAAAGGAAAATATGATACCAGCCTGGGGATCCACAGAGCCTGAAACGTGGAATCACAGAATTGCTTTGGTTGGAAGAGACCTTTAAGATCAAGTCCAATCATTAACCCAGCACTGCCATGTCACCACTAAACCATGCCAGTCACCACCACAGCTGCACACCTTTGAAATCTCTCCAGGGTGACTCCACCACTGTCCTGGGCAGCCTGGTCCAGGCCTGGAGAGCCCCTTCAGGGAAGAAGTTGTTTCTCATGTCCAGACTAAACCTCCCATGGCACAACTTGAGGCCGTTTCCTCTTGTCCTATTGTCTGCACTACCAGCCACTCTGCCCCAAGCCTGGAGCCTTCATGGGGGTATTGTGCCCCAAGTGCAGGACCCAGCACCCAGGCCTTGTTGAGCCTTATCCCACTGACTTCAGCACATAGCTCCACCCTGGCCAGATCCTTTTGTAGAGCCTCCCTACCCTCCAGCAGACCAACTCTCACTCCCAGCTTAGTGTCATCTGCACACTTAGTGGGGGTGCCTCAATCCCCTCATCCAGACCACTGATAAAGATGTTGAGCAGAACTGTCCCCAACACTGAACCCTGGGGAACACCACTGGGCACCAACCACCAACTGGACTTAACTCCATTACCCACAACTCTCTGGGCCTGTGCCTCCAGCCAGCATTTTACCCAATTGAGAGTACATCTATCCAGGCCATGAGGAGTCAGTTTCTCTGTGAGTTTGGGAAACAGTGTCTAAAGTTTCAGTGAAGTCCTTGTAGACACCATCCACATGCAGGTTCTGTGAAGCTGTGAAGGTGCTTTTTCTAACCAGGCTTGCCCTGGGTGTGAACAGCGCTTCACATGGCAAATTTGTCTTCTGTCTTCTCTCAATTCTTCTTCTACATCCCAGCACTCTGTAATTTCAAATCCACAGGATCTGTAAGACACAAAGCCAGGACATGTATTGAGGTGTGTTGATTAGCTTACAAGGAGCTCAGGAGGGAATAAAGTAGTGTGTAGAGATACTGGTGATTTTGTATTTTCATCCCTTGCCTCCCTGAAGTGTGGCTGGTGTCCACACGGAGCACTTTAATCATAGAGTCATAGAATAGTAAGGTTGGAAGGAACCTCGAGGATCATCTAGTTCCAACCCCCTGCCATAAGCATGGACACCTCCCACTAGCACAGGCCACTCAAGGCCTCATCCAACCTGGCCTTGAACACCTCCAGAGAGGGAGCAGCCACAACCTCCCTGGGCAACCTGTTCCAATGCCTCACCACCCTCGCTGCAAAGAACTTCCTCCTAACATTTCTTAATGACCAAGAAACAATCTGTTTGCAGGAAGGATTTTGCTTTTGTGAAGATCAACTTTCTTTGATAAAAAGTGACCTCTAAATTAAATTTTTTTTTCACTCCTTTATTCCTCTCAGGTTTTTCAGGCATACTTCTGACAGTAGGCGAATGGTGGGACACAGCACCTTGTCCCTGTGTGGTTGGACTTTACCCTTTGAGCTTCTTCCTTTGTCTCCTGCCAGGTGGAATACCAGAGTGATGGATTTCTGGAGAAGAACAGGGACACTGTGTATGAAGAACAGATCAACATCTTGAAAGCCAGCAAGGTAAAAGCAGTACACTGGGAGATAATCAGCACTGCTGCTGCTTTCCAAAGTGGAATCTTCATCCTTGCATTCCTCCGCTGACCCACAGCAGGTCGTGTCTGTTGCAGGCACTCACATGAACAGCAGCAAAAATGGAAATTCAGTGGGATGTGGAGGGTGGGAACAGGGAAGAGAAGCGACAAGCCTGCTGAGGGTTGTGGTTGTACTGAGGTGTGGATGTGCATGATCCTCTGATCTCCTCCACCCTGTACCCTGTCATGGAATTCTTCACTATGAGGGTGCCATACTCTGGAACAGATTGTCCAGAAAGGTTGTAGATGCCCCCTCCCTGGAGATGTTCAAGGCCAAGTTGAATGAGGCCTTGACTAACCTAGTCCAGTTGAGAGGCGTCCCTGCCTGTGGCAGGGAGAGTGGATTAGATGATCTCTAAGGTCTCTTCCAGCCTAAGCAGTTCTATGATTCTATAATACATGATAAAAACTCTTTCCAAACCTGCTGATCCTTCTCTTTTTTTGGTGACTGAGAGCAAAAATCAGTAACAACTAGTTAGGGAGCAGCATAAATCCCACTTAACTCTTGCTCAGACCTACTCACCCATCCCTTGGCACTAAAGGTCTTCTCAAAAATAGATGGAACCACAAGTGATCCTGAGATGAAAAGCTGTGGTCAGCAGTACAGTTTGTACATTGTGGCTTGTCTTGCTGACACTTCCACCTTCTGTTCCACTTACCTGCAGCCCATCACACTTGGCTCTGTACTGTAGTAATTAGTATGCAAAGAATAGAGTTAATGCTGGAAATGGTAACACAAACTCCAAGGTGTTACAGCTGCTGTAAAGCAGTTTGTACACTGCTGCCAGTATATATTATCAGCAGATTAACACACTGATGGTCATCCTTTGCTGTCACCCCTGTGCGACGAGAGTTTATCCCACGTTCCTTTCCCTTGTCACCCCTGTGTGAAAAGAGTTTATCCCACATTCCTTTCCTCTCTTGAGTATTGTACACAGTTTGTTGACACCTCCTTGCATTGATGCCAACAGAGAAGTGTTGACTGCTCTTGATTGTCGAGACTGCTGGTGATGAGCCTGTTGGCACCTGGAGTTCGAAGTCTCCATTGCTGTAGATGTTGTGTGCTGCTGGAAGCAGAAGAGTAGCTTTGGGGCTCTGTAGGCTTTGGTGTGGGTTGTGCCTGCAGTAAATGAGTGTTTGGCAAATGACCTTCAGGTTGGAGACTCTCCACTTGAATGTGTGAATGGAGATGGGTTTGTGCTGACTTTGCATCTCTGTGAGCGTGCATCTGCACCTGGACTGGGTTAGAACTTTCAAGCTCTTGTTTAAAACCAGACCAAACATTTCCCCTCCAACCTGGAGTGTTTCATTCCTGGTTAACAAATTGAGACTTTAAGCAACCTTAACCCCTCCAGGGACAGCTCTGAATAATTACGAAGAGGTTGGTATGAAAAACCAAGCCCTGCAAAGCCCAACACAATATCTAGCAGCCACAATGAAGTGTCCTCACTCCGGGTAGAGAAGGATCTGCTTTTCTCTAAATCAGCCAAAAGCCTCCACCAGCAAGGACCAGGTTGTTAACTTGTACTTATTTGTTTTATGCATTAAAAACACTGAATCATGTGTTGCAAGTGGATCACAAAATCCCAGCATGGTGGNAGACTCTAGATGTGGCCTCTCTAGAGCAGAATAGAGGGGGAGCCACACTCTTCATGCAGCCCAAGAGACTATTTGCCTGCTCCAGGCCTCCAGCACCCTCACACCAAACAAGTTTCTCCTCCTGTTCAGATGGAACCTCCTGGGTTCCAGTTTGTGCCTGCTGCCACTTGTCCTATCCCTGGACAACACTGATAACAGTCTGGCCCTGTCCTCCTGCCCCTCACACCTTAGCTCCCCTCCAGGGCTGCTGTTCTGCAGGCTCAACAGCCCCAGGTCTCTCAGCATCTTTGTATCCTCCACTGGACTCTCTCCCTCTTGTCTCTCTTGAACTGGGGAAGCCCAGAGCAGGACTCTCCAGATGTGGTCACAGTAGGGCAGAGTGGAGGGGCAGGAGAACCTCCCTCTGTGACCTGCTGAACACACTCGTCTTCATGTGCTGTGGGAGACCATTTGCCTTCATGACTATGACGGCACATCGCTGGGTTGTTGTGAACTTACTGTTCACCAGCACTCCCAGGTCCTTCTCCATGGATCTGCTTTCCAGCAGCTCAACATCTCACAAGTCCTGGTGCAGGGAGTTGTTCCTCCCCAGATGCAGGGTGCTACACTTGCCCTTGTTGAACTTCATGAGGTTCCTCTCCACCCAACTCTGTAACATGTGGCATGTCCAGATTCCTCCTCTCTGTGCCACTCTTCCTTTGTGTTTGCAGCTGGGTGTGACCTTCCAAATGCAACCCTAAATAAAGGATATGATGAGAGGAGGAGGAAGTATTACATGTTAGGAGTGTTTTAAACAGGAGTTGGTTCTTATCAAAGTGAGACATGAGAAGAGGAAATCAACTGAGTATTGTCAGTGGGCAATGAATCCATGTGAAGATGGCAAGATGTGTGATTTTCTCTTTCATGATTGAAGTTGTGAGACTAAGAACTAAGCTGGGCTTTAATAAGACCTCTGTGTTTGGGAAGCTCACAGCTTTCTCAGGGTGAAAACTGGGCATGATTTGAGCTTATTAGAAATGCCAGGTAACCTGCAGTAGTGATTGGTGCTGTATGATGAATTATTTAGACAGTGCTGAAGCTGCTCTTGGAGGTAGTACTGCCGAGCTGGGAATGTGTGATAGGGATTTCTGTCTCTACTTCCCTCCTCAGGTGCAGAAGAGAGATGGAACTCACTGGAATAGTGTGGTGTGGAGTGGGTGGAGGTGGCTCCACTGCAACTCAGTCCTTAGAAAAGAAATGAGAAAATAATGTGAAGTGGGTTTATTAATAGCATCTCCTTCTCTTCTCTCTCTGCTATATAGGGACCGTGGAGTAACATCAGAGCAAGCTGGGCTTTGGTTTAACAGAAAGAAAATCAAACCCTGCACCTTGTAGTTGGTTAGCTTGACCTAGAAAGCCACTAATGCAGGTTCTTAAGAACCAAAGATTTGGGTGTTCCTTGGTTGCAAACTAAGCTCTTTTTTTTTCAGTCTCTTTTCACTGGTGCCCAGTCACAGGACAAGGGGCACTGGGCACAACCTAGAACCCAGGAGGTTGCACCTGAACTGGAGGAGAAAGTTCTTTGTTGTGAGAGTCCTGGAGCAGGAGCAAGGAACTACTTGAGGGAGCTCAGCAGAGGTTACAAAGATACTGGGTGGCCTGGAGCATCTCCGTAAGGAGCAAAGGCTTTGGAGCTGTTGAGCATGGAGAAGAGCAGCCCCAGAGGGGATCTGATCAATGCTCTGCAAGAAATAAAGAGTGGGGGGCAAGAGGATGGAGCCAGACTCTTGTCAGTGGTGCCCAGTGACAGGAGAAGGGGCAGTGGGCACAAACTGGGACCCAGAAGGTTCCACCTGAACAGGAGGAGAAACTTGTTTGTTGTGAGGGTGCTGGAGGCCTGGAGCAGGCTGCCCAGAGAGGGTGTGGAGTCTCCTGTGGGGAGCTTCCAACCTCCCCTGGCCATTGTGATGCTGGGCAAGCTGCTGTGGCTGGTCCTGCTTTTGTAGGGGGGCTCGACTAGATGATCTGCCGAGGTGCCTTCCAACCCCCACCATGGTGGCATTCTATGATTCCTTGCAATCAGGCATTCAGACCTTGTGAATTCATGGTAGTATTTCTGTGGGTGACACCAACATCCCTTTTTGTGATCTGGCTTAAAAACACTCCAGTGTGCTTTGCTCTGAGAACACAGTATCCACTGTGTTCTGCTTTATATTCCCACTAAAGTGATGTGCAGGGCAAGGGGGAGCACTCAGTTTAACCTGCAAGGATTAAACATCTCTGTCAGCAACTGCATTGCTGATGAAGCTCTCCCAGCTAGGCAGACCTGCCTTCTGCTAATTAGAATGCAGTTACTTCCATCAACAAGGTGGTGAAAGAGACAGCTAATTAGTTTTGTTCGTACTGGTCAGCTAAAAGAGTTGAGAGCTGATGTTCTTTGAGTTAAGGAGGCTGATGTGAATAACGGTGGGAAGCATGAGGAAGGGCATGCTGTGGAGACATCGTGTTGCTGCTCTCTGTGTTGACAAATAATGCAACAGCAGTTTTGACTCTGTCAGTTGGCAGGGAGGGATCTGTCCTCCTCACATAATCTCCAACATCCTTGGAATACGTCCTAGCCTGCTACTGATTCATAGAATGGTTTGGGTTGGATGGGACCTTAAAGACCACCTAGTTCAAACCCCTCTCCCAGTAGCCCAGGTTGCTGAAGACCTCATCCAGCCTGGCCTTGAACACCTCCAGGGAGGAGGCATCTACAATGTTCCTGGGCAGCCTGTTCCAGTGTCTCCCCAGCCTCACTGTCAAGAATTTTTTTCCTAATCTCCAGTCTCAATCTCCCGTCTTCCAGCTCAAAGCCATTGCCCTTCATCCTAGCACCAAAAGTCCTTGCAAAAAGTCCCTCCTTAGCTTTCTTGTAGCTTCCTTCAGGTAGTGGAAGGTGGTCCTAGATAGTCCCAGTTACACCAGCTCTGCTTTAAGCAAGCTGAAAGCTCACTTCTGAGATTCTTGTCAAACATTTCTGCAGGAGCAATCATGGAATCATAGAATGGTTTGGGTTGGCAGGGGCATTTAAAGCTCATCTTATCCACAATGCCTGCACTCAGCAGGGACATCTCCAACTAAAGCACATTGCTCAGAGACCCAAACAACCTCGTATGGGATATTGCCAGGCATGGGGCATCTCCCACCTCTCTGGGCCACCTGGCACAGGCTCTCACCACCCTCACTCTCAAACATTTCTTCCTTCTCTCCACTCTCAATCTCCCTCTTTCAGTTCAAACCATCACCCCTTGACCTGTCACAATAGGCCCTGAGAAAAGGTTTGTCCCCAGCTTTCTTTTAGACCCCTTGGAGTCCTGAAATGCCACCAGAAGGTCTCCCTGAAGCTTTCCCTTCTCCAGCGTGAACAAGCCCAAGCACTACTGCTACTAAAAGCAAGTAGGTGCAGGGGTTGCTGACAGTCAGAGATATCTTGGAAGTTGCAGCCAGGGATTTTACTCCTGTGTCAAGCTCAAGATAGCCAGATGGAGCCTGTCTTGGATGTTTTCAGCATCAAGCATATGCTGTGTTAGCAGGACTCAAAGCACCCAGGACAGAGATAAGCCATCAGAACACAATAGCTGTCTAGATGCCTTTTTTGGGGCTCGAGTGTTAGGCAAAGGTTTGAGCCTTTATGCTGGTAGGAGCTGGGGGAGCTGGAGAGATTAGAAAAAAGAGCTGTATGAGGCAGAGCTTTTGCAGGGGCTGTCCTGCAGCCTGTGAGCAATTTGCTCATGTGATGCAAACAGTTTCCTTTCCACGGTGGTATTTAGGCTGCTGTGCTAGCAAGCAATTTCCAGCTGGAGCTGAAAGTGTTCCTATTTTCATCCAGGGATGTGGCAGAGAGCCAGGCAGCCCTTTATAGGACAGAGCTGCCAGTTAATGCCTATAATGTGGTAAACCCCTGGACTCTTCTTGGCATCCTAGTAGAAATAAGCCAGGTTTGGCTTTTGGAGGAGCTCTGTGCAGTGCACCACTGCATCATGTTGATGTTTCAGTGCTGGGCACAGTGTGCCATGGATGAGGGATGCCTGATGCTGGTGCTGTCTTCTGTGGATACCGCAGAGTGGGCATTGCTGGTGGCCTCATGTTGGCAGGGGTGGCATCATGAATGCTGTGGCAGTGTCACTGGGATGGAGGACAGCTCAGCTTGATGATAAGCAAAATCCTACCTGGTGATAGCTGTCCTTATGTTTAAGCATTTACTATCTGAATATAACTGTGGCTGTATTGAAAGCTGGTGTGGGGGCATGGGGATGTGAAAATGTAAAAGCCCTGCCACACAGACCAGATTTATTGTGACTTAGAGTGATAGAATTGTTCAGCTTGGAAGACTCCTCCAAGATCATTAAATGCAACCATTAACTCAGCACTGCCAGTTCACCACTAATCTATGTCCCTCAGCACCACAACTGCACAGCTTTGAAACCCCTCCTGGAGTGGGGACTCCACCACTGCCCTGAGCAGAATGACCCTAGCCTTGACAATACTTTTGGGGAAGAAATTCCTCATGTTCAACCTAAACCTACCCTGGGGCAACCTGAACCCACTTCCTCTTGTCCTATTACTTGTTTCTTGGCAGAAGAGACCAACTCCCACCTCGATCCAATTTCCTTTCAGGCAGCTGTAGAGAGCCAGAAGGTCTCCCTTCAGCTTCTCTTTCTCCAGGCTGAACAAACCCAAGTCCCTCAGCTGCTCCTCACCAGCCCTGTTCTCCAGACCCTTCACCAGCTTTGTTGCCCTTCTCTGGACCTGCTCCAGCCCCTCCATGTCCTTTTAGGAGTGAGGAGCCCAAAACTGAACCCAGAATTTGAGCTGTGGCCTTACAAGTGCTGAGGACAGGGGGACAATCCCTGCCCTGGTCCTGCTGGCCTTTTCAAGTTCCCCAGCCTAATGCAAGTTTGAAGATCCTACCCCTTAAAGGAATAAGATAAAACACATTAATTGCATCTGCCAGCTCACCTGTGCTCCTGTTTATGAAGCAGAAATACTGCTGCTGGCTTGCCAGGAACCTCAGGCTTGAGGGATCTGAGGAGCTAAATGTGGTGCTTTCAGGGCTGCTCTTGCTGTGTTTGTTCATGCTGAAATGCAGGTAATTAATGAGGAAGTGCTGCTGTCTCTTAATTGTTTGGAAAAACGAGGATGCCTCTGGGGCCGTGGTGGGAGTGGGCTGCTGCCTGTCCTCATAGAATCATTTTGGTTGGGAGAGATCTTTAAGATCATCCAGTCCAACTGTTAACCCAGCACTGCCAGGTCACCAGTAATTCATGTCCCTCAGCACCACAGCCACAAGAGATTATCAAGGGGAGGCCCCGCTCCTGGGGGCCGCACCGTGCGTGGCAGCATCCTTGCTGCTGTGAGCACTGCGTGAGTAGCTCGAAACAAAGCCTGGGAGCAAGAATCACTTCGCATTCAGGAGGCTTTATGCCTTGGACAAGCCCTCAGCAGTGCAGCCCTTCAGCTCACCCCCCTCTTTCTTTCGCTTGTTTGATTCAATGTGTGCATTTCAAGGCTTGATGAGCTGCAGAGCCGAGTGGCCAGTGGTGCTGCTGACGTGGTTTGTGCAGGCAGCGCTCCTTGACTGCACTCCAGTGACTCTTTTGTTCCCTTACTGGTTCAAGAAGGGGGGCAAAAAAGTGGCTGCAGAGATGCGATTTGAGTGGCTTCATCTAGCAGAGAGCAGGGCCAGAGGTGCTCAGACATTGTCTTTCCTTTCAGTATCAGATGGTAGCAGACTTATTCCAAGATGAGAAGGATGCTGCAACCACCACTGCCGTGGGAAAGGGAACGTCCAAGATCAGTGTCCGTTCTGCAAGACCAGTGATCAAAGCTGCCAATAAGGAGCACAAGAAAACAGTGGGGCACCAGGTATGATATGAGCAAGTCAGTCCAGGAGAACAAGGCAGGTGAATCCAGATGCATTTTCAGAGTTAAGATCTCATTACTTCATTTAGAAATAAGAATAAATAATATAATAAGGGTCTAGAGTGGGAAAGTGATGAGATGTTGCTGTGCCCCATGTTGTAGGATGGGAACAGTTAGGCTGTTGCATTTTGGGTACCTTCCAGTAGTGCTTCTGGGAGAGCCAGACTCAAGGAGTCATGACTGGAAACAGATAAAACCTAGTCTGAGGAGGGTGGAGGTCACTCTGGAACTCACTGGTTTGTATCCCAGTGTACTATGGTGGTCCTAATTTGAAACAATTGGAGAAAAAGAGCATTTTTGCCCCTGTTTGGACAGTCAAGCTATGCAAGACATAATCACAGCTTGGTGGGGTTTGGAAGTGAACTCTGGGAATCATCTGTTCTGAATGCCTGCTAAAGCAGATTCAAACCACAGGCCCAAAAACATTGTGCTGTCTCCACCCTTGGAGATTTTTCATGGAGCAGCTGGGTAAAATTCCACACAATTGGTTGTTGCTCCTGTACCTGACTGAGCTGCAAGCCTTCTACACACCAGCATCATCTCTGAATTGCTCTTGCTTGTCCCTGGGCTGATAGGGAGGTCCACATTCCTTCATCCCTCCTCAAGATGAGTGGTTTTTTTGTCTTTTCAGTTCCGTAACTCTCTGCATTTGCTCATGGAGACTCTGAATGCCACTACCCCACACTACGTGCGCTGCATCAAGCCAAACGATGAGAAACTGCCCTTCAGGTAGGTGAACATTCAGATCTTGGAATCACAGGGTGATTTGGGGTGGAAGGGACCTTTAAAGCTTGTCTAGTCCAAACCCCTTGCAGTCAGCAGGGACATCTAAAGCTAGAGCAGGTTGCTCACAGCCACAAACAACCTCACCTGAAATGGTGCTGTGGATTGGGCATCTCCCACCTCTCTTGGCGATCTGGGACAGGTTCTCACCACCCTCAGTGTCAAACATTTCTTCCTTCTCTCCACTCTCAATCTCCCTCTTTTAGTTTCAAACCATCACCCCTTGTCCTGTCACAACTGGCCCTGAGAAAAAAGATTGCAGCTTTCTTTTAGACCCCTTGAAGTCCTGAAAGGCCACCAGAAGGTCTCTCTGGAGCTTCTCCAGGCTGAGCAGCCCCTACTCTCTGGCCTTATGGTAAGGTTGTGAGCAAATGTGTTCAACCTTATACCAGCAAATCATGCTTTGGACTTTTCCTCTTGACAATGAGATTGCTGCGTTCATAATCATAGCATTGTTTTGAATGGAAGAGACCTTTAAGGTCATCAGGTCCAACCAGCAACTGAGCACTGACAGGTCACCACTAAACCATGTCCCTCAGCACCCACATCCACATGGCTTTGAAACCCTTCTAGGAAAATCCAAGCTTAGGTTTAGGCCCTGGGCAGCCTGGGCCTAAACCTAAACCTCCCCTGGTGCAACTTGAGGCCATTTCCTCTTGTCCTGTCTCTTGTTCTCTATGGAAAGAGACCAATTCCCACCTGGTTCCAGCTGCCTTTCAGGGAGCTATTCTTGTAACGTTCCCATAACTGGAGCAGTTTGCTGCTGTCACTGCTGTTTGGTTTCACTGTGTGGTTTCTTTGCCCCTGATATGAAGACTAGCACAAGTCCTTGTAGTCCATAGACACACTCTGCTGTTACTGAACATCCTTGCTTTGCAGTCATAGTCTTTGTCCAGCTTCGCCTTGGAACCCCTTTGATTTAAATAGTTAATAGCACCAGACAGTGAAAAGTAGCAGAGAACGAGATGAAAAAGCAGAGATAAGTAACATGCTTGGGAAACGAACAAAAATGTTTTGGTGCCTCTGAAATGCATGTGGAAAAGTGAGAATGCCACTCCTATCAGTGCCAGGCAGGTGTCCAGGTGAGTGAATAGTGGAAGCAAAAAGCCACAGTGGATCTTCCGCTGTAGTTCAGGGATGTATTGCAAGCTCTGAGCATGGGGAAGTAGCTGCTGGCCTTGTTTGACCTCTTGGTGATGTAGCTTTACCCAGTTTCTTTCCCCAAAGAACTCAAAGAACTTGGCTTCGTTATGCAGGGACCTCACAGCTCTGCTTGTGATCTCTTCTGGCATAAGCGGGAGGCGGTGACATTTCAGAAAGCTGTATTACAATTGTAACATTTCACAGGAAAGTGTTGTCCAACGCAGCCTGAGTGCTCCCTGTGCGCCTGATGCCTCTTCAGAGAGCAGAGGCAGCACTCAACGGCACCCTGCAGGGGAAGCCAAGCATCTGTAAACAGGCTACTTGCCCCTGGTCATATTCTGCTGTTGGATGTGCAGCAGGAATCTTCCTTGCCTTGATTCTTCTCCCCTACAAAGAGTATTAATGGTTAAAAGACATTCAGGAACTGGCGCATATTTATCTTGATTCATGAGAAGATTAGTTAAGAGCTCTGGAGAAGGCTGAGAGGGTGAGAGGAAATGGCCTCAAGTGGCACCAGGGGAGGCTTAGGTTGGACATTAGAAGAAGTTTCAGTTGTTCTGCAGAAGAAACTCAGTTGTAGAAGAACTGAAGCTGTACTGTAAAAGAAACTCAGTTTGTCCCATGAAGGTGGGGATGGTGAGACCCTGGAATGGGTTGCCCAGGTAGGTGGTCGAAGCCCCATCCCTGAAGCTGTTTTAAGGCCAGGCTGGATGAGGCTCTAGACAACCTGATCTAGTGTGAGGTGTCCCTGCCCATGGCAGGGGGTTTGGAACTAGATGATCCTAGTGGTCCCTTACAACCCTGACTGATTCTATGATTCTAAGATGTTTTGGGTGGCAAATGTCAAGAGTCTGAGTGACTACAGAATCCCACACTGCTAGGGGCTGGAAGAGACCTCTGGAAATCATCCAGTCCACCATCCCAGGTAAAACAGGCACATCCACAGCAGCTTGTCCAGCATCACAGTGGCAAAGTGGAGCTGGAAGCCCTTCAGAGAAGGAGATTCCACAACCTCTCTAGGCAGCCTGCTCCAGGTCTCCGGGACCCCCACAACAAACAAGTTTCTCCTCCTGTTCAGATGGAACCTACTGGCTTCCAGTTTGTACCCACTGCCCCTTGTCGTGTCACTGGGCAAAAGTGATGAGAGTCTGGGCCCATCCTCTTGCCCCCTCCCCCTTTTATCTCTGATAATAAGCACTGATCAAGTCCTCTCTCAGGCTTACCAGACCCAGGGTTCTCAGCCTTTCCTCCTCACAGAGATGCTCCAGGCTCCTTAGCATCCTTGTACCCTGCACTGGACTCTCTCCAGTTTCTTGTCTCTCTTGAACTGAGGAGCCCAGAACTGGATCCAGGACTCCAGATATGACTTCACTGTTCAGAGTGGAGGGGGAGGAGAACCCCCCTCAACCTGCAGGCCACACTCATTTGAATGCACCTGCATCACCTGCTGTGATGCTTCCCATCTGGTGAGTATAAGAGTTGTCAAAGCTCAGCATTTTGGACATGAAGGCAAACCAAAATAGACACAAGAGTGGTTCTGGAGAAGCAACTTGCAGATGTCTGCAACCAGCAGCACTGCAGGAGCCCTGGGAACAACAGGAGGGTGCTTTGGGTGCTGCATCCCCACCTACAAGGCTGAAAGCACAGGTTTAAGTGTTTTTTACTGGGGATTCTTTCTCCCTCCTCACCCATAATGGGCTGCTTGATTAAAGATTGTGACCTGGGAATCTCAATCAGTGTTTATCTTACTACCACCAGCTTGAGGAATTTGTATCACAGAATGGTTTGTGTTGGAAAGGACCTTTAAAGGTCATCTAGTGGAACCCCCAGTCTGTGGTGTGTCAAATAAAGTCTTTGGTTCTATGCAAAATTCAGGACTGGGGAACACTGGGATGGTTGTGAAGAGTCTGCATATCAGAGGCATTTGTGCTGAAAAATACCCAATGCCAGATGAGCTTAGTGAAATGAAACATCAGTGACAGTGATCGGGGTTAGCATTGAGATGGTATCTTGTGGTCTGCAGAACACTCTGGGTTATGTTTGTTGTTCAGTAAAGAAGCACAGAGCTTTTTTCTCTTCCTAAAACATAACATTTTTCAGCTCACAGGAACACATCAGCTCGTGTTTTGCTTAAAAGGGATGTTGAGCTTTGTTTAACAGTCCAGTAGCTACAAGAGCTACCAAGGGGACTAAGCTATGCTCGTCACAGCAGTGTGTGGTGGGAGGACNCTCCAGATATGACTTCACTGTTCAGAGTGGAGGGGGAGGAGAACCCCCCTCAACCTGCAGGCCACACTCATTTGAATGCACCTGCATCACCTGCTGTGATGCTTCCCATCTGGTGAGTATAAGAGTTGTCAAAGCTCAGCATTTTGGACATGAAGGCAAACCAAAATAGACACAAGAGTGGTTCTGGAGAAGCAACTTGCAGATGTCTGCAACCAGCAGCACTGCAGGAGCCCTGGGAACAACAGGAGGGTGCTTTGGGTGCTGCATCCCCACCTACAAGGCTGAAAGCACAGGTTTAAGTGTTTTTTACTGGGGATTCTTTCTCCCTCCTCACCCATAATGGGCTGCTTGATTAAAGATTGTGACCTGGGAATCTCAATCAGTGTTTATCTTACTACCACCAGCTTGAGGAATTTGTATCACAGAATGGTTTGTGTTGGAAAGGACCTTTAAAGGTCATCTAGTGGAACCCCCAGTCTGTGGTGTGTCAAATAAAGTCTTTGGTTCTATGCAAAATTCAGGACTGGGGAACACTGGGATGGTTGTGAAGAGTCTGCATATCAGAGGCATTTGTGCTGAAAAATACCCAATGCCAGATGAGCTTAGTGAAATGAAACATCAGTGACAGTGATCGGGGTTAGCATTGAGATGGTATCTTGTGGTCTGCAGAACACTCTGGGTTATGTTTGTTGTTCAGTAAAGAAGCACAGAGCTTTTTTCTCTTCCTAAAACATAACATTTTTCAGCTCACAGGAACACATCAGCTCGTGTTTTGCTTAAAAGGGATGTTGAGCTTTGTTTAACAGTCCAGTAGCTACAAGAGCTACCAAGGGGACTAAGCTATGCTCGTCACAGCAGTGTGTGGTGGGAGGACAGGAATCAGTGCCCACAAACTGACTTGAGAGGTTCAGACTTGAGATAAGGAAACATCTCATTTCTGCATGAGGACAGTCTGTCAGTGTAGCAGGCTGCCCAGAGAGGTTGTGGAGTCTCTTCCTCTGGAGAGATTCCAGACCAGCCTGTACAAGTTTCTGGACAACTTGCTATAGGTACTTTAGCAGGGTAGTTGTACTAGGATGATCTCCAGGAGTCCCTTTCAACCCCTGCCATTCTGTGGCTCTATGATTTACCACGGGGACAGTCTATCGGTGTAGCAGGCTGCCCAGAGAGGATGTGCAAGCTCCATCTTTGCTGATTTTCAGCCCTGAGATTTGATAAAGCCTTGAGCTGTGGGTGTCCCTCCCATAGCTACCCCAGTTTTTGACTGTAGGAGGTTGGACGAGAGACCTCTTGAGGTCTCCCACAATCTACATCAATCATTCCTTTACACCTTGGTGCTTTACACTTTGTTGCAATTGTAAACTTTGTTTCTTAGGAAGGTGAGAAGTGTCAAACTTCAAGCCGGGAGGAAGTGTTGGCCCCATGCAGTGGTATTTGCTGTGTCAGAGGTCCGTTCCTCATGAAGAAGACTTTTAAGTGAAACTGACTTGAGCTTATACCTTGGACAGTTTTCCTCCCAAATTCCCATTCAGGCAGAGTTTGGGATCTCTTAATTGAGGTTCCAGGCCAAAAACCAAAAACCTGCCAGGTTCTTCTACCTGTCACAATGAAGAAGAGGAGTCCATCATAATTTTCTGTCCAACTTTTAAGCTCTTAATTTCAACCTCAGAGTGGAGTTGTTTCTAGAGAAAGAGTCCTGACTTTCCATATTGCTAAATGTCTCCAGCTGCTCTGGTTACTTCATTTCACCCCCTGTGAATAGAGCTTGGCCACATTGCACACAGCTCCCCTCCTGTACATTGCCCTGGGGTCTTCCAGGGCTGCAGCTTCTCTGTCCATCCACCAGTCCTCTTCATTATTTATTGTTATGGAAATCCTCCTCCTGTGGATTCTTCCTTGAAGCAAGTGACAGCCAAGACTGAGGTTTTGTGGTTTTTTTTCCACTCTGCGTTGTGTTTGTAGTTTTGTGGTGGATAACTTGCTGTAGACTTGACAGGTCCAGGAGATGTAAAAATGCAGAAAGCAGCAGGAGATTCTTTCTTATGCTGGTTTTGCACAGTGGAGGCCAAGCAGAATTATTCATGCTGTTTTGACCTGAGGGTGTGAATACTTCATGCTTTCAGGAAAGAACAAGCAGGTACCTGAAAACCTTTGTTCCTCACCCTTGTTCTGGAAACCTAATATAGCTATAGACATCTACATCCGTGGGCATACAACAGTACAGGTTAAGGTCGGACTTGCTGGAGAGCAGCAGTGTGGCGAAGGACCTGGCAGAGCCAGTGGATGACACATTCACCATGAGCCAGCAAGGTGCCCTCATGGCCAGGAAGGCAAATGGTCTTCTGGGCTGCATGAAGAAGAATGAGGCCAGGAGATTGAGAGAGGCTCTTCTCTCACTTAGGCCTCTACACTAATGCAAGGA
>WBNM01006360.1:0-81131 GCA_013399055.1 Ramphastos sulfuratus
ATCCCTAACATCCTGTGATCTTGCTGTTCTTCATGGGGAGAGTGACTTTCCACTGGAATGGGCTGCCCAGGGAGGTGGTGGAGTCGCTGTCCCTGGGGGTGTTCAAGAAAAGACTGGATGAGGCACTTAGTGCCATGGTCTAGTTGATTGGCTAGGGCTGGGTGATAGGTTGGACTGGAGGTCTCTTACAACCTGCTTGATTCTATGATTCTATTCAGTTAGGTTGTTTCTGGAAACATTTCCTAGATCTTTCAGCAAGTAGAAGATTTTAGCACAAAACTGAGCAATTGGTGTAAAGGATTTGTAAGTGGTTAATGTAATCTTCCTTCACCCCCACTGAAGGGGAATAACAGAAGGGGTTAGAATTTTACTTGAGTTATAGGATGATTTATTACTCTATTGCAGGGATATCAGGACACCAAAAAAGATGGGGGAAATAGAAGGAAAACAACCAACCAAATTCATACAGGTGCCCTTGTCAAGCTCCCCCACTAAAATCAGAACCAGAAAGAAGCAGCCCAGCACCCCACCCTGGAACACGGAACTTTACAAACTACACAACATCCTGTAAGCCTCACAGATCTTAGCAATGCCCATTTCTGCCATGCAGCAAGCATTGCTCAAAATCTTGTAGGATATACATGATTTGGCTCAAACAAATACAAAAGTTAGTTTCTGATCTGGTCTCAATGAGTTTAAGTTCAGTGAAAGAGGAACAATAAAGAGACAGGATCAACAGGAGCAAAGTGACCAGAAAGATACAGCTCCCGACACTGTTTTTATAGTTGGCAGTTCTTGTGATTTTTCTACAGATTCCTGAATTTCATTGGAAGATGAAGGGACTCCTGTGTCAGAAGAGAATGCTAAAGCAAAATATAAAGTAAATCTGACTGAAGTAAAGATTTGCATGAAATAATTTTATTTTTTAAAGTTTGCTTTCTTTTTTTTTAAGTTTTGTCCATTGGTGTTTGATTTATGTATGCAAAGCCTAAACCCACAATTTATCTCTGATATTTTTTTGCTTAAACTTCCAGTCTCAGTCCAGTATAGTAGTTAGCCTTCTTTCTAATTCCCTGATGGCTACAAACATCAGACTGAGCTTCTTGCTCAGTCTTGCTCTGCAGCATCTGCTGAAACTGGTATAGGTTCCAGTTCACTAGATACACTATCAGAGTGCAAAGACGTTGAAGATCCATAGGGACCAAAATGAACTCTTTCACAGAGAGCAAAACTCTTTAATGTATTGTTCTGCTGACAGCAGAAGTAGACTTTGGCACAGTCTGAGCCTCTCTCATGTCAAATATGGAACATGAGAACCAGAACTTCAGACTACATGTTGCAGATTGTTCTCAAAGACCTATTTTGCTTAGCAGATGGTAGATTGCCCACCTACTCCCCATTCCTTGCCTTCTGCCTTTTAAAAAGCAGAACATTTCCATTTTAAAGCTACAGTTCCTCTAGCTCAAGACTCCACTGCATCAACCAATTTTGTTAGAACTACATGAAAGACACTAGGCAGACCTTCCCCTTGGGTGCCCAATACCCATCTCACAAGTATTGTGATACTGCAGTTCAGCAGCACTATGCTGGTGGCTTCCTAATTGGTGTTACCAGGATTTGGGTGCCTGTGTCATCTGGGATGAGGATGTTTGAGTTGGATACCATTAGTATGTAGTCCATTTTGAGTCCTAAACCAGAAAGTTTTGTAATGGACACAAAAGGAAGAAACACAATGGTTGCAAAACAGTGTTGCAAATACAGTAGTATATGTCAGCTCTTGCTTCATGTGTGCCTTCAAAACAATATTTACTCCTTTTTATGAACAGGAATAATAGAGATTATAATTCACTAACTGAAGAACAGGCTGCAATTAAGTAAACTAGTAAATTTTTTATTTGCTCTCTGAAACTTCCTCTGTGAAATATGTTTGGATTTTTTTTCCTACGTGCACAAAATATGCATTTGTACTTTAAAAAAAAAAAATTATTTGTGCAATTGTCTACCATAAATTTACTTAATGTATACTGTTTTACAGTGCTGTTCTGAGAGATCAACATAAATTCCAAATCTGGAAAATATGGCCTGGAGTTTATTGTAAGGTTTTGAATAATAGTTTAAAGAGATTCATAATGAAGAACAGTTTAAAAAATCCAAACTAAAGTCTCAAAAATATGAAATTATTTAGATGTCCATCTGGAATTCAATTTTTTGTGCATAACACACAAGAAGATGCTGAAATACAAGGATGACTCAGAATTCAATAGGTTCATGAAATAATTTACCAACAGGAAGGATTATTTGATCTCAGAGCATTGTTCTTTCTCATCAAGTACGCGCACATCCTGCTGGTTTGCAAGGTATTCATTTGGTATTCATTCTACTTATCTGGAAGTGAAGCATTCATTATTTTCTTTTAAATGTATTAGCAGGGTAGCTACACAGCACCAATTTATATCTGAATCTGACCTAAGTTGACAAATTGACTCAAGAAATGAAGTGGTGTTTGGAAGCTGTGGGCAAACAAATGTTTATGTGAGAGTACAGGATGTATCAGTTCAACAATCGCACAGAATTAAATCCATTCTTTGGAGCTACTCAGGAGTTCTTTTTCCATTTTTGCCTTTATCTTTCTTAGATGTTTGATTTTTTTTTTTTTTTTTTTTTTTTTCCTAAATGCAAAAATCCTTTGACTGAGTCAACATTCTGATTTGGAGAGAATCACAGAATCATTTAGGTTGGAAAAGATAGTCCAAATATTAACATATGACAAGAAGACAGGACTGATGAGGCAGGAGGGTCATGTTACTTGCTTAAATGTCTGCATTTCAGTTTTGCCATGAGATATTTGGATTCTAAAATAATGTTTGTTATTCCCACAGCTTGGTGCACAAGATAAAGACATTAGTTCCTTTAAGAACAATGTTTTCTAGAAAACATTATTTTAACTGAAATAATCCTTAGAGCTATGTATTTGTGTAATACATATGTATAGATACATTTACAGTCAAGAATATGATGGTAATACAAAAATGGGGTCTAAATTAGATAAATTTACTCTTTCCTTCTCTTAGTGAAGTCTTATTCAAACTCCTCCATCTTTATTTTTTTCCCCCCCCTTCATCTAGAAGCAGCATTATTAATTAGATCACTGCAAGCTCTTTCTGGTTATAATGGCAGCCTTGTAGTCATAAATGGCTTATCAGTTATTTTTGACTGTATGAAGTATAGAAGCACTTGCAGATTGTGAAGTAACTACCAGAACTCAATCTCAGTAACACTGCAGAAACCTCTGGCTTTCCAAACAGAAATCCAGATGCAAATCCAAACAAAGATGCTATTACAGAACACTTCCTCCTTCATTCTCAGATTCAGTGTGTGAGACAAAAGGCTACACCCTGAGAATCATACTTTTGGGAAGGAGAGAACTATGATTTTTAGCAAACATTGCTATAGGTATTTTCAAAAATACTGTAAGGCAAAGAACAACACATAGAAAAAGCTGCTAATATTGTGATAATTTAAGAAAATATATTATTTTTTCTGAGAAGAGTCAGGCTGGATGAACATTGAATAACCTGTAGGAAAACTCTGCTGTTACTAATAATTTATTCAGAGGTACTTAAGTTATTGTAAATGATTTGCTGATAATTCAACTTTCAGCTTTAAAATGGCTTTTGCATGTGTAACACTCTTCTTAAATCTGCCTCCCACTGGTAACATTGTGTGACCACACTGCTTATTAAAGTCCTGGTGTTTCCTGGAAGTGCCAATAATGAAGCACCTTGGAGGTTCTATGTCTTAGCACAGACGTGTGTATTTTCCAAGCTTGAAATCTCCTGTGGGCTCAAATTCAGAATTTTTATCAAGGAAAATACTTTCCTTTTTGGCTATTATTAACTCATTTTTTCCTTGCCTTTTCTGAAATATTTGGATATTTTTTTTTTTTTTTTTGTGAAGAAAGAGATGCTCTCTTCTATGCATTATGATACCTTAGGTAATGTCTGTGAACCTCAGAAGCTTTCATTCTCATTATACTACAGAGAAAAAGCCTGGGAAATCATAAATCCCTTTGTGAAGCAGACTGAAAGATTTTAATCTTATCTTGAGATATGTCAAGAGTGCCTTATATTGGCAAGCAGCTGTGCTGTCAGATCCTTTTGGTTCACTTTTGTCCCTAGTACTGAAAGGTAGCCAGTGAATAGTGAGGATTATCTGTCCCAGGCTGACAGGCTGGGTACATCAGGCAGCAGGTTAAATTCAAATAGTATGAAAATTTTCTGAGCTTTTGATATCCTTAGAATATTGATTCATTTGGGGTTTTTTTAACATTTATTTTAAATGACATCTTTTAATCAGGAATATTAATTGTGCTCTGTTGCATGAAAAGAATTATTACTTTTCCTTTACCAGATGTTTGCTAACAAGTGACATTCGTGCTATGTGTTATCTTGAGATGAAGTACTGTATATTGCACAATCAACTACTGATGCATAAATAAGAGCAAATTAGGACTAAAAATAGGAAGTATTCTTGGAAAACACACACATTAGCAGAGTGAAATAGCTGGGGCTTGTAAATGTGGGGTTTTCTGCAGTTCCTAGGGCCCAGTGTTTTTCAGACATGTTCTCAGTTTGCAAGTGCTTAACAGCTGAAAATAGGTCCTTGGCTTTTGAGAAATAAACTGATACTACAAGAAAATTGAAACTTCCACTGGGTTCTACTTCACTTGCAGAAACTGCATAATCTGGGAATATATCTTCTGATTCAAATCTTCAAGTGAGAAGAGAAAAGGAAAAGGGAAGAAAAAGCCAACCAAGGCTCCCTATCCCTCAGTAAGTTATTACAAAGATTATGTTATGCCATACTGTTCTGTAGTATGAAATGTGGAAAGGTTTCCATAAAGGACAGAGGTATTAGGAAGAAAAACAGCACACAGTTGCAGGGGAAAATGTGTAAAATAACTTGTGTTCTCTGGAATTCATTCCTGTTTATTTGTTTTTGTACACAATTAGCCACCCACAGATAAATACTTACATAAAGAAATGTTATCTATTAGAAAAAAAAAGCTTACAAATGAAGATTTCTCACTGTGGCTACTTTTTTTTTTTTTTAACTTTAAGAAACAAAAATTTAATTTTTAAAGTGGTGTGTCCTGTGTTGCTCTCCTACCTCTCTGCATTTGTGGTAGTAGCAGCTGAGAGCCATGAGGTGGAGCATGGTCCTACTGAGGTAGATGCAGTGGTTCTTCCTAGAGTTTACACAATATGGGGCAGTTCCCCCCATGTACAAATTGAGTCTGTCCTCATCAGTTCAGCCTGTGTTAAGGGTAGAGGTTCTGAAGGGTGGAGGAGATGTAGCCCTTTAAGATGGATGAGATCTCTTTCTATGTTATCCATACTTGAAAGTACCTTGCCCCTTGTGGAGATCTGGCAGGCATAAAATAAATATGCCTACAACACTGAGTGTGTCATATAATAGTCTTCCTGCAGCTGATGCCTACAAACTGTCTGAACCTTCCAGCTTATACCCACTACAGCTTCAAAACGATCTTCAAAAGCAGACTTGCATAAATGCACCACTTTTTGTTTGGCAGGTAGCACAGCCTTTGGTGACAAGAGCAAGGTGCAGGACTGACAAAAAAAAATCAAGTATCTTTATGTTTGAAGATGGGGGAAGGGCTTTGTCCATAAATGTGATGTGCCCCTGGGCTCCAAACTACCTCTCAGATAGAGCTCCATGACAAGGACTGCCATAGTGGGAATGGAATGTGAGAGCATCTCCTGTGAACCTTGTGTTTACACAAATAGACCAAGTTTGATGTCCTCATCCAGAATAAGATTATGATTCAGCTTCTATTTTTTTTTTTTTATAAATTAACCAGACAAATAGCCACCAACTTTCAAAGTGATTTTCTTGAGTAAGGAAGGCATTAGTATGTCATTCAGGGTATATTCATATTTTATGAAGCATTTAAGAATCCTTCAGAAAAAAAAAATGTATTATGCACATATAATATTGTCTATGTGTAAGACTGCTTGATTCAAAAATGAACAAATAAAAAAGGGCAGGTTTATCCTTTTATTGACCTTTTTTTTCCCCCTCCCATTTTCCCTTTGTTGTGTGGAATAAAACAAATATTAATACTATTTCTAGCGTGTCTAGAAAATTAATAATAATACTATTTCAGAATATCTATTGAAATAATACATCAAGCTTCCAAGGCACAAGTGTGAGTTTAAAAATACATAAACATTAATGAGCTTCATTTTTTTCTCAGCTTTGTCTTTTTGTTTCTTGCTTTGATAGCATATCAAACCATTCTTAATAAATCAGATATGCAAGTTAAATTGTATACTGCATGTAGAACAGTTTATACCATGCAGACATATAAATGGGTTTGGCAACTGCTTGGAAATATAAAGAGATTCTTAAATGAAATATTCACTCAAAAAAAAAAAAAATAAACAACCTACAGTTCAAAATGCACCCAATTAGAATTCAGAAAGCAGATGAGTTTTTAAATGCAATTTTAAACTTGGAAGGAGAATCTATCAGGAGATAATTGATTTCACCAAACAGAAACAATCATTGAAAATGTTCTGCTACCAGAGGACCCTAGGGGCTATAGAAACAGTAATAACTCTGTACTTTTCCTTATGATATTTCTGACAGATTTCCACAAGCCATTGTCCTACCTCACTGAGCAGATATCCCCTCTTTGTAACGCTAGATTGCTTTGCTTTTGTCCTATTTCTCTCCTGGATGATGAAGGCAGCACTGTTTTCACCTCCCTTTCTCCTCCAGTGGAGCCTGTGGCAAGTCATGCACCTGGGGAGCTGCGAGGGCTATCTCTCTCCCTAAGCAAAGGCAAAAGTGTCCTTTGCACAGTCTGGGATCACATCACCTTGGGCTTCTAGCACCACTGGCATTGACATTAAAAAAAAAAAAGGGGGGGGAGAGGAGGCTAAGGAAAGGAGCCATCACCCTTCTTATCCCAAGGTAGCTCCAGTGGTGGAAGGAGCAAAAAGCCTGACACTCAAGAGGCCTTTGTTCTGATTCCTTGTCCCTTTCTCTTGTTTCCTCCTAACTCTTCCATTCTTGCAGTGCAAGAATCATGTTTGAGTTGGAAGGGAACTCCAACCCAATGGTTTAGGTTTAGGAAGAGAACAAGGCTATCTAGTCCAACTCCCCTGCAGTGAGTAGGGGCATCCTCCACTAGATCAGGCTGGCCAGAGGCCTGTTGAGCCAGACCTTGAATATCTCCTAGGATGTACCCTCACCCATCTGCCTGGGCAACCTGTCCCACCAGCCTCATTGTAAAGAACCTCCTCTTAACATCCAGCCTACATCTAGCCTAATTCAAACCATTGCCCCTCACCCTGTCCCTACAGGTCTTCATAAACAGTACCTCTGCAGCCTTCTCAGGTTCTGGAAGGCTGCTCTTGGGTCTCCTCAGAGCCTTCTCTTGTCAAGGCTGAACAACACCAGCTCCATCAATCTGTCCTTGAAGGAGAGGTGTTCCAATCCCCTGATCATTCTTGTGGCCCTTCTCTTGACTCATTCCATCATGTCCGTGCCTTCCCTGTGTTGAGAGTCCCAGAGCTGGATGCAGTACTCCAAGTGAGGTCTTAAAGTGGGAGAATCACCTCTCTCAATCTGCTGGCCATGCTGCTTTTGATGCAGCCCAAGATGTGATTGGCCTTGCAAGCTGCAAGCTCACACTGTTGGCTCATGTCCAGCTTCTCATTCACCAGAACTCCCAAATCCTCTTCTGCAGGGCTGCTTTCTGTTTTCTTATCTCCTAGCATGTATTGGTAATGAGGATTGTTCTGGCCCACATGCAGGACCCCACACTTGGTCTCAAGTCCCATCCCAGGCCTGGGCTGTGCCCCTGGACATACAGACATATCAGTGCAGTGGAAATCAATTTTTCCTTCCTATCTGAGAAGCCCTAAGGGACTTTGCATGCCAGCAGTTCTTTGGGGGTGTGAGAGGGACCACCAATGTCTTTATTCCAAATAGGTAATTTTTATAGGTCATTCAAAATAAATTACTATCTTCAGACTTTGTGCCTTGTCCTTCCTCTGGCACAAATTGGGCAGATCTCTGACTGCTCCTATGAAAGGCATATTTTTCTTTTTTTTTAAGATGTACTCAAGTAAAGAGGTGTAATAGAAAGACCACACAGCTAATAAATTACTTTTGCCAGGCTTATCTAGTCGGACAAACTTAATTACAAACCAACCCTGCCTCCAAACAGGGTTAGTCATATGTGCTCTATTTTTCTTTCTATCTATACAATGAATGTGCTTAGACAAGCCTAAAAGGAGTCTATGGAATAATTATTCTGGCCCATATGTAAACAGTCATATTTTATCTCTTGCTGATACACAGCAGTTTTGCTGCTTTTTATTTTTCATCAATGCCTTTATTCATTTAGAGCATTTTTAATAGCAAAAATTTGCTCTACAAAAGAGTCAATGTAGGAGTATGTGTGTGTGCAGATAGGAAAAAAAGCTTCTGTTTCTCTCTTAATCAGAATTTTTTTTGTTAATCTAGAGATGTGCTGATGATTTTATACAGCCATATAATTTTACATGGAACTACACTAGCTGCTCACTATCATAGTCCTTTAAAAATATGAAAAAGTGTACAGCCTGTGTTTGTTGATTTTTTTTTTTAATGTTTCCTGTGATGAAAAATGAGCCAGAGTTTGTGTTTTTTTTAAATACTTTTTTTTTTTTTCTAAATACACACTTGTTCCTTTATAAGGTATTAGTTTATATGAGTGGGGAAGCTGAAGAATCACCATATTTTTGTGGATCCAAGCCTCAAGTGCTCTGACAACAGTAAACTCATCCTCAGCGTGTGTGTCTCATTCCACTGTCCCTCTGATCTCTGGCTTCTGCATCCCTAAATCCACAGAGTATCTTGTGTTCCCTTTTTTCTTTCTTGGTCTGTAGTCAGAAAACACAAAAGCATGCATTGCAGATGGCACTGAACTACATATTTGCTCAGTGGCAGCTTGTAAACCAAACAGAGCAGCCAAATTTAGAGTGGAATACTGCAGCCCTGTGTGCTAATTTGTGTGTTTAATCTACAGCATTGGATGTCTCTACTCCTCTACCCATTTGGTTGATATTGAGTCATTTTTTTAATTTTTTTTTTTTTTAAGAACTGATGAATGAGAAGAATGAGGGCAAGACCTTATCTACTTTAGATATGGTCTTCCTTAGGTTATGAGAGTATTGATAACTAGCAAAGCATGGAACATAAAATTGACTGTACTGGAGCAGTGAAACATGATACACAGGTATTTTGTTTGCTTGCTTTAATGGTAAAACATTCAGATTTAGTTGTTCTGGTGGTCTCTCACTGCACACTTCCCTCATCCATAAAACCCCAATTTTCCTGATGTGGCATCCCCAAGCCTGGCAGTCTTTCCTGGGAGAAGAAGCTCTTGGAGGTGTTCTGGTTTTCTTTGTTCTCAGGTAGGCTCAACCTAAGCATACATGCATGTGTGCATACATTATTAGAGTCATTTTATAGATGAAAAATATTGCCATGACTGAGGTATATGGGCCATAGTCTTAAGTCTCACAGAAATTAAAGGCTGTAGCATTTCAAGCTTAGAGATCATGAGATGGGTAGGTAGGGACAGAGAATTTTCAAAAGTAGGAGTTAGAGGAGCTGCTGCTAATTTAAGCCCCACTCCTGCTTTGAGGTGTAGTAAAGATAAAATGCCTTTTCCTCTCCTCCTTACAAAGCATATTTGAAACATGATGCAATTAACTTCTTGTACATCGTATCTCTTTTCTGCTCGCTCTGTTGTCCTTTTGCTTTCATCACATCACATACCATTGAGCTAATTTAAATATTGATAATTAAACTTCACCTTCTGCATTTATCTTCTCCAAATGGAAAACAAAAATAGCACTTCCAACTCATCTGGCTCAGTGAAAAGATTCTGGATGATGTATAACATCATCTTAAAAGACAAAATCCTAAAGTAATAGTTATAAATAGATGTGTAAAATCTCAGAAGCGCTGTACTCAAGGAGAGAAATGCAATTGACAAGCAATTTAAGCTAGAGTGTGAAAGGATGCAGAAATAACAAGATTTGCATGAAAAATATTGGGATTGTGAGAACATCAAATTCAAACTCAAAACTCGTGTGCCTCATGATTAAATCATGAGAGCTGACATTACTTTTATAACATTCAATATCCTCGGCTTTTGAAAATAGTTTTATAATGAGGGTGGAGTATATCTGTCTGTACAGAAAAGGAGCATTGCTTGGATCTAGCTAGCTCATTATTATGAGAATCAGGAGTACAAGACTCTCAAATCTTAATACAGGTCAGAAGATCTCAGATGCCTCCAGCTATGGTTGAGCCCTCATCATCAGGAAAACAACCCAAAGCAAAGACAGAAGCTGACCCTGCTTTCAAATTGGTCAGGCAGTCAATCAATCAGTGATTAAACAGTACCAGGAGGGGGAAAAAAAAAAAAAAAAAAAAAAGTAGAGGTAATTTCAGTCAGGTAGTTGACTGTCTATTCATTCCATCTTATCAGTGACAATCATTTATCTTAAGACAGAATACAGTTACTCACATCAGTAATGGTGGCAGTAGGGTCATTGCAAAGATACTCGCATCCATCAGGCTTTACTCTTACATGACTTACAACTACCATGACAGATTTTTTTCACTTTCTTTTGTTATTGTTGTGCTTCATGATACACTGCATGGTGTAGGAAATGCTTATATACTTGTTATCTAAGTAAAAATATGGACTTTCTAAATCAGCTTATGCTTTCATAATATACTGTATCACTTGGCTGTGGATGTCTTTTTTCCCTAGTTTTAGTGATATTCACTGAGATTTCTTTCCTATTTTACATTTTTAATATTTTGGATGAACATGTAAGATACCTCTGTTTGTTTTTTGGTTTTTTTTTCCCTGTTTATTTCTAAAACAATTGTATTCATGATATTGAGGTGCAGCATTTATACAGATTAATTCTTTTTAACTAAAGAGAATAACTTTTTGCTGTCTGTAAGTTGCTAGGTTCATCTGCTTTATTATACTCTACTAAATTTGAATTATACCTTTGGAAAAGATTAGCAGACTTCTTCCACAAAGAAGCAACTGACTGACTTTTAATTTTGCAAGTCATGAATTCATGGACACTTTATTTCTAACAAAAAAGCAGTTGAGTCAAACAACACATTCAGGCAATGACGTCCCTTTGGTCATGTCATAATTCTCCATATAACGTATCATTGCTGACACTGCTGCAAGAATGCTTTTACCTTACAAAATCAAAACCACTGTGACAATGATGCATCCAGTACTACAAGAATTATGCTAATAAGACCTTAGCACAGTGGCGCTAAAATAAACAAGGTGGGAGGAAAGCTGGATACTGATGAGTCAGCATGACTCTAATGATTAGCAGTAAAACTGAGATTTGATTTACCTGGAAAAGGAATCTCTTTCCAAGCAGCACATTTTACTAGTCTCATCAGCTTTACAAAGTTTTGTGTGTGGGAATACCTCAGAAAGAGTAAATAGCACGAAGCCTAGATCTTTCTTCCTGCTAGAAATAATTTCTTTCTGTTGGCTATGAGGAAGGAGAGAGAAGCAAATAGCTGTTGCTTTCTATCCTCCTGACTCAGTTCACCTGTTGCTATCCAGTTGAACCACTTATCTTTCAGGACAGTATTCTGTGCCATCTGCAGTCACAAGCAGGGAGCATCTGCACTGATCAAGAGGGCAAAGCAAGGCTAGTCTCTAATGGACCCTCCCTTGCAAAAAATCCTGCCTGTCCAAAGGTCCCTGCCCACTTGTCTGGTGAGCTCAGACTTATGGAAGGCAAAAGTGTTTGTTTTGTAGGTAGTTTGCCAAACCCAGAAGGGATTAGGAGTTTGGAATACTTAAACCCTGAAAGAACTAAATGACTGCTCATTTCTTTGCTGTTTGGTTCTTTAGTTTTTTTAATATCTCAGAAGGAGCTAACCTTTGAGTCTCAGCTAGAAGACTAAATTGCTTCTCACTGGGAGCAGTCCAATGAGCTGCAATGGGGAGGAAAGACTGAGAGGTGCTCTTGAAGATCAAGCTGTGTGTCACAAAACTCAGGTGCTGTCACTCTGCAAGGGAGGGGTTATCCATTGAGAAGGAATTTAGAGAGGAAAACCACACACCAAAGCTAGTATTCCCAAAATATGCTGAGAAGGTGCTACAGACTAAGGCTGTTTCATGCTCCAACTGAAAAAAAAAATAAAATAAAAAATTGATGTTTGAAGTGTATATTTGTTCCTTATAGGAAATTCTGGTATTTGCTGAGGAATAGATAGACCAGAACCCCAATTTCAGTAAAACATCCAAATATTAGTCCAATGTGAGCTTCGATGTAAGGTTTTAGCACTAATTATTTCTTACTGATTGGGGAAGTATCTCTACCTCTGTAATACAACTCCAGAAAACAAACACTGAATCCCAGATGGATACCTTACCAAATTTTGCTGTATATAGAACCACAGTAATGTATTTTCTGCTTTCAGGTTTATGCATTACTCGGAATAGCACTATTTTTTTGTCTTCTCTTTGCAGTTGATATTGTATACTTGTAGCTTGAGGGATCCCAGGTCTCCCTTAACAAAGCTATAGGGACAGAAGCCCATCCCAGGGGATGGACATCCTCATCCCAGGACTTCGTAATATTGTTATTCTATTATGTATTCCAGTATTATGGATTAAAAGGCAGTGCCTAACTGATCTCCTTCCCTTCTCTTCCCTGCCTTTCCTCCCTTCACTTCTCTCCAGGAACAGTGTGTGTTCTTATCTTACAGTTCGTGGGGAAGGTGGCTCCTGGCTGGCAGGGAATTGAGCTGCATTATCATAGAATCATAAAATGGTAAGGTTGGAAGGGACCTCAAAGCTCATCTAGTTCCAATCCCCTNCTTTGTACTTATTCTACCCTGATTGC
This sequence comes from Ramphastos sulfuratus, assembly GCA_013399055.1. NCBI lineage: Eukaryota > Metazoa > Chordata > Aves > Piciformes > Ramphastidae > Ramphastos > Ramphastos sulfuratus. Next base: position 12,993 of record WBNM01006360.1, read on the forward strand.
CTTTTGTGTGTATGCTCTTGTAAATAGAATTTCTCTTTAAACTTCCAATCAGTGTGCAGTATCCTCTTTTTTACTGCTGAAAAGGGGTAAGAATCATTTCTGTCCTCCAGTCCCGGGTAGGCTCATGGCCCCTAACTGGGACAATGCTTTAAATATTGGTGCCAGTAATTGGAAAGGTTTTCTTCAATATGAATTTAGGAGTGAGAAAGAAGTACAAAAACTGTTCCAAGAGAAGACTGATTAGTCATTGGTCTTTGTCCATCTTACAGAACTGAGTGTATACAAAGTGGTATTTTGGGAAAAATGCAAATGTGAATTAAAAACTTACCTCTACTTCTGCAGTTATAGAGAAGTAAAAATGCAAGAGTAAAAATCTTATAGGAGTTTTACAATGCTTCAGTTCTGAGATTTTATTTAAGACAAAGCAATTTGGGAAGTGGGGTGGAAGGGTTGTTTTGCTTTTGGTTTTGTTTGGTTTTTTTCTTTTACACAATGTCATGTTAGGATGACCTCTAAAAAAAATCATAACCTTTTCAGAGCTATTTAATCACTTGTTCATTCTTAACTGCAGCTCAAAATGTATTATTATTCTTCAGAAAACAGGAAAATCTACAAAACTCTGCACTGCTACCAGATTCTTTCCCTCTCCTGACTGTTTGCACTGCATCTCAATTGTAGGGGACAAGGTGAAAGTACCTGCTTGGTTCTTCTTACACCACTATTACTGCTGCACTCTTCTATTGCAGAACTTCACAGTTTAAGCAATGTGACTAAATGTCTGTCAGGTGCTGCTTGTTCTCTCACTGTCTCCTCAGATGAAGAAGTATAGACAGTGAAGTGTTGTGTTTTGATAGCGATTTAGGGTTTTAATTTACACATGTTGTTCTGTCTTTATGTTAGCATGCATAAGGTCATAAAAAGTATATTTCAAGGGGAAAGCAGTACTTTCTTCATACAAGAGTTCTTGTCTCCTGACCTAAATAATTTTCAGCATAGGCTGGCTCATTCAGCAGAGCCTGACTCTCAACCACAGGTTTGCATCCTGAAATTTGAGGTAGTTTCTCACACCTTTGACCATTAAATGTTCAGAGATATCCTTCCCCTCATCTCAGTTACTTTTCATGTGTAGAGTGTAAGACAGACTTAAATGTGTGTGTTCACTAGTTTGTGGTACTGCTCATCAGCAGTTAGGGCTTTCCAAGAGGTGATTTTTAAAATAAAGAAATAAATCACTCACATATTGGTGTGTTGGTTGGTTGGTTGGTTGTTTTTAAATAAATTATAATCTATATTACTATATGGAAGGAAATAGTAAAAACAGAGATCACTATTTGGAAAAAAAAATGTTTCAATGAGAAATCCAAATTGCTTTCTGAAGCACAGCATAAACTGAGTAAATGTGGCATAATATCCACCATGTGAGCATGTATCTTGCTGCAAGATTTTAGTATCTCTGCTTTCTACCTACCAAAAAGTCATCTGTATCTATTGTGATTCAGTTTCATCCTCAGCCAGCTGCTGAGTGCCTGTAGGCTCACTCTTTCAACTTCTCTGGGGTCCTCATGGAAGTTAAGTGATCATGTGTCAAGGAGAGCACACCTAATCTTTGCCTATTGTAAAGTGTTGTATGAGTGCTGACTGTTTTGCCTAGGGTTTCTCTGCAGATGTTGAGCAATAGTGTCAATTTAGGATTAACCATGAATATTTCAGTGTTTTGTAGCAGAGATTCAGTTTATCACTCTGCCTGCATTCTGCTAAGAAAGACTCAAACCACAGTAATATATTAATCTCAACACTTTACATTTTTTTGAAGTAGAGTAATAATGTATGGGAGATGCTTGAGTGTCCAGGCATAAGAAGCTTAGGGAGATGTTTGAATGTCTCCCCAAACTGTGACTGATACAACTACAGAGCTGAAAAGACTGTACTCCCAAGGCTCAGTGAAATTACTTTCTTTTAAGTTGCTTGAAATATATCAGTTAATTCTGTTAGGTAGTTGTCTTGATTGCCTATTTGGATGCTAGAGGGAAGCAGACTGTGATTAATCTGATTTGTTTTAGAAGCCTGCCCTAAGTCAAGGTCAATCACATCCCTCGTTCTTGCAATTTCCTTTAAAGACATTCCAGATGAAGAGCTCAAATACAGACACTCTGTCCTGGTTTGAGTTAGAACAGAGCTAATTCTCTTCAATGATTTTAGCTTTCAGCTTGGTCTGTTCTAAGCAACTGCACTTTCTGAAATTAACAGCATGTTTTCATGGTGTCTGCTTCTAGCAGTGATAATGCTTGATTTATAGTTACTATCCAGGATTGGTACACACACCTAGGTCACTCCTTAATTTTGTATACCATATTTGGGTGCCAGAAAGTAAAAAGCGACAACTGTGGGGAGGGTTGGTGACCCAGAACTGGGTGATGAGATGTCTGATTCCATATACATTGTATTTGGTATAAAGCTAAGGGATCAAAAAGGCCAAGCTCTCTTCTTCAGTGACTGGTGTCTGAGGAGCACTGCCCATTCTGTCTTAAATCCCAATTCACATACTTCTGAATTCAATTCTGGAATCCAGCTCCTGAATCTGTTTCCTGTCTGCTTCTGGATCTAGCCTGGTACTTCCCCAATGCCTGCTCAGAGCATCAGTGATGACAGTGATGTATTTGGGTTTGATATTAGGTTTGTATATATTTGTATATACATTCATTTTATTGTTGTTATTTTCACTGAAGCTGGTTAAGTTTTCCAATTCATACATCTTTCTTATTCCCTTTCTCTTCCCATTTGGGATGGGAGAAGGGTTAATAGAGAGTGTCTGAAACATATTTAGTGTCCAGTCAAGCCCTTATTCTTAATACATGCAAAGATGGGAAAAGTTAACTTTTTATTCATCTGTAGGAAAAAATTCTATGTATCTGACTTGCAGCAAAGGCTGTTACTACTTCTGCGTTAGCCATCACAGGAGAAGAGAAGGCTTTAAGGAGACCTTAGAGTAGCCTTCCAGTGTCTGAAGGGGGGCTACAGGAAGGCTGGAGAGGGACTATTGACAAGGTCTTGCAATGACAGGACAAGGGGCAATGGGTTTAAAGTGGCAGAGGGGAGATTTAGACTGGATGTTAGGAGGAAGTTCTTTGCAGTGAGGGTGGTGAGACATTGGCACAGGTTGCCCAGGGAGGTTGTGGCTGCTCCCTCCCTGGAGGTGTTNTTGAAGAAAAAAAAAAAAAAACAACCAACCAAACAAAAACAACAAACAAACAAAAAACGGTCTGGAGTCTACTGTCTCTCTGGAAGAAAGCACCAAAACATCTATCTGAATCCCTATTTATGCTCTGTGAGAGAGAAATACTTTTTCTAGGAACAGTTTTTATTTTTTTGAGAGCCTTATATCAATTTGAAGTGCAATGAGAACAGAAGACCTAAACCTTGGGACCTCAATTGTATTTCAGTATTTTGCTCGCATGTAGCTTCTTCGATCAATGTATGACAAATATTTGAATGCTTTTCACTTATTGTTACCTTAGTTCATATGTCAAAATGCACCATTTCTTTAAGCTGAAGGTCAGGGAACCTTGTTTCTGTTGTTCCATGAACTAAGAGTGTGATTATTCTATTGATGAATGCACAATTGTACACGTTAAAGAGAAAAAACCACAAACAGAAAGACAGAACTTTCAATTAGGGAAAAAAGAAACTTGTAATAAAATACAAGCATTGTAAACATTAGATATTTACCCAACCATAATGAAATTTATTTTTCCTTTCAAAATGAGAAACAATAAGAATCATTCTCCTGTATTATGTTATAGGTACAATTTTGAGTGCTTTTGGTAGGGCAGCTGCCCCTAGTTACGTTATTTAAATGTGTGGCATTGATCTGGACAGTAGAGCTAGATATTACATAAATTTAATAATGGGTATTTCATTGTAAGTATATCTTTGTGATGCCATACTGTCAAAAAATATATAGTGGGTATTTAATTCTGCAATGGGTTACCACAGACGCTTCACTGTCACAACATGTTAGCATCTGTGATAATGACAAGTAGGGGGAAATTGCCTCAAAGCTTTCCTTAATCTAGTAGAGACAATGGAATGTCACAAACTTCTTAGCAGCTGTAATGGTGTCGGGTATCTGTTATAATGGGTCTTGTTATGAGGAAAGAAGTCAGAGAAACAAGGATGAAAAGGACAAAGAGCAAACACAGACCTCTCCAAACAGGCCTGCTTGGATCATTCAGAGAGACTATATTCCCAAGTCCCGTTTGAAACAATGTTTGGGCTTTTTTTTTTCAGGCCATTTTGTGCTCCTTACACATGCCTGTGAGTGGAAGGACAGCACCTGTGACAGTTAGTTGAGATGACCTTATGTCACACCCCTGTTCAAGCTGATGTAAGTTTTGGCAGTGCTTTCAACAGAGCTAGCATTTTACTTTCTCTCTCTTTCCAGTGTCCTTCACTGGTTACACATCACAGGCAGAAGGAACCTGAAAAGAAGTTAATTAAAAGACACTTGCAGTAAATGTTGCATATTAAAGCAACATGCAAAAAACAGTGTGATTATTTTTTCAACAGTTCAAGATTTTAATGTTAAATGAGATAGAATAGCAAACAAAAAAAAAATCATACATTCAAAGTCTGAATTTTGAACTAGTTCTTTCTAAAAATGGAAATAGGAGGTTGGTGCCAAAGGAATTCTGTTTAAATAGAAAAATGTTATCTTCAGCTATCCCTGCAGTGAATGAAGTATAATAAACTCGTCATGCTTTCCTAAGCTTGTTTAAAAGGGGAAAACAAGAAAAGGAAAGGATGGAGAATATACTTCCAAAAATCATTTATACCAGAATACACAGCTTACCGTTTACAAGTCTTATGTATTTTTTTCCTACACCAGTGAAACATATTTGAGTTGTCAATTTCTCTTTTGTTAAGCATGCTATGTTACAGTCTGTCAAGTTATGATACCTAATGTACCCAAAATATTTAAGATGCTCTGAATTATCCACTGCAAAAAATGTCAGACATGCGCCTTCACGCATTCACTCCTGTCCCATTTATCGTTATCGACAAGTAGTGAAGAAATAAAGTAAAAATGATATAAAGAATTGTCAAGTAACAAAACATGACATGATACGCTGCTTTGCTGAGAAGCAAATATTTGACAGCAACCACAGCAATAAATAGTTTTAATGGATTACCTCATAGAAGCTGGAGAGCAACCAAACAGAAAGGGATCTGGGGGTGCTGATTGACACCCGCCTAAACATGAGCCAGCAGTGTGCCCAGGTGGCCAAGAAGGCCAATGGCATCCTGGCCTGCATCAGGAATAGTGTGGCCAGCAGGAGCAGGGAGGTCATTCTCCCCCTGTACTCTGCACTGGTTAGGCCACACCTTGAGTACTGTGTCCAGTTCTGGGCCCCTCAATTTAAGAAGGACATTGAGGTGCTTGAGCGTGTCCAGAGAAGGGCAACGAGGCTGGTGAGAGGCCTCGAGCACAAGCCCTATGAGGAGAGGCTGAGGGAGCTGGGATTGTTTAGCCTGGAGAAGAGGAGGCTCAGGGGAGACCTTATTGCTGTCTACAACTACCTGAAGGGTGGTTGTGGCCAGCAGGAGGTTGCTTTCTTCTCTCAGGCAACCAGCACCAGAACAAGAGGACACAGTCTCAAGCTGTGCCAGGGGAGGTTTAGGCTGGAGGTGAGGAGAAAGTTCTTCACTGAGAGAGTCATTCCCCACTGGAATGGGCTGCCCAGGGAGGTGGTGGAGTCACCGTCCCTGGAGGTGTTCAAGGCACGTTTGGACGTGGCACTTGGTGCCATGGTCTAGTCTTGAGGTCTGTAGTAGTGGGTTGGACTTGATGATCTTTGAGGTCTCTTCCAACCTTGCTATACTGTGATACTGTGAAGCAGGAATACCTTTCTGAATCTGTTCTGAGCCATATATACAACTTACATGATACATTGAGATGGATATATATATATATATAGATATATATACACACATATATATACACATATAGTTCAAAATCTGAAATGATAGTCTTTAATCTTTCCCAGACTAAATGCTGTCCTTCAATTTGGTTGTTTTCCAAATTATTCCAAGAGTATGAACAAATGTAAACATCTGGAAAGTGTAGAGTGTGAATGTCAAGATTTCCAGTACTTAGCGAAAGGAATATCCTACTGCCTGATGAGCTCATGCAAACATTAGCTTATTGAGAGATTTTTCTAAGATAAGTGAAGCTGCATGTCACAACTATGTAAATGTGAAATTATGATGTAGATCTATTAGATGGGTAGCTATTTAGAGGCTGTGTGCCAAAGAAGAATCCTAGTTCGTATATATGCCACCTTCTTGCAGTCCATGCAGTCATCCTGCTGTTACAGTGTCAATACTGAACAACATAAGGAGCCATAATAGATCCTTTAGAGCTGAATCTGCTTCTCAGCACTCATTTGCTGATTTGTGTTATTTTTGTGCCTCAAAAAGCATCTTACAACTAAATTGTAATGTATCAAATGCATTGATGCTTGAGTTTATTGCTGACCAAGGTAATCTGAAGTGATTATTGTAGAAAGGAAAAAATTCAGTAGGGAAAATAACAAACTGCAAAGATTTTCCATTCATCCATGGAAATTTAAAAACTGTTTAAAAAATATTAAACCTCATAGGTAAATTATGAAGTGTAAATATACAGTGTTAAAGAATACTACGTAGTTATTCTCTGTCTTGTTCCCTAATCTTTGTATTTCTCCTGATTCCATAGAACTGCTCTGAATTATTTGTGTAGTTGTGTGTGGTTGAGTTCATTACTGAGACTGTCTTTTTCAAGACTTCACAGGGAAAGTACTTTGTTTTGTCTTTGCTCCTTGTAGTTAAATCCACCAAAAGAATGAAAATAAGAGGAAAGGCTTCTGTGGGTGCATCAACCAGCAAAGAAAGGTTAAAGAAGAATTCTTCCTCTGAAGAGCAAGAATGGATAGCTGGTGTCAACAGACAAGGAGAAGGCTGAGGTACTCTATGACTTCTTTAGCTTCAATCCTCACTGGCAATCTTGCTCCATCTCCCTCCTGAGTTGATGGACCACTGGTGGGGTAAAGTCCTTCCCACTGTAGGGAAGCTCAAGTTCAGGACCACCTGAGGAACCTGAACGCACATCAATGTATGGGAAGTGCATGCCAGAATTCTGAAGGAATTGGTTGATGCAGTTGCAAAGTCATTCTTCATAATATTTGAAAAGTCCTGGCAGTAAGGTGAAGTTCCTGGAGACTGGAAGAAGGGAAACATTGCACCCATTTTTAAAAAGGGAATAAAAGAGGATCCTGAAATCACTGATCTGTAAGCCTCACCACTGTGCCTGGGAAGATCATGGAACAGGCCCTCATGGAAGCTATACTAAAGCACATGGAGGACATCCTTCAGGAGGAGGAGCCAGCCTCTCCTCAGTGATTTCCAGTGACAGGACGAGGGGTAATGGGTGGAAATTGAATGTGAACCTGAGGAGGAATTTTTTTCACTGTGAGGGCGACAGAGCACTGGAACAGGTTGCCCAGGGAGGTTGTGGAGTCTCCTCCCTCTGGAGATATTCAAGAACTGTCTGAATGCATTATAGTGTGATCTGCTCTAGGTGATCCTCCTTTGGCAGGGGGGCTGGACCAGATGATCTTTCATTGTTCAACTTCCTTACCCTGATTATCAATCAAGAAAACCCAAGCCAAAATTGTGGCCCACATTTGGAAAAGCACCAAAACTAATGTGAAGGGTTAGAGGGGATCAATCCCCCCAATAACTTGTTATAAACCTGCCCCAGAGAGAGAAAATTCCTACAATTCAGAATTTGAGAAGTCAGAAAAATGAAATTGTAGTTTTACAGTTAAACTGTATAGAACAGTATAGGCAATAAAGCTATTACAGAATATTGTAACTTTAGAGAAAATGAGGATGGGGACAAACAGTGGCAAAGCAGCAAAACAGCAGGAGGGAAAGATAGCAGCAGGCACAGCAGAAGCAGCAAAGGGGAAGATACAAGGCTTGCTTCCTGACAAAGTTTTTGATGATATTAATTTATCCATTGTTGCCATTTTGTGACCTATCCCTGGAATGTTCACCTCTTTGCTCAGATTCCAGTACTTTTCCACTTTACAATCAGTTTCTAAGTTTCTCTGTTCCTAATTTTTATGTCTGAGATAGAAATCTAGCTCAAACAGCCACAGCCTCCCACCTGTTCACCAGCCCCAGGCTTATCAGGACAGAATGTGCTTATCTCTTGCACATTACAGAGCGTCTTCCACCATACACACACTCAGGGCAGCTACTGTCTCTGGTGGACAGAGATGGTCTTTATTGAGTCTTTCCTCAGTTCTTGACATAGTCACAAGGTGATTTACATTCAGACAGGGGTACTGGTGGATGAGAACCTGGACATGAGCCAACAATGCACACTTGAAGCCCAGAAGGCAAACCGCATCCTGGGTTGCAGGAAAAAAACAGCAGAGAGGTGATTCTGCCCCTCTGCTCTGCAATGTTGAGACCTCACCTAGAGTACTGTGCCCTGATCTGGGCACCCCAACACAAGAGACACAAACCTGCTAGAGCAGGTCCGCTCTCGTCAGACCCCACCTGGAGTATTGTGTGCTGTTCTGGAGCCCCCAACACAGGAAGGACATGGAACTGTTGGAGCGAGTCCAGAGGAGGCCACAAAGATGCTCAGAGGGCTGCAGCAGCTCTGCTATGAGGACAGGCTGAGAGAGTTGGGGCTCTGCAGCCTGGAAAAGGCTTCNCCTGCTCAGTGCAGTGTGGTTTGACAAGATGATCTTTGAGGGTCCCTTCCAACCCAATACAGTCTGCGAATCAGTGGTATTCCCAAAACACCCCTCACTCTTGACTGAGATGGAAGAGAGATGGATTGGAAAGCAGATGAGTCAGTCAGTGCAAAAAATGTGAAGAAATAAATGTCAACATCATCTCTTTGATTCCTTCTTTGTAGTGGGTTCCTGTTAGGGAAAGATGTCCCTACAGAAGACTGGTGCAAGAGATGAGGGGTGTGCATGAGGTATGTGCAGCAACATAGCCTAGAGAGAGAAGGGTACTGTCAAGAATCTGGACTGACAGAAAAATGGTTGTTGAACCAAGAGGCAAAGTAGAAAGCTTTTGAGGGGAGGAATGAGCCACTGTACCATAAGGTCCTTAGCCAGCTACCATCTCTGTCTGTACATCCAGGCTGTGCAGCCACTGCACACTGCGATCGTGGTCCAGTCTGCACTTTTGCAGGTCTGTTTGCCACTGCCTGCAGCAACTGTATCTGCTTTCTCTGATTACTTCTATCAGGGGTCTAGCTTACTCACAGAGGTGTGGTGAGCCTGTCATGCAAACATGGAAACCTAGTAACACTCAGTTCCGTTGGAGAGAGGTAATGCAGTCACACAAGATGTTCAATGGCGAGGTTGTTTGAGTTATCTCAATGTGCATTGCTTGTTACAGAAAGATGTACTACAGTGTGTGCACAACCCTCAATGCAAAATACATTCAGAATAATGTACCAATTTATAAAGAACACAATCTCTAATCAACCACTAGTCCTGGGGTAAAGCCCTATCTGCTTCAACCTCAAGATCCACTGGGACAAAAGGTCCATGACAGAAAAGGAGAAATTAAGCTGAGAAGGAGAGGGGAGCTTAAGAAATAAGGATGTATGTGATATATTTTACAATGTAAAGTAAGGGATGTGGAGTATAGGATTATAGAATGGTAAGGTTGGAAGGGACCTCAAAGAGCATCTAGTTCAAACCCCCTGCCATAGGCGGGGACACTTGCCACTAGTACAGGTTACTCAAGGCCTTGTCCATGCAGCAGTACTATGGAGGACCATTCTCCCTACATCTGAACTACTATTGCAAAGTTAGTAGAAATACTGTAGATGATGTGGTCCTTTTCTTTTTTTTTTTTTTCCACTAGATCACTTTTTCAGGAGTGGAAAAAATGGGAGAGGAGTGCAATTGTTCCTCTGGAACTACCAGGGGATAGTGGAAGCAATATTTCCCAGTCAGCACATCTCTCTGGCCTTGTAGAAAACACTATTTCTTCATATTTTTTCCTAGACGTATTTTTCCTTTTTGATGTGTGGCTTAACAAAAGAGTAAGGTTGAGTCAGTTCTCACAGTCTATTCATCATCAATGCTCTTTCCTACCTACAGTAATGTCATAACAACCATAGCCTGCTCAGCCAGAACTCTGGCATAGCATTAGTAATGCTTGAGAATTCTTATTAAATCTATTTTTTTTTTTTCTTAAACCCTCACTTGTTACATCAAGTGACTGTCCGAGGAACCCTCATGACCATTTGAGAAACTATGTAGGTTGAATTCTCATTGTTTGCTCAGAACATCTGAAATGATTAAAAAATGAGTTCTAACATCTTCGTGTAAAATTGACTCCCTCTTTGATTTCTTTTTTCCAATCAATCTAATTGAATCTTAGAGAACAGTGATAAAAAGATGGGGAACATGATGCTAACGTGTGATACTTTAAAACCATGGATGGTGGAAAATTCTACTGTTCTTAGGTATTTATTAAGGTAATTCCTACCATGAGTTTACAGTGTGCATAGTAAAGGGTGTGCTGTTCTTTACCATGTCATTTAGATTTCTGTGGAAGGTAGAGTGTGTGTTTATGACAAATCACCTGGAAGGTCTGCACTTCATTGCCCATGACACAGAGAAGAGTACAAGGTCACATACACATATATGACATATAAAACATTTATTTAATATCACAAGATGGGGTAAAAGATGTAACACATTAATGCATTTAGTGGAAGATGAATAATTTCTGGTAGCAGTGAAGTGTGAAGCTGTTGTTAACTCTGTGGTCAGATTATTATTATATCAGAAGGCTGAAGCAGCTCTCCTATGAGGACAGGTTGAGAGAATTGGGGGTCTTCAGCCTGGAGAAGAGAAGGCTTCAAGGAAACCTTAGAGTAGCCTTTCAGTATCTGAAGGGGGCCTACAGAAAGGCTGGGGAGGGACTATTGACAAGGTCTTGCAATGGCAGGACTAGGGGCAATGAGTTTAAACTGACAGAGGGAAGATTTAGACTGGATGTTAGGAGGAAGTTCCTTGCAGTGAGGGTGGTGAGACACTGGCACAGGTTGCCCAGGGAGGTTGTGGCTGCTCCCTCCCTGAAGGGGTTCAAGGCCAGGTTGGACGAGGCCTTGAGTAACCTGTGCTAGTGGGAGGTGTCCCTGCCTATGGCAGGAGGTTGGAACTAGATGATCCTTGAGGTCCCTTCCAACCTTACCATTCTATGATTATTCAGGATTCCTTGGATTTTATACAGAGGTTTTGCAAAGGTTTTTTCAACAGTCAAACATGAGAGTCCTACTTTGTTCCTTTATCCACAGAACATAACAACGTTAGCTGGTATAGAACTTTGAGATCAGTGTTTTGAATGAGAGCTGCTGCATGCTTACAAGGTACTGATTTGTTCCCATGAAATGGCTCTGGGGCACCTGAGTGTACAACCACAGAGATGTATTAGAATAAGGGAAAAAAGAGTCTGGTCTGAAGGCTCTAGCTGCTGATTTAATAACCCCAGCAACCTGTAAAGAACATCAATTAGGCTCCTGTTCTACTCACTTCACAATAACCGGTTTTGATGACATGTTATTAAAGTTCTCTGGGATTTAGTTGTTATTGTAGTGCTAAAAATCAGAACAGAGTATTTACCAGTAGCAAGTGTTGGCAAGCTATCATTACTAAGCTCTTTCAGAAACAATTTATAATCCATTTTATAGGCCCTACCACCTTCATGGATCTGAGCCTCATTCCTCATGCAATTGATCCAACTAAGCCTTGTGAAGACAGTAACAAGACACAGGAAGGGGATGTTTTTCAGAAGAAATATTTTTTTTAAGCAAGTGAGAAAATGAGGGAAAGGAAAGAAGCTAAAACTCTATTGGTGTTAGTAAACCCTGCTAATTGCTAACCTTTTTATTAGAAAAGGCTAAAATTTCCCACTGCAGGAGGTTTTTTTTTTTGTGCAACCACCATTATAACTGGGCAACTGTCAAAACTTGAGTTTCTGGCATGCATAAAGGAAACAGACATGGTGTTTGGGATTTCAGGTCATTCATTATTTATAAAATGCTTGTGGCTGGTGACTTTAATTACTTCTAAAGAAAGTGGAGGGTAGTTGGGGTTTGGGTGGTTTTTTCCAGTTTAGTTTTTAGTTTACTATGTAGCATTATTTATGTGCTTGCAAGGCTGCGAACTTGTCAGACGATCTCCTTATTTTATTTAAAAGCTAAAATCATTACAAGTTGATGAAGCATGTGAGTAACAGCTATTGGGGAGCCTCAGATAAGAAGCCTTCAGAATCCCTGCCAGAACCCCACTAGCCATGAAAAGGAACTGCAAGAGCCTGCCGATCCCATGGTGAGTGTATGATGCACCACAGGGCAACGAGCTGCCTAACATCAGATATGGTCTCAAATAGAAACAGGAGAGGGGCACAAAGAAAGAAAGTGTTGTAGCTGTTTGACAGCTGCTGGTAAATTATGCCTCTTACCTGTAAAGTCTCTAAATCCCCTTTCAGTACCTCACAAAGAACAATAATTGTTTATTGATCTCAACGTTAACAATGTATTGCTTGTTCTCCAATAAGGTCTAGAAATGTAACTCAAGGGCAATAACTTCTTTGGAAAAACAACAGACTTGACAGATGTGTGGCAGGTTTTCTGATCTTTTTTTTTTTTTTTCCCTAAACTATAAGCACATAGTTTAAGCATTTTGTTTCTATCATGATGTAATGATTTGTACACACATGCACATGTATGGGCTAGCGTCTGTCTTCCAAAGAGTCATCTTTCTCAATAGTTTTCAATACTTGCCCATAACCATTTGTGAAAAGCACAACAAAATATAGAGTAGTGTTTCAAATAATTCTTTTTACCTTCCAGAAACATCTGTGCTTTTTTAGCCACTCAGATGTTACCTGCGAAAGTAAAAAGCGAAGTAGTGCAAGACAAAACACATGGCAGCATAAACACCAGAGGAGACATTTTCCATATGCTACCAACATTTTGTGTGTACTAGGTGGGCACATAGAAACAGAAACAGAGTATGTTTCTTTGGATAACAACCAGTCACGCTCCAAGAGGAAGGCAGTATTATAGAGGTGTGTGTTTTGCACGCTTGTTTATGTTTGCTGGATTTTTGAATTAGTCTATTCTGTCTCACTTCAAGCTAATAGTGATAGGGTTTAAATGAAAGAAATTGCTAGCAGAACAGCAGGCAGGTCTGAGTTAATGGCACTGACAGCAGCAGGCCATAACTGAGCTATATTACAAAACTACCATTCATGCAGGGAAAGCATGAAAAAGTTTCCAAGTGTAGGGCTTTTTCCAGCTTGGAAGATCTGGAGAGCTGATAAACCCTAGGATATCTCAGTGACAATTAGTTACTTATCTTTCAATCCTGAAAACAGAGGTTGAAAGTTAAGTAGCAACATAAAGCTAAATACCTCTGGGACAGGTCTCTGGTCCAAGCTAGGCAGAAATGACAGAAAATCATTGAGAACAGAAGACATTAAAAGGTCAGAAATAAATTGTGATCAAGCCCTATTGGACTATTTTATCAGTTGGTATTTTTCTCTCCTTTTAAGAATCAAATGACATTTTCCCTTCTCTGAAGCTGTTTGTATTGGCATTAAGGATTTACCTACCATCTAAATATGTCATCTTATTTAGATGTACTACATACTGAAGGGGGGTCATGTTATTAGAGGAAATTTTGGTTCAGGAAATCTTTTATTGAAAATATCAGTGATAATGTGAGAAATAAGATGCAGGAGACTGAGGATATATGGCTGCTTGACTTAGATGCACTACATTCTGTACATGATGGAAATTTCTCCTTACGAGCCCTGCAAGTGAAATGTTGCCACAGATAAACTGATGGTCAAGTCTTCCTTGATTGCAGTGGAGTCTGAGGACTTCATCCTATATGATTTTTGTCCCACTAAGCAGAGATCATAGAATCATAAAATGGTAAGGTTGGAAGGGACCTCAAAGATCATCTAATTCCACCCCCCTGCCATAGGCAGGGACACCTCCCACTAGCACAGGTCACTCAAGGTCTCGTCCACCCTGGCCTTGAACACCTCCAGGCAGAGAGCAGCCACAACCTCCCTGGGCAACCTGTGCCAGTGCCTCACCACCCTCACTGTAAAGAACTTCCTCCTAACATCCAGTTTCAATCTCCCCTCTGCCAGTTTAAACCCATTGCCCCTTGTCTTGTCATCACAAGACCTTGTCAATAGTCTCTCCCCAGCCTTCCTGTAGGCCCCCTTCAGATGGTAACTTTAGTGTGACAAAGACACATATCATTGATAAAATCACAATGTAAGTATTATATTATTTGTGGACAGATCTTTCAATTTCATCTTTCAATTCATTCACACACATGTTTCTTTGATTTTCATCTCCCTAGGAAAATTCAGTCAGTAAAATATTTCCCCTGCCCTCAACTACCACATGTGTATTTACAATTTCTAGTAGGTGAGCTCTGGGAATCTGTGATTTTCCAATAAATATTCCTTCAAAATTTAGACCATTCCCATAAATTTGGAAATATCAATATTCCTTGTGGCTGTAGTCAATGAGATTTTTGGCACTGCGGAACCTTTTACTAAGTCATTAAAGTTTTGAAGTGAGTGCCTACCTGTAAATATATTTGTTTTGATATCCCTATCAAAGTCTGTAATCATTGGAAGTGTGAAGTAAGAGGAGCCAAGTACCAAGAAGGAGTTAGATCTTAGCCTTATTTTGCTTACCCTTACAGTCAGTTGTACAACATGATGTGCACTATAGGCATCCTCAACAGTCTTGTCCAGGAACAAATCTTTCTTTTGCTTGTCCCTAAGATTCTTGTCAGGGAAGATAACACTCACGATTTTAGTACCGGTCAAATATTTTTCTGATGCTTTAATTGTCTTTGAAGATAAGTTGTTTCTGTCTATTGTCTGAGAGGTTCTAGATGGAAAAGTTCAGTCTGTTTTCTCAAGCTTTTTTTTCTTCCCCCCACCCCAACATTGCCTCAGTTACATTAGTTACATTAAGTATTCAGATGCAATTATGTTACAGCAACTGGACACACACTGAAGTGAAAAGGGATCTTTTTAAATGTGATTTCTAACTATTCCTTACATTTCATTGGTTAATAAATTTTTCTTCCTGAGGATGTAAACTGATTTCTGCTGCTTATCTAGTTTCAGTTCAGATGGTGGTTTTTTCCTAAGACTAGTACTTTGAAGAGTTCAAACAAAACCAAACAAAAAACCCTCAAAACAACAAACAACAAAAAACCACAACAGCACCAACAATAATACTTTCTATGTTAATTCATTAAACTTCAAGACTATGTTGCCCTGGAAATTCTTGGTCTGAAAATTGAAGGAAAGGAGGGAAAGGAAAGAAAGGGAAGGAAGGAAAGGAGGGGAAGGAAGGAAGGAAAGGGAAGGGAAGGAAGGAAGGAAAGGGAAGGAAGTAAAGAAGGAAGGAAGAAAGAAAGAAAGCAAGCAAACATTAGGAATTGCTTCACTGAATTTAGTGGATGTGTTCCTGGAAATCCTATGCATATTTCACAGGGTAACATCCTTTCTTTTGGGTGAACAATTTTCTAATCTGTGCTTGCCAAAATGATTCATTGTGCTTGATTGGCATAACAATGGTAAGAACAGCAAAATAAATTACAAGAACCAACTGACTTATTATTTTATTCTGATTATTTTTAATTACTGCACTCCCAATTATTTAATACCAATGTTTAAATATATGTCTGCTTCCCTGCTGAGTGATACCTTATTGATAACTTTGGGCCTTGCTTTTGTTCATAGCCACTTGTACAGTTTGAAACACATGCCATTATTTCTCCAAATGCTCTGAGCCAACAACAGCCTAAATATTTAATCTGCACAGTTTTGGGCAGATGCAGACAGGCTACTTTTTGCAGCACTTCAGATTTCTGGGGGCTGGTGAGAGGCCTCAAGCACAAGCCCTATGAGGAGAGGCTGAGGGAGCTGGGATTGTTTAGCCTGGAGAAGAGGAGGCTCAGGGGAGACCTTCTTGCTGTCTACAACTCCCTGAACAAGAGGATACAGTCTCAAGCTGTGCCAGGGGAGGTTTAGGCTGGAGGTGGGGAGAAAGTTCTTCACCGAGAGAGTCATTCTCCACTGGAATGGGCTGCCCAGGGAGGTGGTGGAGTCACCGTCCCTGGAGGTGTTCAAGGCACGTTTGGATGCGGCACTTGGTGCCATGGTCTAGTCATACAGGGAGAAGTGGACAGGAGGAGGCATCCTAAATTTTGTTCTGTTGGGCTTCTGGACTCTGGGAAGCTTAAATGGTAACACTACATTAGGCAGAGTATTGCCAGCAGGTCAAAGAGGGTGATGCTTTCCCTATGGGGCAAAACTACAAGCCATGTAGTATGTGCAGACATCCAGGTTGTTAGCAGAACTCCAACAGATGTCTTTGCTGCTGGGCTCACTCTAGCTGAGTAGATCAAGTTGCTCATATTCAGCACCTGAGTAGATCTTTTCTAAAACAGATTATATGGCCAAGTTCTCATCATCCAAGCACAACAAATTCACTCCAGGATACATTTGTCAAAGACTGAAGAGTGGAGTCCCTCAGTGTTCTATGAAGAGTAGGGTTTTGTATCTTCTTTTTCATCTTGTTGATGTGGCAACCTGCAAATGAAATCCCTACTGCAAAAACTAGAAGTATCTCATTTTCTGTATCAATTAGGGTACATAACAGCTTTTCTTACAGCGAAGTCTAAGAAGACCAGCTGACTTTTTTCTTAGCTGTGTGAAAAACAGCTGTCAATACTAAATGTAATGATCTTAAGCTATTCAAAGTGCAACTTCGGGAGTAAGAAATGTGATCCTTACCAGCCTGATGTTCAAGAAACTGAAATGCAATCTATCTGTGCTGGTTTGAGGCTAATTGGAATATTTTAATGGAGAAAATAATACAATAGACTGTGAAAAGGAAACAATGGTGATGTCTGCTTCACTCATAGGCTTGCTGAGATGTTTAAGAATAAGAATACAAAACAAAGACAAGCCACTCGGGCTTGCAGACACTCTCGGGCTGTTTAGCTTCTTGATTTTCTCTTCTGTGCCAAGTAATCTAACCCCCTTGGCTGATCCTCCAAACTCATCTTGCGTGTAAGCCAAACCCTGGGGGTAAGGTAGAGGAGTGAGGGGAAGGTGGAAGGGTGGTTGGGAGCCCCTTCTGGGGACTCTGATTTCTGAGAGGGCTGTCCTGTTTCTGTATTACCTTTAACTTGTATATTTCTGTAACTATTCCTGTCTATTGTGTATACATCTGCTTTTATATTGTGCTAAGTTGTAAATAGAGCTTCAGTCCTTAACTTCTAGCAGCTGAGTCTAGTCTGGGTGCTTTTACAAAGTGTGGGGGGGCGGGGAACTCCCAAACCATCACAATTTAAAATGCATCCTTTGATTTTAAGTAATTTTGTGTCTGTGATCATACATCAAGGAATACATAGAATATATAAATCTGCCCAAAGTTGTAAGGAGGAATACCTTGTTAAACTGTACTCATTCACAGAGGACAGTTTTTAAAGAAAGAGGTTATTTGAATAAATCATATAATTTATTTTTTAAAGATGCATAAAAATTGTGCTACATTATTCTCTCCTTACTGATGGCTCTGTTCAAGAAAAGAGGAGAGGAGAGAAAAACATTCCTATTTTTACACAAGACTGAACTATGTTGCCAGCATTCAGCATTGGTGTCACTTAATTCTATGCTTTGTTGTAAAGTAGCTATGGAGAATCTGGCTTGCCTATCAAAACATCCCTTTTCTTGTGCTATAAACTTTTCATAAAAATTCACTCTTTGAATGCTTTACTTATACATATAATATAGCTACAAAGGTAATTGCAATGGCAAAAAGTAGGTTAGGCACATAAAAAGTAGACAGAGATTTCATCTGAGATGTAATGGTAACAGGACAAGAAAGCAGTGCAGGATTTAAGAACAGAGAAAATAACGTAGCTTATTTATTCTGTATGTTTAAGAAGTAGGAAAAAATGTCTGGTTTTGTATGAGGACTATAAAATATGTTAAAGGTTTTACACAGTGAATGTGAGAAATTATTTTGTATGTCCTTTTTTCCCCCCCATCTCTCATATATCTTTGCCTTGATAATGAAGAATTATTGCAAACAGTACTGATGGAGTACGAGGAAGGGCTTGTTTCACAAGATCATGGGTTCCAATTGAAGTAAATATTAATCCACATCTGGAATAATTAATTTCATATGTTTTGATAAATTTGCACTTCTGATCTACCAGATCTCTGTTCAACACTTCCAAAAATACATTTTTACTTTATATTTCACTGCCAGCTATATCTAGAGGTGTGCTGGTTTGAGGCNAGCATATTGTTCTGCCACTGGTTCTCCGTCGTTGTGCAGTATGCTTGGTAGCTTTTCACACAATGGTTCATACTAAACAAAGGAGACTAAGTTTGACTGCAAAACTTGGAGTCTATATTATGCTCTTTTTTCCTGAGGAATTTTCTTCTCTTTAAAATGCCCATATTCCATGAACTCACTATTTCCTCTTAAAGATTTATTTTATTTTTCTTCATGTTCAACAGGCTTGCAAATGATGAGCCTCTACCTCTGTGTGTGTGTATGTATCTGTACAGAGAGATACAGATATGTAAACAATATTAATTATAAAATTTTATGAAATATAAACATAATTTAATGAATTCATCCTGAAGCTTTTATTGCAACCTATTTGGAATCCCATGGAATTCCTCAGAATTCTCTTTGGATATATACACGTTCAGCTGTGCAGATCAAATTGCATGACTGGGATTACAAAACGAATTGTCACGGTTCTTTAGATAAAGTCATCTTTAGATATCCTTAGATAAAAACAACAAATAGAAACATCCCAACTCACTAGTTTCAGCCTCTTTTAAGTGCATGGCAACTGCAGATTTCCACTTTGCATTTGAAATCTGATTAATGTATTTTCAACTTTTTAGTCACATATCCTTCCTCTTTCTTGCAATGATCACATCTGTGCACTAACTGCATAAGAAGCACTCATCATTTGCTTATTCAAGTAGAGCAGAGTATCTAATTTCTGATTTTTGAATTAAAGAGATGGAAGTTGCCTCCCAGTTCTCCAGGTGACACTTAAAAAATGCAGAATTTTATAGTTTGCCAGTTAAGATATCTTTCTGAGGTTAAGCTAATGACTTTTTTTATACCTTATTAGCTATCTGACAGTACACTAACAAAAATATATTAAACTTTTTTAAAAAAAAATTATAACTAATGCTATCACTCAATACTGGGAGCCCCAAGCAATATAACAGAGCTACATTGTGCCTGAATATAATATATTATTTAAAATAGTATATTCATGATCCACTGTTCCTGTAATCTTTCACTCTAAGTATCTTTTTTTTTTTTCCCAACTCTTGTATTACAAATGAAAGCAGGATATGTGTTCCAGTCATGATGCCTTGTCCTCAACAAGGAAATTAAATGTAGGGGGGGAAAAGTCTGCACAAACTCAAATAATAACAATACCATTTAAAAAACAACAGCTTTTCTGTGATGCCGAGGAGCAACAGAACTAATGATGCAACATTTTGTCTTGCAGGATCCACTTAGGATGATCTACGTTACTCTGACTGTCCTGTTTCCCTAGCATGAGTTCAGTGTGCTGCAGGTACGCCTGTTCTCTTGGTTAGAGATGGTTATCTATCTGGCAGTGGACTTCCAGAGAGCAGCCTTTGGCCTGCTTAGAGGGCTGGTTGACAGAGTGCTCTGGGAGGCAGTTCTGGAAGGCAAACGAGCCCAGGAAAGTTCAACAATCCTCAAAAAGAAAATCCTTGAAGTGGAAGAACAAGCCATCTCCAAGATGACCAGGGGGGAAGAAAACTGCCCTGGCCAGACAGAGAACTTTGGCTGGATCTCAAGAAAAGAGGAAAGTGTATGTGCAACAATCCCAGATTCCAGTGGGGGCTTTCCCATGGGTGAGTACACGTGTGGGAGCGGGAGGAAAAGGGCTCCTTTTGCCATTCCCCATTTGCCCGCAAGGGAAGGGGAAAACAGTTTTGTGCCTTACTCTTCCCCCATTCCAACCTCCACTGTGGAGAGGAGGGGAAGGGAGTTTGGAGCGCCTCACAGCAGCTATATGGCTGGACAACTCAAAAGTGATGACAAGTTGTGTAACTGAGTGGGAGGAAAGTTAAGGCTATTCTGAATCTGGGACTAATTTAGAGAAGGAAAAGAGGGAGATTTCCATTTTAATTGTGCTGAATTTGGATGACAACTGGGCAATAACATGAAAACGTTATAAAATAAGGTCAAGACAGCTATAGAGAAAGGGAAGAATTCACAGTTAGCTGGACTTTCCTTTAGGAAATATTACATTAATAACATATTAAATGTGTGTCTACTCCATAGTTGTAAATTTTTCCCAAATGTCTCTGGTTGCCATGGATATGAGAGCTTAAGGACTGAAAAACAGTTAAATTTAAAATTTTACTCTGTAAAACTAAACATAGTTTCCAGTATGGAGACTCTCTGAGTCAGAGCAGTCTTTGCTCTCCAAAAGAGCTAGGCAGTGTTAGGAGAAGTTTTTTCCACTAACTGTTATAAACAGCTAAACTCAGTGAACATTTTCTTTACTTTTTCCCTGGAGAAGAAATCATCTGTAGCGGGAGGTGAGTTGGTGAGGTTCACCTTCTTGTCTAAAACCAAAATAGAAAAGGAAAAGTAAGATAAAACACCTCAGCCTAATGACTACAGCAAAATCTGTATGTAGTGAAGCAATAGGGATCTATTTCCCCTGTGTGCAAATTATATAATCCAGTGCATAGTGTGGCTATGAGGAATGGAATAAAGTGTGCTGCTGTGTAAGGTACCAGATTTGTATTACTAACACAGTGGGAAAATCGGTTCCTGAATCTGTGAGTATGAATCCTCCACTGCTTTCTACAGTATGGCCAGAAAGCTTCTTGTTTTGTAAGCAGAATGCAGTTCAGGAGATTTCAAAAAGGAGAAAAGAAATGCTGTTGCATTTGCTATTGTCTTCTGTTTCTTTTGTCTTCCCAATGTATTACTGAAAATTGAAGACAAGCTTACGAAAGAAATCTTTCTGTATGATCAATGATAGCCAGAAATGGTCAATAGCAGAAGTGACTGAAGCATTTGGTAAGATCTGTAAAGACTGCAAGGCAATAACACACTAAAGCTAATAAATACTGAGCCTGATTCTTTCTCTTAGGTCTCTCTGTTCATTTAAAAAAAAAAAAAAAACCAAAACAAAAAAAACCCCACCACTAACATTTTCTGGAACTTTCAAGCTTAAAATTCCTGGCATGATGCCAATTAGTTATGATTTCTTGTTTGCTTGAAAGATGTGCTTACTTCTTTAGAAGTAACATATTTTATATCTCTAGGAGTAACTCAACCATTTTGACTATTAGTTTTGAAACACTAAAATATAGATTATTGAAACTCAGAAAAATGAGAATAGTAGCTGCTGTTGATTGCTAAATCATATTCTCTTAATACTTGTACAGGAAAAAATAGATGTGTTGTTTTTATTGTTTACAAAACACTAAAAACTATCCTTGCATGGAATGGAAGTAGTTTACCTTTAATGATTGACTAAAAATATTGATAGCAATAGTAACAAATAATTGCAAAACATACTCATTTTGGGCTAGTATCACTGTCATCAAGAGATAAAAACTAGACATCCTTATGAATAGCCTCTCTCCAGCCTTCCTGTAGGATCCCTTCAGGTATTGGAAAGCAGCTATAAGATCCCCCCAGAGTCATCTTCTCTTTAGGCTCCCCAGCTCCCTCTGCCTGTCCTCCTATCAGAGGTGTTCCAGCCCTTGGGATCATCTTTGTGGACCTCCTCTGGACTCACTCCAACAGCTGTGTCCTTATGATGGGAGTGTCATTAAGCTTTTCCAGAAGCAACTTGCTCACCCATGCAGGTCTCTTGCTTCCCCTTCTTGATTTCTTACTAATGTGGATGCACTGATCTTGAGCTTGAAGGAGGTGGTGCTTGAATGTTAACCATCTCTCTTCAGTCCCCTCTTCCTTTTAGAGTCCTCCTAGATTCTTCCAAGTAGGTCTCTGAAGAGGTCTTCTTCTGAAGACCAGGATTGCGATTCTGCTTACTACCTTGCTACTTCCTTGCATGATCCTGAATTCACTACAGCCAAGCTCCCTTTAACCTTCACATCCCCAGCCAGACCTTCTTTGTCATGAGTGCAAGGTCCACAATCACACCTCTCCTTATACGCAGTCTTAGTACCCAAATTTGCCAATTGAGGACTTTTTTCCCTATTGTTTCAGGAAATAAAAAAAAAATGAACATGCCACTATGAAACTATTTTAATAAAGATTGTATCAATATTTAATGTGTTAGGCCTTAAATAGAAAATATTTATAAGAAATAAATGATGCTAAATTAAGAAATGTAATTTCTACTAACTCTTTTTATTAATATTTAGATAATTTCTTCACTACTCCTTTTTAACAGATTATTCTGCTTGGGGCTGCTGTTTCAATAGTGCTCCATTCTTGATCTTGTCATTTCAGTCCCTCGTTTAATCTATATATACAAAAATTCAATGAGTTTAATGTTCCTGTTTCTCATTGTTTTCATTCAAATGGAAAATACGTCCCTTTGTATACCACTTCAAGTCCTGAATATTCAAGTCATTTAATACACTTTAAAGTGATCTTTTTTGTAAAAAAATTAATTTTTTATTCCTTAAGATGAAATGAACAAGACAGATAAGATGATAAACTTTCTTGAACTGTGTTTTGAATCTATTAGAAATGTAAGAGTCAATAACAAACAAACTGTGCTTTACCAAGGCATCTCTAGGTTTTAATTTCCTCTCTATTAACCCAGCCTACTAATTTCAGTGGATTTTTTTTTAATCACATTTCAAAATTTACTTGCATATTTTATGGCACAGATTGCTCTGATGGCAGGTTACAGAGTTAAAAAGGTCTTTACATTCCACAGTTGTTGCTAATGCTGTTGAGTTACATGAAACCCTTCATTTCTGGCAGTGGGAGCATTTTATCTTCACAGCACCTGCTGCCTCCAAGTGGGAAGCCTTGATGTAAGCTCAGTAAAACCAAAGGAAAGAGTGGAGTATGTTTGCCTGCAGAGCACTCAAAAGCAGACATAGAGAGTGCTTGCAGGTTTTGCAAGCTGCAGTTTTAACAAATCAAGTCTGAAAGGCAGAGACTACTTCCCATTCAAAGAAGTGCTATAATGATTAACTTCAGTCAGGTGATCTAGCACTAGATCAAAACCTCTCAGGGAAATATTTACTTTTTTTTTTTTTTTTTTTTTTTTTTTTTTTTTGTAGTTTATTCAGGGCAATGACTTTAGGGATCTGGAAATATTCTCTGCATGTATAGTCTTAATTTATTTTTTTTTAACTGAAGGAAACCCTGATGGCAGAGCTGAAGCTAAGTATTGCCAAATGACAGGGCCAGCACAAAGGACACAGGCACCCAGTTAAAGAAGTAAATTTATCTTTTACTTATATATAAAGCAGTAGAAAAGCAAGTGAAATAATGGTACAGCTAGGATAAAATACATCAAGATAACACACCTAATTGTTACTACTTGAGATTACCTATTAAAAAAGATACACCACCAATTGCCCTAGTACTTTAGTATCATCTAGATCTGCAATCACTGCAGAGCCTCACAGCAGGGATTTGCAGACCTTTTCTCAGAAATTGATTGGTCCTACACAGTGTGTCCACTCATATGTGAGGTCTTCAAAGCTGCTGCAAGAAGGCCCAGTTTCTTATATTGCTGAATAAACAAGTTCACAGGACTTTAAATACAGAAACATCTAACTTCATCCTTCTCTTGGATTCCCTCCACAGCCTGGCTAGGGCTCAGTGAGAAATCAAGGAAGGGTTTTTGTCTGTTTGGGTGTGACAAGATACTCCCTCACAAGACTGGATATCTGACATCATGGTATTGATGGTCTGCCTCTAAATAAGAAAAGCTGAATACATTTGCATGATACTTCATCCTCTCTAATGATTATATTTTGTCTAAACTACCTCTTTCACTAATAAACATATGTTTCACTAATAATCAGATACTTGTAATAGATGTTCATGACAATACAAATTTTGTTAATGATCAGATACCAGTAATAGATAGTGTCTGTTTGGGAGGTTCATCTAGAGGTCAGCTTCACACAGAATCACAGAAATTTAGAGGTTGGAAGGGACCTCCAGAGATCATCAAGTCCAACCTCCCTGCCAAGGCAGGATCCCCTAGGGATTCCCTACACGGGAATTCATCCAGTGGGTTTTGAAAGCCTCCAGAGAAGGAGACTCCACAACCTCTCTGGGCAGCCTGTTCCAGTGCTCTGCAAATGACCCCAGCATATCTATACGGCAATGGGACACATTATCTAGGGGCAGACTGCCGCAGACTGCTATGTGGGACTTTGAGAGGGCTTTAAGAGGGACTGTGAGCCATGGACTGCCAGCGTCGGACTGCCAGCGTGGGACTTGGACTCGGCCCTTGACTTAGNTGAGGTGAAACCTTCTATGTTCCAATTTGTAGCTGTTGCTCCTTGTCCTATTGCTGCTGACCAGCTAAAAGAGATTGGCCCCATCCACCCACCCCTCAGATCAGATTCCCTGTCAGTCTTCTCTTCTCTAGACTTAACAGCCCCAGGTTTCTCAGTCTCTCTCTGTAGGGGAGGTGCTCAGGCTCCCCAGTCATCCTCATAGCTCTCTGCTAGACTCTCTCCAGCAGGTCCCTGTCTCTCTTGAACTCTTGAGCTTCAGTTTGGGACCTGTCGCTCAGGCCTCAGTACTTCAGCTGGCCCTTTGACTTATAGAGGACCCATAACCTTCACAAAGTTTCTTTTACTAACACAATTTTAGATTTAGGTATTAAGCTTAAAGGCATCACCTTTTGTCTTTCAGTTATTGTCTGCTCATAGGTCATGGCAATGATTTGAAGCAATTATAGAAACAGTTACCAATGAAATATGTTCATGTTACTATTTACAGAGGCAGACAATTATTAAAGTAGTGAGCAATCATAAGCAGTAATCAACTATTTTCATCACAGATTTAATCATGGGATTGCCAGAGGCTGCAGTGCCTTATCTCAGAAATCAGTATCTTTGCTCTGTAATATTAATGTTTACTTTTTCACCTGACCAAGATACTAATTTATATATTACATATCGTCTAATTATTTTTTTAAATTAATGATTTATGGGGAGAGTAGCCTAATTTATTCTGAAATCCTTTAATACTGCACAATTTTCCTGTTATTGACTGATTATTTTGTGTGTGTATACAGCAGCATTTGCATGCATCGAGATGCTCTACAAAGGATTTGAAATGCTCTGTATGTAGGAAGTGTTGCATTTCTTTGCTGACACAGAGCCATCAGCACAGCGCTATGTAGCAGCAACCTTTGTGTTGCTGGTGATAACTGATTTCAGCTGAAGAGGTGAGTAGGAGAATTCAACTGGTGCATCAGGGGAATTAAACAGTGAAATGCAATTACCCACTCTGGAATATGATCAGGAGACCACTGTTAAAGCCCAGTCTGATGAAAAGCGCAGTGGGATTTTTAATGACCGTGAGTCAGATAACATTTTCTTTCTCATGCCGAGGACAAAACCTCTATTAAGAGTGCCTCCTGCCACTTGCTGTGCTCTTAGTTTAATATGGATCCATAGGGAAAAGTGTCACCTCCTGCGGCAAGTCACCATTGCCACAGCTGCCACCTGCTCAGAGGAGGCACAGAGATTTGTTGGCTGTCTTGGAAAAGTCTGTGGCAGGATATTGGGACGAGTGGAATGGCAGAGGCTGCTGAAGTGTGACTTCCTTAATGGCTGAACATATTTCCTGGTGGGAGTGTGGTACAGCATCTAACTGTCCCCAGAGAACTCCAGTCCACAAACTGATCTGCCTCCACTTCGTCTGCATAATGAGAGCTGACGAGATCGTGGCTCAAGGTGGTTGGCTACAAAGAGCACATTAAACATGTCAGGACAGGTGATTCTCCCACTATATAAATTGACAGTGTAGTATTAGCTGGTATTGCATTGGAAATCTATTAACATTTGAGGCAGTTTGCTAGAATTAGAAATCTTGATAGAATTACAATTACTTTCCTTCTCCACCAGGAGCTTTGTAGGGTAGTGCTCAATGGCTTGAAGTCCAGAGGGAGAGCAGTGACAAGTGGTGCCCCTCAGGGGTCCGTACTGGGACCTGTGCTGTTTAATATTTTTACCACTGATATAGACAGTGGGATCAAGTGCACCATCAGCAAGTGTGCAGATGACACCAAGCTGAGCAGTGCTGTCAATATGCCAGAGGGGCAGGATGTCATCCAGAGGGACCTGGACAAGCTGGAGGGGTGGGAACAGGTGAACCTCATGAGGTTCAACAAGAGCAAGTGCAAGGTCCTGCACCTGGGCCAGAACAATCCTCACTATCAATACAGAATAGGGAATGAGGTGATAGAAAGCAGCCCTGTGGAAAAGGACGTGGGGGTGCTGATGGATGAGAAGCTGGACATGAGCAGACAGTGCCCACTTGCAGCCCAAAAGGCAAATCACATCCTGGGCTGGACCAAAAGATGCATTGCCAGCAGATCCAGAGAGGTGACTCTGCTATTTTGCTCTGCTCTGGTGAGACTTCACCTGGATTACTGCATCCTGGTCTGGAGATCTCAATACAGGAAGGACATGGACCTCATGAAGCAGGTCTAGAGGAGGGCCACAAAAATGATCACAGGGCTGGAGCACCTCTGCTACAAAGAGAGTTTGAGGGAGCTGGGGTTGTTCAACTTGAAAATAGAGGAAGCTCTGGGGAGACCTAATGGGTGATATCATTCTTGCCTGCAACCTTCTTGAAATTCTATCTCAGTGGTTTTGGGTTTTGTTTTTGGTTTTTTCCTGTTAACCTTTATAAAACCTTATTTTCCATTTCTTTGTTTTTAGGTTGAAGATTTCCAACCTGGCTGGAGCTGAATACACGTGCAGCAATGACACCAAACTGTAAGGTGGTACACATCTTCTTCCTGGTGAGACTAAGGCAAGAGCTGGAGCACATTATTCATTCCTCTACCCTCATGAAATACAAATAGTAACCTCATAGCATGGCATTGCCAGGCTGAGGGGTTTGTGGGATTAAAAAAAGAAAAGAAGAAGAAAAAAATTAAAAAAGGAAACATGGAGAGTTAAGCCTTTCTGAGCATGAGATTGGAGAGAAATGTCATGTGCTTTTTCTTACTTTTAAGACTCACACAAGTGAATAAACTCCATGCTTTGAAACAGGACATCCACATTTGCCAAAGAGGAGATAGTTTATACCTGATGTGCAGGGTTTGTTGACTCTATGGAAAATCAAGCTGACTTTGAAATGGGTGGATAACCATCTGCAAAATGGTTATGAAGAACAAAATTCAGCAAAATTAATGAGATTTTGTAACTCTGATTCCAGATTTTGAAGGCATAGTTAGTTGAAGAGCTACTACCCTGCTTTTGTCATTTTTCTCTGCAATTCCAGCTCTCAGTTGCTGATAGGTGTCCAGCCAGAGCAGGACATCAAAGCAAGGAAGAAAGCAGTTCTTCCTGTGCTTTAAAAGCCTCCCTGAAAGTTCCAAGGAGGTATGCTTCTGATCTGAAGGCTGCAAGGGTAACAGCTGAAGGAGAGAGGAACAAGATTTCAGGAAGCTGATTAGAGAGAAAGGCAAAATTTGTGGGCGTGAGGGATGCTACAGATCTATAGGCAGGGAGACTGATGCTACCAACAGGCAAAGGGAATGATGGGGACACCAACAGCAGCTGAGGAGGCAGGGGAATGGGAAACTGATTTTGACTGGTACTTTAGGTGGTGAATGTGTATGGCATGATGGGTTTAGGTGAACAAAATTACTGTCCTCAGGAGCCAGTTTACAGTTTGTTTTGATCTTTTCCATCTACTTCTTGTTGCACAGTTAATTGTGTTCTTGTTCACTTCCCATGACTTACCTCCCTCTTTCAGAAATTAAAATGCAGGGGAAAAAAGAAACCTGTAAATAAGATAGCTTTTAAAGAAAAGGTTGTAGAAAGCCAGGATTATGTATTCCAGTGTCATTTATGTGGGTAATTGGGCACACCTATTATGAAAAGGTTTGTATTTACAGGACTCTCATTCTGAAGCAATTGCATAGTGCCAGGAGGAATGCACTTTTCTCCCTCCTTCAAAGAGTCCTTGTGTGATGCTAATCAGAGCAGATTTAGAATGTGCATAGTAAATACACCCTGAACAAAGGGACATATCCTGAGGAGATGTAAAGAAAATATTGACTAGTTGTTAGGAAGAGTAAAGTGTCTGTTGTGTACTCTGACTGGCAGGAGTATTACAGGGAAAAGGAAAATCATAGGTTTAAAGCCAGTCTGCAAGCATAGATATAACACACTGATTTAAAGTTCTGTTAAAACTGCAAATGGTGTTTCCCTAGGCTTTTACAAAAGCTTGGTTTTGAAATGTTAATATTCTCTAAGCAGAGAATTTTTGGTTTAAGTCTGTATAATTGTGTCTATCCTGCTTTTTAAGTGCACCTTTCTGCACCTGTCACATCTTTAGAAGAAAAGTCTCTTGGAAAAGAGACCTGTAGTTAATGCCTTGTATAAAGCTGTCATTCTCAGCTTCACAGTACACAAAAAGTTACTGATCTGGCTCAATAAGAAGTTAGTGTTTTCCCACTGGGTGATATGCCAGCAGGATAGATCTCTTCAGCCTATGAATCTTCATAGAATCATCATTTAGTTCCAACCACTTTCCTGTGGGCAGGGACACCTTCCACTAGACCAAGTTGTTCAAAGCCTCATCCAGCTTGATCTTAAACACTTCCAGGTCATGAGGAGTCCATAACTTCTCTGAACAACCCATTCCAGTGTCTCACCACCCTGATTTGAAATGTCATGGTGGATCAAAGACAGCTGTATTTCTTAAACTGCAGGAGGTTGTGGATTATCTAGGAAAGTTGCAACATCAAGAAAGATACTGAAAAAAAGTTTGGTTACATGTGGTGAAATAGTATGTCAATGAAAATTACACAATGAACTTGTTTACTACAACAATCCAGCTTCATTCACAGCTGATAAGTAATACAATTGAAATGTTTATACATTATTTGGTTAAATACATTAGGAAATAACATTTCCCCCCCCCTGAAATTACAAGATGATAAAGAAGGAACAAGGCTCAGACTTTACTAAGGCAAGGTTAGCTTTTAGGCTCCTAGCACATTCTGTGTCCAGTGTCAGAGTTTCTGGAAATGAACACTACTAATGACAGAGGAACACCCAATAACTGACCACTTAAGCAAATAGGAGACCAATAGTCACCAAACCACTCTCCATAATATTTGAAGAGTCCTGGCAGTCAGATGAAGCCTCTGGTGACTGGAAGAAGGGACAAATTATACTTATTTTTCAAAAGGGTAGAAAGGAGGACAAAGGGAACTACTGACCTATCAGCCTCACCTCTGTACCTGGGAAGATAATGGAGCAGATTCTCCTAGAAGCTCTGATAAGGCACGTGGGGGACAGGGAGGGTGATTGAAGACAGCCAACATGGCTTTATTAAGGGCAAATCCTGCCTGATGAACCTAGTGGCCTTCTATGCTAGATATCAGGAAAATAAAAATCATGGAAAGAGTGATCAGGCATTGGAATGGGCTGCCTAGGGAGGTGGTTGAGTCACCAACTCTGGATATGTTTGAAAATCATTTGGATGTGGTACTTGGGGATAGAGTTTAGGGTGAATCTTGTAGAGTAGGGATATCAGTTGGGCTTGATGATCCTGAGGGTCTTTTCCAAACAAACTATTGCTGTGATTGCTGCGATGGAGTGACTACATCAGTAGACAAGGGACGACTAGTAGATGCCATCTCTTTGTTGTTCTGCAGGGCCTTTGACACAGTCCCCAAAACATCCTAACTGCCAGGTTGGAGAGGCATGGATTTGATGGAAGGACTGTTCAGCAGATAAGGAATTGGCTGGATGGTCACATCCAGAGGGTGGCACTCAAAGTCTAGGTGGAGAGCAGTGACAAGTGATGTCACTTAGAGGTCCGTATTTGGACCAGTACTGCCTAATACTTTTGTCAATGATATAGAATCTGGGATTGAGTGCACCATCAGCAAGTTCGCAGACAGCACCAAACTGAGTGGTGCTGTTGATACACCAGAGGGATGGGATGTCATTCAGAAGGACCTGGACAAGCTGGAGAGGTGTGCCCAGGTGAACCTCATGAGGTTCAACAAGAGCAAGTGAAGGGTCCTGCACCTGGGCTGGAACAATCCTCACTATCAATACAGACTGGGGGATGAGGTAATAGAAAGCAGCCCTGTGGAAAAGGACTTGGGAGTTCTGGTGAGTGAGAAGTTGGATATGAGCCAAGGATGTGCACTTGCAGCCCAGAAGGCAAATCACATCCTAGACTGCATCAAATGAAACATGGTCAGCAGATCTAGAGGTGTGATTCTGCCACTTTATTAAGACCTCACCTGGAGTACTGCATCCAGCCCTGGGGCACTCAACACAGGAATGATATGGACCTACTGAAGAATACCCAGAGAAGGGCCATGAAGATGATCAGAGAGCTGAAACACCTCTCCTTTGAGATCAGGATTAGGAAGCTGGTGTTGTTCAACCTGGAGAAGAGAAGGATCCAGGAAGACCTAATAGCATCCTTCCACTACTTGAAGGGGGCCTACAAGAAGGCTGTAGAAGGACTGTTTACAAAAGCCTGTAGTGGTAGGATAAGGGTCAGTGGTTTTAAACTAGAGAAGAGTAGATTTAGATCGGATGTTAGAAACGGGTTCTTTACCGTGTGGAACACTGGAACAGGTTGCTCAGGGAGATGGCTGAGGCCTCATCCCTGGAAATATTCAAGGTCAGGCTCCACAGGAGGGCAAGAAACAGATGGAGTGGGCAGCTCCACTGTGCCCGCCCGCTCTGCAGGAAGAGTACCACTCGGCACCATCTTTAACCAAGTCTGTATTTCTCCAATGCTGAATTATTTATTCACCCTACAGGCCACCAATTTCTCTGGTAACTTTTTCTCATACAGCCCACCCAGGGATGCCATTACTGTGTTGTAGGTTTTTTTAAGACCGCAACAGACTTAGATTATTCTACTTTACTCTTTTTAAGGAAAGAATGCAGTAGAATAATAACATTCTCACTGAACTGGAGAAGAAAATGCAGAAAGGCTGTATTTAAAAATGTGCAGGAAGAGATAGGGCATACATGAATCCTTAACACCTAACACAGATATAGGATACATGAGAATTCCCCCCTAAACTTCCCCTCACGTAGATGGGCAACTCAATCTACATTCATTGATAGCAGAGAACTAAATATAGGTGAGACAGTTCACCTTCAGACCTAAAAAAGGTTACAGAGCACATTGTACTGATTTGCAGTTTATAGGGACACAAACCCCATGGTGACTGGCAACAGATACTTCGCATTCACTAAGGGAAAATTGTCTCTGACCAACCTCTGTTGTCTCTTTTAGGTTTGACTGTTATTAGGTTTGACTATAATAGTCAATAGTCTTTTGAGTAGCTTAATGCTAATCTTTCATGTTATTCATATCATTAATACAGAAGGTTTTGTTGTCATAGAGAGGAATAGAAATGTCAGAGTTTGAGGTGTTGATAAAACTATGGCCATCCTAGAGAAAGAGGACAGACTTTAACCATTTCAAAGAACTGAAGATGCATTTGTGATTATGATGATAATTTTGTTTCATACTGTGACATACACCCTGAGGATCATTGTGATTTTGACATGTTTTCCAGTATGTTGTTATATGTGAGAGTGCTTATGATGATCACAGTCACCATATTTCTTCCTTTTTGTAACTCTTCTGATACCAGCTCTCAAACCAATGTGTGTAGCCAGGATGTGTGTGTAAATACATAGCATAATGTTCTGGCAGATAAGAACATTTTCAGGAGACCTAATACCCTAGTACTGACATGCTTCATCCCATGTTAAGGAGTAATTTGTGATTAGGTATCTTGTTTACTTTGCTATGATCCTTACCTCCTGTATTCTGCATGGTTATGCAAATGTCAGTTTGGCAGACCGAATGTTACCTCCTGCACTTCATCTCGTTAGTCCCTGACTCCTTGAAGGATGAAACTCCTCCATCAATTGATGGCAGTGTGCACTTGGCAGTATGCAACTCTTTTCATCTAAATCTGTATGCTAACAAACACACACAATGCTATTGACCACCTGAGGTAAACTTGCATAGTTTTTTGCAGTCTTTGAAGCTCAGTCCAGTCTCAGAAGCACAATATGAGCTGCCAGTGTACACTTGCAGCCCGGGAAGCCAACCATATCCTGGGCTGCATCAAGAGAAGCATGGCCAGCAGGTCAAGGAAAGTGATTCTCCCCCTGTACACCACTCTTGTGAGACCCAGCTGGAGTACTGCATCCAGTTCTGGAGCCCCCATTACAACAAAGATATGGACATACAGGAATGTGTCCAGAGAAGGGCCATGAGGATGATCATAGGGCTGGAGCACCTCTCCTATGAGGACAGTCTGAGAGACTTGGGATTGTTCAGTCTAGAGAAAAGAAAGCTCTGAGGAGACTTTATTGTGGCCTTCCCGTATCTGAAGGGGACCTAAAGAAAGCTGCTGAGGGACTTTTTAGGAAGTCAGGTATTGATAGGACTAGATTGAAATGGATACAAGATAGAATCAATGAATGGTAAGGTTGGAGGGAGACCTCAAGGATCATCTAGTTCCACCCCCCTGCCATAGGCAGGGACACCTCCCACTAGCACAGCTCACTCAAGGCCTCGTCCAACCTGGCCTTGAACACCTCCAGGGAGGGAGCAACCACAGCCTCCCTGGGCAACCTGTGCCAGTGTCTCACCACCCTCACTGTAAAGAACTTCCTCCTAACATCCAGTCTAAATCTTCCCTCTGCCAGTTTAAACCCATTGCCCCTTGTCCTGTCATTGCAAGACCTTATAAAGAGAGGACAGTAGATTCAGATTAAACATCAGGAAGAAGTTCTTCACTGTAAGGATGGTGAGACACTGGAACAGGTTGCCCAAAGCAGTAGTGGAAGCCCCATCCCTGGAAGTTTTTAAGGCCAGGCTGGATGGGGCTCTGGGTAGCCTGATCTAGTGGAATGTGTCCCTGCTCATGGCAGGGGAGTTGGAACTAGATGATCCTTAAAGTCCCTTTCGGCCCTGAAAATTCTATGATTCTATGAAAATCAGACAGGAAGCTAATAGATTATAATTTTGCAATAATGAATATTTATGGTAATTTATCCCTCTGCATCACTATTTAAAGTATGCCATGAGACATTAACTTCAAGATGTACTTACAAAATAAGTTAATTTAGAAGACTCTATAAAATTTTCTTGCTTATACCAATAGTAGTATTACAGGTCAATATTGCATAAAGTCACTGACTGTCCATACACTAATTTCCACTATCAAATGAAGCTAGAGTTAAATGTCCCCTTTTAATGTCCTTCAGGAAATAGCAACCTATTTATTTGAATAGTTCTCCAGAAAATTACATCTGTGTACATTTTCTTGCTGGTGGTATGGTCATAAGTCTGAGGAACTGACAAATAATGTGTTAAAAACTTGTTTCTTTCTTTCTTGATTCTGCTGACTTTGCATAGATGGAAACTGTTGCTCTAAACTTTTTTTTTTTTTCCCCTGTATGCATTTAAAAAGGGACATTTTAACTTGATAATCACAAAAACTAAAGAAGGCAGATTTATGTTCAAAGTTTCTTTTAAAAAGTCAACTGTGAGTTAATCGGTTATTGAGTCTCTGCACTTTAGATGGGTGTTGAAAAGGGAATCTTCTTTTTCTAGCATTTTGTTAGGAACATTGAGATCTATTCTTTCCAAAATAGATTCAGGACACTGTATGTCAGTGGAAACTGGTAATGTAATGCAGAGCCTATTATTACACAATTCACAGCCTCAGATTCAGACATGGTGATGACCGAAAGTCATTACCATCTGACAGCTGCTTCATAAATTTACATCAAAGGGAATAATGATTCCAGTCGGATTTGTTAAGGGCATCTGTCTGCTTAATAAAATAATCTATATTATTGGTTTAGTTTTCAAAGACTAAACAGAAAACAATCATTCAAGAAAGACTCTAGAGTGCAGTGGAGTTGTGCAAATAAATAGTGTCTTTATGCCTCCCAGGAATTTTCTGGGATTCCTCACAAACCTCATCTGCTCTTGAGCACTAAACAAGCTACAGGCTTAGCTGTTGTAGCGGAGGGGTAGTTAATTACTGCAAGATGATAGTTTTAAAAATATTAATACAGTTTATTAATATTAAATATTCAGAACTTGTGTCACTCCCATCACCAATTTAATAATAATAATAGGTTCTTTGCATCACTCATGGAAACTTTATATACAGGCAATAACAGGCTCTAGCAATAATTAGTAAATATATACATTAGTTGAACTCGTTTGAACTGGCAGAGAAGGTTTTGCGGTTAGTGTACTTTGCCGTTAGTGTATCGCTTGCAGTCAATACTCCACTTGCTCATTAGATGGACNTCCCAAGGTTGCTCTCCCCAAAACAGAAGGAGGGAGAGCAGAAAAACACGTCTGGGCAAGCCAGGACATGTACAAGCCTATTTTGGCTTGCTTAGGCCTACCATGACAGCTGTTCTCCTTGAGAAAGTCCATAATATTTTCTTACAGATGTAAAGATCAATCACTGATGCTACATGTAGGATTGGCATGGGGATCAACCTCTCCCAAACCTCTGGATCTCATGAGAAACTTTTTTAATCCCACATTTCCACTGTTGCAGTTTAATTCTTATAGAACTGCATCTTCAGTATGGGTCAGTGATTAGCTCCCTGTGTCAGAAGAAAACAGGACACCTGACAAGCTGTCAATGCCATATCTTTTGATACACCTTGTGTTCTTTTATTCCCTTAGTAAACAGTGTAAAGTGATGATGGCACAGAATTGAACACATAAATGACAGCTTTAAGTCTCTTTCATGAAACTATATTGAAAATAGGCATGAAATTCTGGACTATAAATCTGATAACTGTAATTCCATACCTGGAAAATTATATTATTTTGTTTCTATCTATCAGTTATAGCATGTATGGATTTATAGATCTTTAACAAAGTGAGGGATTTTTTTGCAAGTTGCGTAAAGATTTTATAGTGAATTCAGGTTTCTTTTTTTTTTCCCCTTTGCACTGCATTTCCAAGTGAGATTAGACCTCTTATAAATTGCATTCAAAAGTCATTTCATAAAGCAAGTGCAAGCAGATGAATATTCAGCATTTATTTCAGCCATTCTGAGACGTGCAGACAGTTGCCCTACTAAGCTGTATGTTCTTTAACTTAGTTTCCCTGCTGGTGTAAGATGATGCTGTTCTATATAACTCAAAGGGTGTGTCTGAATTTAGCTACATGTGCATTAGGTCAGAATGCTGCATTGCAAGCATGCATTCCAGGCATATTCAGAGCATGCAATCAAAACCTGAGGCACGAACTCAGTACAAAAACTGCAGTCTAGCATCTTCTAGGACGTCAAGGAAATGGTAAATGCGGAAGTCAAAAACATATATTGTGGTTTTGGGATATGGAAAATGCCTTTAAGTGTTTGATTTTCCTTGTCCTTCTCCTGTGTCCCCATTTCCCTGTTGTCATGCGTACAAACATCCTCAGTTTTGACAGCATGCCTATTTCTAGGGCCATTCTTTCCACCTAATCAAGAAATTGGTTTGGGCTAATAAAAAAGGCAGTTAGGGAAGGCTTTCTCTTCCATTTTTAAGAGAAATTTCTGATCAGAGCTGTAGCACAGGCCAGCAGATGATTGTGTTAGCACAGCAGAAATCAAAGTGCAAAGGGGAAGGAACAGTTTAATCTGCTATTGCCACTAAACAGTTTGGACTTGAAGCAATCATTTTAGAGGGATTCCAATAAACATGTAAGTACTGCTGTGTGTTTTCAACAAGATACTAACAGGTGCCCACCAAAGAATCCAAAAAGTGTAAAAGACAAGTGGGTGTACTTAATGGAGATTCAAATAAGGTGGAAAAACTGGGTTAATAGCAGCTCTGTGCCTTTACTTAGGAGCCAGCTACACGATATCTTAGAGATCCTGTTTCTAAGCTTCAGTATGTGAGTCAAGAAATTTGACTCATAATCTGACACAAAATGAAAAGCAAAGGATATAAGAAAGTGGCAGACCAGAGAGATCAGATTTGCTGACTGTTACCCTCATAGCAGTTTTAGGCAGAGATAAAAGTCACCTCTGATTTTAAGCAGTCAAGTGCATAACCTAATCTAGGGTCAGCATCACAGTAGGAAATAAAAGACATGCTCTGCCCCAGAGTCTAACACATAACATTGAATAAACTGTCAACTTTATGTAACTATTTACTCTAGAGTGGAAATTAGTAGTTACCTTAGCAACACTAGTATCATCTGAGACATAGCCATGTTGACTTTGATTTACAGAGATGCATTTACTTGACAATAAATTAAGTAACCTTTCTGAATGCTTTACTATGGCCTTTCTCCCCCACCTCCCCTTATGTTTTAATGAATAAGATGTATTGAAACTAAGAAAACTGCTTTCTCCAGATTTCAAAACATTACATGCTGGTCAGAGTGTTATATGGTGTAAATCTAAAAGATTTCATTGCAGATGAAATGAATGATTTGTTACAATGGAAGAACCACCTCATCATTTTGAGCCATGCTGTGGTTTACTACCAGTTACTCTTTTTACTTATCAGGTGTGAGGGGGGTTGATTTGCTTCCCACAGTCTTTGTAATGTCATGGTCATGAAAATGAGAATAGTTATCAACCTTTGGTGCTGCCAGATCTACTGGAGTAATTGGAATGCGGCTTTACCACTAAATGCAGTGTTGGCTTAGATTCCCTCCTGCCACAGAATGCTTCAAATACTAAAGACACAACAAAGTTATATACTGAACTCACAGTTTTCTATCAGGAAAGTTCTGAATATGGCCTTATGATACTACATGGCTCACACTTCATGCTGGTTTAACTATTTAATTCAATAAAGTTACCACAACTCTGAGTTTCATTATAAACATCCCACACAGCCATCTTCAAAAGATACATTGAAGTATATTGAATCCTATTTTAAATACTCCAAGCAAGAGCAACTGTGCCATCTTCCAGGCTAAGTTATTTTTAACTCAGAGAACACAGAAAATACACCTTATTTGGATCCTGAATTTATTGCATTTCTAATATTTCAGCTCATGTATTGTAATCAAATTGTGATACTTCATATATGTGGGCTCGTTTAAACTGTAGGTATGCTACATGCACTGGGTAGGTTTCTCCATAGTAAACTAAACAGATTGAATTTATGGGATGCCTTTCTCAGTAGTTTTGGGAACCTTTCTCAGAATTCCAGTAAATTTTTTTCCTTGAAGCACAGTCACCAAATGGTGAGATATGGCTTCTTTCTGCCACTTATAGAAATATTTTCCATGGAGGCAAAGAGACTTTTCTACTTTTCTTTCATTTTCTTATGCCTCTGTCATGGATTGAGTCTCAAGCTGTGCCAGGGGAAGTTTAGGCTGGAGGTGAGGAGAAAGTTCTTCACCGAGAGAGTCATTCACTACTGGAATGGGCTGCCCAGGGAGGTGGTGGAGTCACCGTCCCTGGAGGCGTTCAAGGCACGTTTGGACATGGCACTTGGTGCCATGGTCTAGGCTTGAGGTCTGTGGTAATGGGTTGGACTTGATGATCTTTGAGGTCTCTTCCAACCTTGCTTATACTGTGATACTGTGAACCTACTGCTGTTATTCATACCATGCTGCTGTTATTCGTACCATGCTGCAGGCATGCCAGCTTAAAAAAAAAAAAAAGTAAGTACTAACCAGAGCACAGTGTTATGGAGCTTGAATTCAGATTGCAACCTGGCAGGTTTCCTGTCCCAGTTGCTGCTTTTGTTATCCTAGGTTCATGGGTCTGGTCTCTTTTCTGCAGGAGTGGCAGCAGAAAGAGTGGGAGTCAGGTAGCTGCTGGGTTTGGCTTTCTGTTTTATGCTGTTGGGTTTTGTGTATTTCACTGTGCTTCTGCAAATAGGCTAAGCTAAGGTAATCATGCATTGTATTATTAGGTTAATTAGAGTATTAGTAAGGTAATTATGCATTGTGCTTATGATATCTTATGTTACATGAAACTCTTATCTCTTTATCTCAGCCCTGAGTTTTGTGTGTTACTCTCCCCCTCACTTTTGTGTTGGGGGAGCACTGAGTTTATCCCTTTAGCTAAACCATCACAGCCTCCTAGGTCTACAGTTTACTGGGTGTGAGGAAGCTACATACTGATTTTTATTCTGTCTCTACAGTTATATATTCTTTTCCCATCTGGAAATGGTGTCTTGGCAAATTTTGAGAACATGTCTTTGGCCAGAATTTCTAGCCATGTGTCAACCCTGTTCTAAATGGGGAGTTTCAGCTATACTGCAAACGGACCATAAGGTACATGCAGAAAGCCATAATGGCTACCACATGTTCAAAAATCTGAGGCATGAGCATTGTTTTCTGAGAATATATGAATTCTGTGTATAGATTACAAGATGGAAGCCACACTTGTAAAGAGGGTTGTAGGAAGTTTCCAAAAATTGCTGGACTGTGCATGCATTAGGCAATTTCCAAACAATGCATATGTGCTGCAGTTTTCCAGGAAATCCCAAACTGCCATCTGTGTGTTCTCATTTGATGTAATCAAGGGACAAATAATATATTTAACAGCATCACTGACACCAGACCTTATGTCCAGGTTGTTCCTTTTCTTTGACTGATGTTCTGGTGCAAATTTTACTGCCCTGCAGGGTAAAATCTTCATTCTTTATGACCAAGTATTTTTCTCTGTGCTTTGCCATACAATACATACTGCTACTTTGACAGCATCTTAACCA
This sequence comes from Ramphastos sulfuratus, assembly GCA_013399055.1. Lineage (NCBI taxonomy): Eukaryota > Metazoa > Chordata > Aves > Piciformes > Ramphastidae > Ramphastos > Ramphastos sulfuratus. The sequence continues at coordinate 52,092 of WBNM01006360.1, forward strand.
CTCAATTCATATCTTTCTGTAGCAAAAGCTTGGTTTCATTGTTACAGTACTGTAACCTTCATGCACTCTGTAAGCATCACTAGGCATTACCTAGACTGCTCATAAAACTATGGAATATTTTGGTGTGCTGGTTTGAGGCTAATTGGAATATTTTAATGGAGAAAATTATAGGCCATGAAAGGAAAACAATGGTGATGTCTACTTCACTCATAGGCTTGCTGAGATGTGTAAGACTAAGAACATAAGCATAGATAAGACACAGACACTCTCAGGCTTAGGGAGTCTCAGTCTCTCTAGCTTCTTGCCTTCTCCTCTCTGCTGAGTAATCTAACTAACCACTTTATTTCTAACCCCCCTGGTCGATCCTCCAAACTCATATTGCATGTAAGGCAGACCCTGAGGTAAGGTAGAGGGGTGGGAGGAAGGTGGAAGGGTGATTGGGAGCCCCTTCTGGGGTCTCTGATTTCTGGGAGGGGAATTGTGTTTCTGTATTCCCTTTAACTTGTCTATTTCTGTAACTATTCCTGTCTATTATGTATATCTCTGCTTGTACATTGTGCTAAGCTGTAAATAGAGCTTCAGTCTTTAACTTCCAACTGGCTGAGTGTAGTCTGGGTGATTTTTACAAAGTGGGGGGGGGTGTGCAGGTAACTCCCAAACCATCACATTTGGATAACAGATTGATCCCTACTGGGCTTTGCATTTATGTCCTATAACCAAATATGATTTTTTTAGAGATCTGTCAGCGATTTAAATCTTATTCCATCAGTTGTACACTGTTAATTTTTTGTTTAAGATTTTGCCAAGGTGAAAGTAGAAAGAAGTTGAATGCTTTTAAGACATGCTGGCATCTTACACTGATGACTGATAAATAAATAGGCATGTAATCAGGCTCCAAAAGACATAACAGAACTGTGCCTCCTAATAAGACCCACTTTTCATGGGTAACATCAATTACATTTTTAACTTCAGTTTTGGCTGTTGATTCTATAGAATCTTGAGTGAACTGGATTTTTGGGTTTATGTAAGGTTTGAATCAAGGCAGTGCTTGTTCAGTATCTTCAGCAATCTTCTTATCAGAACTCTTTTCTAATATAAAAATTTGATCTTAACTTTGTAAGTCCTTTAAAGCTTCCTCAGATCGATTCAGAATTTAGACTCAAGTTGAGGTCCCTTCTTTACAAGGATGTACTCTTCAGCTATTTTTGTGAGAACATCCACTCTGGTCAGGTCAAAACATGTTCTTTTTAAAGAGTTATTTGCCTATTATTTTAATGATAATTATTTTTTTCCAGTGCTGTATTAAACTTGCTGTTCTTTCCACAACAATTTATTACCTGTGGAAACCTCCTCTTGGTTTATACTGATTTTGATTGCAATTGTCAAGTGAATGTTTATTTACCACTACTGATTTTTCTGTCTACAGTTAATAATGTCCTGCTTCCTAATCTAATGTTCTTTTCTCTTCCTAATATAAAAAAGAAATATGGTTTTCTTATTTTCGTGATGGTTACAGAATTTGTTTTGGATTGTTTGTTGTTATTTTCTTCACCTAGGGCAACAATTTTGGTTATTGCCTTCTATAACTGCTTTAAAATCAAACTTATGCTACAATAGGAGAAAAATGTTAAGTACATTTTCAAATTAACCATTCTGTGTCAAATATAACTTTATCAAATACAAAGACTGTTCGAATAATTAATAATAATTAATAGCATATTTTCAGAGAGAGGTTTTAACTGATTAGGTTTGGGGTGCTTTTTTGATGTGGGAAAATAGCTTCCATTCCAAAATTAGATTTCTTCTTTTTTATACCTACATGTTATTTTTCTTCATACTCTTTTATGTATGCAGACTCTTGCAGTGTGCATGCACAGCCCAGACAGAACTGAGTCCTGGACTGCAGCAAGAGCAGTGTGGCCAGCANTTTTGTATATGCTGTCATGATTTGAAATGAGATCAATGCTGGTTTGGTTTTTATTTGTTCTTCATATTTCTATTCACTGAGAATAACTTTGAATAGTAAATTAAATCCTTTGTGCTGTATGGAATTTCTGTGATTTGTAGCTTTTTCATAGACAATCAATAGATTAGCACTGATGCAGCATAAGTCTGGAGAAATGGTAGCAATAGGTGAATAATCATCCCTATGTTTCAACAAACTTATGGAAGCCAAGATTATTTAAATGTACCTGCATGGGAGTTGGCTCTCAGAGTTAGAGATCTTGTTTGTATTCCTCTCATCAGAAGCCATTTGAAGTGTTTGTGAAATGCATGAAGCAGATTAATTCCTGGATTTGCTACTGCACCATTGAAACGCTTATAGAGTATTGGTGTTTGTAGATCTCCTTTAGCTCTCAACTTTTCCTCTTCTGGGCAGGTGTATAGTACTCTTCATCTCTAATTTCTGGTTCAAATTTGTTTCAGAACACCACTACTCTACTCTGCCCTGGTCAGACTGCATCTAGAGTATTGTGTCCAGTTCTGGGCCCCTCCAGTTCAAGAGGCACATGGAGCTGCTTGAGAGAGCCCAGCGCAGAGCCACAAAGATGGTTAAGGGAATGGAACATCTCTCTTACAAGGAGAGCCTGAGGGAGCCGGGGCTCTTGAGCTTGGAGAAGAGGAGACTGAGAGATGACCTCATCAGTGTTTGTAAATGTGTAAACGGTGAGTGCCAGGAGGATGGAGCCAGGCTCTTAGGCTCTGCTCGGCGATGCCCTATGACAGGACAAGGGATATTGGGTGGAAGCTGAGGCATAGGAAGGTGACAGAATACTGGAACAGGCTGCCCAGGGGGGTTGTGCAGTCTCCCTCTCTGGGGATATTCAAAACTTGCCTAGAGGTGTTCCTGTGTGATCTGGTGTAGGTGATTCTGCTCTGGCAGGGGAGTTGGACTAGATGATCTTTTGAGGTCCCTTCCAGCCCCTGACATTCTGTGATTCTGTGATTTACTAAATATTATTCTTGAGTTGTTCTTGCTTTCTGCTGCACTCAGAGGCTCATGATACAAATAAACTTTGGCACCTCTCACACTACAAGATGACACAGTGCAGGGTGGAGTACATTATTGTTTGAAATAGATCTTCTTAAAGTCTGCTTATTTGGTAAACGTAGTGTGGAAAAGCCTAAACAGACACTCATAGAGTAGAAGCTCTTTTCTTTTTTTCTTTTTTTCCTGAAATGTTTCAACTGTAGAAACAGTCTTCAAGGTGTACAACTGACCTTGGTGCTCTTGTGCATCTGGTGCATCTTGTGGATGCTCCCTCCTTGGAGGTGTTCAAGGCCAGGTTGACCTGTGCTAGGGGGAGGTGTCCCTGCCTATGGCAGGGGGTTGGAACTAGATGATCCTTGAGGTTTCCTTCCAACCTTACCATTCTATGATCCTGTGAGCCATGGTTCACCATCTCACAGCACCAAGCCTCCTTGAAGAACAGTGTGGGTGCATAGACACTTTCACTCTGTTTCCATTACTGGAATTTCTAAAAAATAGTCTTTTCTAGCAAGCTACACTAAAGCACTACCATACACTAAAGGTGTCAGGAGGTACGGAATGACTTCCTAGACACACAATGAGCTTGCAAGGAAACATTGAGGGGAGAAAAGGGTTCTCTTTAAGTAACAGACAAAACATATTTTTAATTGCCTTGATAGCTGCAGAAGTGTCTACAGAACAGATGATCATAGAATCATAGAATAGTAAGGTTGGAAGGGACCTCAAGGATCATCTAGTTCCAACCCCCTGCCATAGGCAGGGACACCTCCCNGTCCATCTAGCCCTGCAGTGTTGCAAAGACACAATACCAGTGCATGAAACAAGGAAGATAATGGATAAAACAGGGATGTGCAATATTTCCAGAAAAATAAGAAATCAGAAATTTGTTTTGCTAATTATAAATACATGGGTAATAGTAACAGTTTCACATCTGAATGTTAAGGTTAAAATCAGCTCCATAGGTGCAGAGGAAGGAAAGCAAACATTTTTTGCATATGTGCTTCTTTCCCGATAGGAGGAACTAATCTTTATGTACAGGAGCAGTGCCTGAAGAAATCATTAGGGCAATGAATATTTCAGAAAGAGCGTGGGGAGCACTTCAGGGAGAAAAGCATATCAGCAAAAAAACTGTTCTGAGGAAGTTGATGGCATTTTAAATCATTTCCTGACCTCTTTTTTGCATGTTAGGAGATCATTATATTGGCAACATACATGCATCACAGTTTTGAAAACTGGATTTTTCCCTACTACAAGGGCAGAGAGTTACTGATAGCTGTGCAAGAAATACATTATATTTCTTATCATATAAGCTGCAACAGTGCTTGGATTTTGCTTTTATTTTTGTGATGGGGGTGATGGATGCCCAAAGAGTCAGCAGAAAAAAAGATAGAGTTGTCCAGGGACATGTTGACTAAGAATGTATTACTAAACACAACAATATTGCTTTTCCTATGCTTCAGCATGAGTCCTTCTGACAGCTGCAGTCATTCAAGACAAACCTGTTCTAGAGTATGCTCTCCATAGTCCACAATTTCTTCAGGAAACATCCATCACTCTAGAATGGGGTCTTACATGGTCTGCAGTGTGAATATCTATCCATTCAGCATGATCTCTCCAAGGGTTGCAGAGGAAACTCTGCTGCAGCACCTGGAGTACCTATTCTTCCTTCTTCTCTGACCTTGGTGCTCGGACTTGTTTCTCATACTTGATTTGTTTCCTCTCTGTTGATTTCTGCCCTTCCTTAACTGTGTTTTCTTTGAGATGCCCTCAGCTTGGCTGATGGGCTTAGCTGTGTGCTGTGATAAGTTAACTGTGGAGCTGGCAATGTCCCACCCAGGGCAGCCCATGGCCACTTTTGGCACCTGGGAGTTGCTGCTTTTTACAAAAGAGGACTGTGCCTGGTTGTGATGGAATTAATTTCCTTCATAGCAACCTGTATAGTGCATTACTGATGAAACTATCTCAACTTACAAATCTCTGTTCTTTGATTCTTTCCCCCATCCCACTGGAAGGATGAAATGGGATTGAGTAACTGATTGTTTGAGGGCTTAGCTGCAAGCCAAGGTCAACCTACCACAAAAAGTCAGGGTTTTGCCAAACAGGTAGCACCAGGAATACAGCAACCCTCAGCTTCTGCAGAGTTAGAAACCCCTATTTCATGTATAGATAATGTACTTGTCATAGCTCAAGGCAGCTTGTGTTACAGATCAGGATCTCCACAGCAGAAGGTACTTCTCATTACAGTGAACAGGGAGAGAAACTGTCTTGAGATGAAACCTCACTAACAAGATTTTAAAACCAATTAAAAAAATGCATAAGAATAAATTGCCAGGGCCAGATGTCATTCACCCATGAATATGAAAGTGTTGAACTGCTAATCGTGGTTTGCAATGTGTTCTTTGTATCGTCCTCAGTATCTAAGGAAGGAAAAGTGGCAAGTGGCAAGTAAGAAAAAAACTTCAAAACAGAGCTCCAGAGCCATCCTAGCTAATATGAACAAGTCAGTCATGTTTTCATGAGAATAAAGTTGGCAGGAGCTATGAAACAAAGAGAATTACTTAGCAAACTCGTGAATAAATATAATGAAACAAATGAAAGTCAATAGATTTATTTGTAAGTGGAAGGCATTTCTCTCTTTACCTGACAGATACAGGTGATAGTCACAATGTCATTTGCCTGGTTGTGTAAAAAAGCCCTGAAAGACAGAGCTTCCTGAAAAACAGGAAAATATCACTAGAATGGAAATTCATTATTGACAAAGCCCCAGATCCTATATTTGGGACATACAGTGCGTAATACACAAGTGTATGCTGAACTTAGAATCATAGAATGGTAAGATTGGAAGGAGACCTCAAGGATCATCTAGTTCCAATCCCCTGCCATAGGCAGGGACACCTCCCACTAGCACAGGTCACTCAAGGCCTCCTCCAACCTGGCCTTGAACACCTCCAAGGAGGGAGCAGCCACAACCTCCCTGGGCAACCTGTTCCAGTGCCTCACCACCCTCACTGCAAAGAACTTCCTCCTAACATCCANACAAAGAGATGGATTGTGAAGTTGAAGATGATGATACCAAAGCAGCTGTAAAGGTGTATTCTGGTCTGAGCAAGTAAAAAATACACTAGCAGGAAACAGACAAGCAGTAGATGTCTGCAATTTCATGTATATTTATTTCTATGTATGCATATGTGCACACATTTGCATCTCTGATGAACTCTAAATATGCTCATGTACAAGATAAATCTTAGGTTATCATGAAATTCTGTGTTTCCTGAGAAGTCTGAAAGGGCCATTTTTTTCTAGTGTACCAAGAGCTTGAATACTGTGTAACACTGTATTTTACCCAAATCTCCAAAATTGAGCATTAGACCTCGAAACAGGATGTAGAGAACAGTAAGGTTAATATGGCTTCCATATGAGAAAATGTTAAAAAAGAACAGAATTCATTCACAAGTGATGTATGGCCTAAAAGGTCATTAATTAATGGGTGGAAAAGGGTATAGGCAAAAACACCTAGTTGTTACACAAGAAGCAGAGGATCTACATTGAAATTATTGGAAAACACAATTAAGGGAAGTGAAAATGGTTTTTACCAAGCGTAAATTGTGCTGAACATTGCCACACAGTTCTGTGTTTGCCTGCATACAAATGATTTCGAAAAGAACAGAGGCATTGATGAATGTTAAATTTTGAGGGGTCTGCTTTTACCTGGTTTCTTAGCAAATCCATATGTCATAGTCTGCCAGATCTTAGTAAATGTATCAGCAGCAGGAATAACCAGAGCAATTTAAAGCTATTTTATGTAAACATTGCTTCCTAATCTGTCATTTTCCAGTCCCTGGCATAATGGAGAAATACAGCTTTTCCATATTGATTCTATTTAACTTCTTTTTCTATTATTTTAGAGCAAATAAATGCAAAACCAACCCCCCCACACACAACCTGCAAACCCTTACTGGAGAGCTGGCAAGGGAGTGGAAGAAATATTTCTTGTTTCAACTCGTGCTAATAAAAATATTTAATCGTTAGTAATGTAGACACTATTTTTTATCCAAATTAATTGTTTGAATGTTTAAAAACAAGTTAACAGGTTAACTAAAACATGCTGAAAGATGAGGCCAGCTGGAATACGGCCAGCCTGGCTAAATAGAGAGACCTGGTTGCTTTTGCTTCTGCATGCAGCCTTTGCTTGTTATTTCTATCTCATTGTTTCTGTCTTATCACAGGCCTTTTTGTTATAATTTCCCCTCTCCCCTGTCCACCTAAGAAGGGGAATGTTAGTGTGGCTTTGGTGGGCATTTGGCTCCCAGCCAGGGCCAAACAACCACACTGAGTAAGAGGATTGAATTCAACCTCAGTAAATTTGCAGATTACACCAAACTGGGAAGTACTGTTGATCTGCACAATGGTAGGAAGACTCTGTAAAGGGATCTGGACGGGCTGGATTGATGGCCCGAGGCATGAGATCCAACAAGACCAAATGCCAGGTTCTGCATTTGGGTCACAACTGTATGCAGCACTACAGGCTTGGGGAAGAGTGGCTGGAAAGATGTCCAGCAGAGGAAGACCAAGGGGTGTTGATTGACAAACATCTGAATATGAGCCAGCAGTGTGCTCAAGTGGCCAAGAAGGTGAAGAGCATCCTGCCTTGTATCAGGAAGTGTGACAGGCAGCCCTAGGGACACGATTATGCCCCTGTATTCAGCACTGGTGAGGTTGCACCGTGAACACCGTGATCACTTTTGAGTCCCTCAGCACAAGAAAGACATTGAATTGCTGGAACAGGTTCATAGAAGGGCAACAAATCTGTTGAAGAATCTGGAGAACAGATCCTGTGAGGAACAGCTGAGGGAACTGAAGAGAGGGAGTCTCAGGGAAGATCTTACTGCACTCTGCAACTACCTGAAAGGAGGTTGCAGCAGGATAGGTGTTGGTCTCTTCACCCTAGTAACAAGTGATAGCATGAGACCAAATGGCCTCAAGCTGAACCAAAGGAGGTTTAGATTGGGTATCAGAAGAAACTTCTTCACTGATATGGTTATCAAACAATGGAAAAGGCTGAATCTCCATCCCTGGAGGTGTTCAAAAGACACAGAGATGTGTTACTGACAGACATGGTTTGGCACCAGACTTGGTAGAAAAAATAACGGTTGGACAATGATTTTAAAGGTCTTTTCCAAACAACATGATCCTAAGAGTCTGTGATTAGTTTTTGATAAAACATTGCTTCATCTTGAAAAGACCAAAAAAAAAAAAAAAAAAAAAAGAGTACTATGAAAAACTGTGTGCTTGGTATTTATTTGATGTTGGATCAGCAGGCAGTTAATAATTAGGACAAAGAGTAGATGGGCATAGAGGCTGTTGTCATGCCTACATGCATCTCCAGATTGGTGGTTGGAAACATTAGGATATGGGAAAGTATATTTTGTCATTTCCTTTAGCCATAACCATCTCTATGATAAAAGGAGAGTCTGTCTTGAAAAATTCTGCCATAATGTGCGTATCAATCTACTGATACCTAACAGTATTATTATATATGGCGTTTTTAAATTACAACATACGTGTCTTTTATTTTTTTTTAAAGTAAAGCAATTTGCTCTGTGATATATGTAATATTCATCTTGAGAGGTAAAGTCAGATAACTGAGGGTGAAAGTTTCCAATTTAATACAGAAAAGGACCTGGTTTCTTTCTTACTTGCAAGAAGACCAAGACTTGCTAAAGAAGTAAAGAGGAGCTCCCTAGGCAGTAATTAGGCATCTGTCTGCTTTGCTATGGCACATACAAGAAATCATTTTGAGAAGCTGGTTCCTCAGCACTCTTCAAAGCAAACAGGTGCCTAAATATAGCCTTTGGGAATCCAGCTTGAGGCAGCTATAGTTAAGATTCGTGCCTGAAATGCGACTCTGTTTGTGAGAAGTTTCTAGCAGCATTTTGGATGTGGTTGGTGTCTCTCACAATTTAATTTGGAAAAAAAAAAATATTTTGAAACTTCTGAAAATTAAGCTTACATTTTCTGAACAAAATCTCATTTGTAAAATTATCGTGTCCTCCTCTCCTTTCTGCTTCAGTCTTAGAAACACATCTCAACCTTTAAAAGTGTCTCTACCTTGTGAAAATGTACATTCAGTGTTGCTTTTCAAACTTTAGATCAAGCGATACTGTCAGTATATATCCTTCTGTGGCAAATAATTCACAGATTCCAGCTCATTGGGAATCCAAAAGCTTTGTCTTATGTCAGTGTAACTTCAGTAATATTTTCCTGGACTGGGAATTAAGTTTACTAAAGGAAATAAATGCCAATCTGTCTGATCTATTTCAACAATATCACTAGACATAAAGATGATTCATCAGTGTTCCTTCTAGTTCCTAATAGTAACTATCTCAAGAGGGCAGTAGAGAATGACCAAACTGACTATCAGATGGGGAAGAGCAGAAGTTGGAACGGCATTTGTCTTGCTCACTTTGTACTTGGCTGTGTGTCCATGCGTTCTTTTCTAGAGTTGCAGTGGTTGCTCAAGCATTTAATTACTTGAATTTCAATGAGCTGAAACTGCTTGGTTCAGGAGATAGCATAATAAAAGTATTCTCCTGAGGTGGCCATATAATTTTTTTCAACTTCACTGATGTGCTAGAAATAGCCACAGATGTAAAAGTGTGGCCAATGGTTGTATTCCAAAAGCATGGAAAACATCAAGCTACATTCTCTACTACCCTTCTATTTCTTCATAAACAGCAGAAGAAGGGAGTGTGGGCTTTTCAGTGAGCTGCTTAATTGTCTGACTACACACAAGCTTCGCCTTGTCATAGCCACTGTTCCAAACTGCATCAGTTCATAAGATCCCAAAAGTGGACAGTCTGGGACTGAGACCTCCCATTCATGTATCACTGCATAACAAGATCAAGAAATGGTAAGCCTGGCTGCACAGTAGCTTGCACTGTTCAATGCCTGACGTGAGTAGATAGATCACAGATGTCTTGCCAATATCAAAGTGTCAAGAAGAATCAGGGTAGCCAAGAGACTCAGAGAAGAAGGAAATGTAAAAGTAGTAGATACTTAGATTTTATGTTTCCTACATATGGATGTCTTCCAGCTTTGTGTACAAATAGAGTCACTGGGGTATCTGGTATTCAATTAAGCATGAAGCTACCATGTGTCAGTAATTATAAATGAGGTAATTCTTTCTCAATGTGACTGCTTCATGATGCTTGTATGTTGTTGTTGGGGTTTTCTGGGTTTTTTTTTCCCCACATCTTTATTTCTTTTACTTTTAAAGTAATTTCTCCCATATAGTTTGCATGAGAGGACAAGGATTTTCCATGTATGTGCTGGTTTAAAGCTAATCAAAATATTTTAATAGAGAAAATTATATTACAGGCTGTGAAAGGAAAACAATGGTGAGTAGAAGGAACATTACATGGACATTGGATACATATCCAAACAGGAAAAATAGCATGAAGAGAAATCCAGTCAGTGACTCATGTGAAATACAACTTGATATTTGAGCATGCAAGATGATTCGTAGGATTTTCTATGTCTCTTTATGGAGAAGGCTGTCAAATCTGGAATAGAATATTCAATTTCTTTTTATTTCAGGGTAGAAATAGTCTTTTTGATTTTCACTATGCAATAGATGAGCACTTGCCAGTGCACATTTGTACAAAGCCAAGAAATGAGAGCATATTGGGCCAAACAGGAGAGCTGCTTACAAGCCCTGGTTTTTCTCTGCAGTGTGATTGATATCAACACATTAATTTTGTTAAATGGTATAAGTATGTATTTTTGCACTAGTTTATGTAAGAAAAGATCATACAGCTGGAACCTGTATGTTCTGTTTTAGGCAAGCAGAATGGGAATAAGAATTCTCCTCTCATATATGAATAGTTCTCTTCGAACTTCCACTTGATTATATGCTATGAACTGTGTAAATATGACTGTTTAGCCAGCTGAGAGATCATCTGAGCTCCAGCCAGCCAGGTTTTATTTATAGCATGGAACACTTCTGGAGCCCCCAGCACAGGAAGGACATAGAACTGTTGGAGTGGGTCCAGAGGAGGCCACGAAGATGATCAGAAGGCTACAGCAGCTCTGCTATGAGGACAGGCTACAAGAGTTGGGGCTCTGCAGCCTGAAGAGAAAAAGCTTCCAGGAGACCTTAGAGTAGCCTTCCAGTATCTGAAGGGGGCNTCATCCAGAGAAATCAGGATAAGGTCAGAGATCGTCTGCCACCTTCCTCAGCAGCCTGTGAAGCCTGGGAAGAATCAGAAGCCTCAGCAGCTGACAAGACACCAACAGAATTCCCTGAAAGTGTTTGGGTGCTGTCTGAAGCTGTAGCCAGCCCTGCCAGTCGAGAGATTAATATTTGTGAGTAAACACTTAAAGCCTCTTGTAATTCACTAACTGCCTTCTGCCATAAGCAGAAAGGAGCTTCCCACATCCATCTAGTGGGCAAGCAGTGTACTGACAGCAAGAACCTTCTCTTCCAGTTCAATTAATGTTTATATTTTTCCTAGTTATTTCTTAAACATTCTGGATCCTATATTGTTCCTCTGTCATGTTTCTATGACTGTTGCAGGAAAACCTGGTTATTATTAAAATTAGTGATCTGGGGGACAAGAGTCCTAAGCACCAAAATATTAATTTTGAAAATACACCAAGTAGCATCAGTCAATACCCCTCTATTACAGTTACAGTATAGGTAAATTTTGCACAGGGTTTTGCACAAGCATGTAGTAAATGACTGTCAAATGCAGAGAGAAATGGAGGGAAAGTTGTGATATGCCTTAAGCATTCTTTTCTTAAGCATTCTGCTATAAGGACAGGCTGAGAGAGTTGGAGCTCTTCAGTTTGGAGAAGAGAAGACTTCAAGGAGACCTTCCAGTAGCCTTCAGACCAAGTAGCCTTCCAGTATCTGAAGGGAACCTACAGGAAGGCTGGGGAGGGACTATTGACAAGGTCTTGCAATGACAGGACAAGGGGCAATGGGTTTAAACTGGCAGAGGGGAGATTTAGACTGGATGTTAGGAGGTAGTTATTTCCAGTGAGGGTGGTGAGACGCTGGCACAGGTTCCCCAAGGAGGTTGTGGCTGCTCCCTCGCTGGAGGGGGTCAAGGCCAGGTTGGAGGGGGCCTTGAGGGAATTGTTCTAGTGGGAGGGGTCCCTGCCTATGGCAGGGGCTTGGAACTAGATGATCCTTGAGGTTCCTTCTTACCTTACCATTCTATGATTTTTACAAATGCTTTCTAAAGTCACTATTGATAAGGTTTGGTTTATGTCCTGCTTCTCCCTCTGAGTTCTGCTTACATTTCTAGTTTACCCATTTGTGCCTTTCTTTTGGTTAACATATCGATTTGATTCTGGTAGTAGCATTATTTTACTGTCACAGACGTCTATACAGGTAGTGGGAGGTGATAATACTGTGCAGTGCAACTTTGCTTTATATAGTACTTGCCTGTGCCCTTAATATAGTCACTTTCACTTCTAATGGTATTTTGGAATGCCGAATGTCATAATCCATGGATAACTAAGAGGTTAGACTACTTCTTTCATGTCTGTGCTTCTCTCATCTGCCCTTATTCAGATCAAACACCTCCATTTAGAGGTTGTTGACATTGCAGAGTGCAGGACCTCAAGGGAGCTGTTGCAGTTTATCATGTCATAGGGATTATTGTGATTTTAATGGCCACTTACAACTTAAAACGTTTTGCAGAGTAGTTTTGGAATGAAGGAATCCAGAAGTATATTTTAGCACAAGTCAAAATGAAAGTACCCATCTATCAAGATATTAGCTGTACATTTTTGAGAGGAATCACTAAAAGAAAGTCTTTTCTTAAAAGTATTCTGATAAAATTTTGACTGATGTATAATGCCTAATAGATACATATGGGCACAAAATCCATTTACTCTCTTATTGATGCTAAAAAGCTATTTTCCTAAGAAATTTCTATGACTTAGAGTTCCACAGTGAGTTGCAATATAAATATTAGTGATTTGACACAAAACCAGTCCATTAATTATAGAGCCCACATGTTTTTGCTCTTAATTTCAAAATCAGTTATAGTCACAAATGTTTTGGTATAATTATTGGCAATAGCCAATGTGTGGGAGGAGTAGTTTAAACTTGGGATATATGTTTTGTAGCTAACCCTGACTCACAAAGAATAGTTTGAACCTATTAAAAATGTATTTTGATCACAGGCTGATTGTTTGTTGCTAGTGGGATTTTATTGAACAAAATAACAAAAGATACATCAGGAAAAGCTTTCAAGAAATGAAGAAACTAATTACTAAATTGCATCAGCAAGTATCATAGAATCATAGAATCAACCAGGTTGGAAGAGACCTCCAAGATCATCCAGTCCAACCTATCACCCAGCCCTANGTAGACAGCAATGAGGTCTGCCCTGAGCCTCCTCTTCTCCAGGCTGCACACTCGCAGCCCCCTCAGCCTCTCCTCACAGGGCTGTGCTCCAGGCCCCTCATCAGCTTTGTATGGCCAAGTCTTACTTTTATCTCTACCCCAAGGTGTATTAGAATAATTATCAGTAGCTTTTAAAGACATTCTCCTTTCATAAGTTTTCTTAATTCACTTTAAGCAATTTCCTCGTGAACATAACAATATATTTTCAAACCACTTTATTTCTGCCTCTGTGCTTCTACTGATGCTAGTCAGTTTTGAAACAAACTGAACTGCTACTTTGAATATGGAAGGTTATGACTGCTTTATACTTAACTTTTGCTTACAGCATTAGCAATTGACACATCACAGCTAGTGACCATTCTCTCTTGAGTCTATTTTGACAAAAGAGGTCATCACAAAGCATCTGTATTTTAAGTTGACATATTCTGTCAAGAGCTGTATTTAATGTTTACGTTAAAGTAATCCTTGCTCTCATCTTAAGACATAAGGTTAAATTTATCCAGAGCAAAATGCCTACTAAATTTATTCCAGTGTGGATAAGTGTATGTTCTTGTCTCAGGTTTCAGCCTAAAGCAATTGCTTCTGAAAGTTTATTTAGTAATGTCTTAGGTGTGTTTGAAGGAAGGTTTCTCTCTTTAAATAATGTCAAGCATCTGTTGTACAATAAATACAGTGCAGTATCTGTAAAACATAGGCTCTGTGATTTTGAAATATCAATGGACAATTGATGATAGAAGAGTAAAAGTTATTAACTCAAGGAATATAATGCCATTCTTCATGTCTCTCAGACTCACATGAAGTACTGAATCAGATCTTTCCATTATTAGCATTATAAAGTTTATTCTGATATCTGCACAAAATGTTATAATCTAAGAAATACCAGTGCTATCTTGACTTAGAGAAAAAGGCTACTCTTAGTAAGCTGTGTTCATGAAGGTTATTCAGAAACCTAAGGTTTGTATTCACCCTTCAGATTTGTTCTTGAAATGTTAAGAGGAGGGGGAAGAAATGAAGAAGACAGGAGGAAGAAAAGATAGAAATTATTGCACTCATATCAAATTAGTAAGCTGTGTTCACAAAGGTTATTAAAAAATGTAAGGTTTGTATTCACCCTTCAGATTTGTTCTTGAAATGTTAAGAGGAGGGGGAAGAAATGAAGAAGACAGGAGGAAGAAAAGATAGAAATTATTGCACTCATATCAAATTCCAGGCTAAGAAAAATCTCTTAACTAATTGTTTGTAAGATAGACTGGCTACAGGGTTGTAAACTAATTAGGATATAAATCACACTGTATGACATAATACTTACTACAAAAAAAATTGTGTCTAACCTTTATTACCAAATGCATTCTGCACTGCAGATCAAAATTAACATTTAAATTTGGGCTGCTGATTCCCCTGCCAAAACCACAATTCTCTTTCCAGGGCTTTCCACTTTCTTATTAAAATGAGAATTTTTAACACTGCAATTTTTCTCTTCCGCTTTCGTAATTCTCAGAACTATTCCTCTTTAATTTAGATGCAATTACAGTTCTCCTGCTGCTTTAGATAGGATGCAGATAGAATCCTAGTATCAAGCATCATAATCCATTTGCATTCCTTTTATAGTTTATGCATTAATGAAGGTTGCCTGTTATACACCAAACTCTACCTGCAGCTATGTTTGTACGCAGACATGACACTCAAGATCACACCCCATAGCAGGTGCCATCCACAACACTACAGCTGTGATGCAGAAAGCAGGTAAGTCAGAGAACCCCATGGAAGACATGAAATGGTAAGTTAACAACATTGAGGAAGGAACAATGAAGTGATACCGGTCAAAATTGATCATTTCTTCAAAATTAATCACGAGATTAATCAGGAGATACAGTGGCAGTTGAGACACCACAGGTATTCTACCTGACTTCCACCTGTAGGCTGTAGAGAGTCTGCTTGGAGCCAGTGATGTAGTTGAAAAAGTGAACCAGGAATACAACATCTAGGCCAAAACATGGAAATGACCCAATCAAAGATGTTCTTCTGGCTGTAACTCTAGTGATAAGGGTGGTAGTTAAGCGTGTGCTGACACTAAGGAAGCACTTAGAGTGAGGACGAGATGGGTCTGCCTTCAAAAGGGCAGGAACAGCCTTCAGTAATACTCATGACATGGGAATGTCTGTGTATGTATCTTTGAAATCTACAAGATCAGAGTGTTCCAAAGGACCTTCCTGAGTTTAGGTTTTGTAACATGTTAGGGTGGCTAAGATTTACCAGCTTATGAACACTGCTAGCTTCTATAGCCAGTGTACTGGGTAGGAGAAAAAAGTGCTATGGCACTATTGATATGTCCTGCTCAATTCTGTCTCCTCAACCCAAATAATCAAGTAAGCATTAGAAGGTACACCTTAGCAAGTCAGTTGCCTTACCAGTGAAAAATTGATAGGACTGACATTTTTATGTCTTGTTTTAAAAAAGGGTTTGGTTTTTTTTGATAGAGGACCAAATAATGGAAAGACTTTTAAACCAAATGAGTTTTAAAATAGTCTGTTTAACCCAAAGATTATAAGAAGCACTGCATCTGTGATATGATAGTTGTCATGGTAACATTTGATTTGTTATTGATTACTTGAGTAAATAGCCTTCAAAATCCCATTGAAAATTTCAGACCACAAACCAAACAATTTTAACCTTCAGCTCTTACTATATGCATTCATTTATACTGTTTAGTAATTAACAAACTATTGTTCTTTTTTTTTTTTTGTGATATTAGAGGTGGTATTATTTTTAAAATCTCTATTCTTGTTCACAATGTGAGGGGAGATCAACATTCAGAAGTAAAAAGGCAACCCACAGCAGAAAACCCTCTTTTTATCTTGTTCGAAACAAGTGCAAGCAATGCCTTCAATGTGTCTGTTTTTACCTTGTGCTCTCTCAAAATTATTCACTGCATGTCATTGGGTGTTCTGGGCTTGGAGTAATTAGAGTTTTGATCCTTCTGGTGACGATGAAGGCTTTTTCCTTACTATTCTGTGGTTTCAGTAAGCCTCCCTATTATTTTCTCTTTAGGCTGAAGCTATTTAGGCTGAAGCTATTATGAAGCTATAATTTGCCATCCGTGTTCATGTTTTACGTCTCATGTGTTCAGTTTGTTCACACACCTTGGACTTTCAAAAGATAGACTCCATCCTTTCCAATTTATTTTAAGGACCTTCCTAGTAAGGACAATCAATTCTACAAAAGTTCCTTGTTGGTCTGGTGTCCCAGAAATATGTCAAGTAGGAGAGAAGGTACTGGAAACTGTTCTTATTGTGTCAGCGCTGGTCATGCTTCTGTGACCAAAAACATTTTAAGTTTCTGCAGGGCATTTGTTGTTGAAGGTCATTTTATGCCTGATATCATTATTACAGCCCCTGCCATTTTCTAAATAAGCAAAAAGAATTGATGATTCTAATAATATTCCTGGAATTCTAGCAGGTGCACATATCTTTTGCCTTTTTAAATAAAACTGTGTATTTCTGTTGCTGATTAATAGCATCAGCAAAATGAAGGTCATAGAAATGGGTTTTGCCACTGAAATTGTAGAATCATAGAATGGTAAAGTTGGAAGGGACCTCAAGGATCATCCAGTTCCAACCCCCTGCCATAGGCAGGGACACCTCCCACTAGTACAGGTCACTCAAGGCCTCCTCCAACCTGGCCTTGAACACCTCCAAGGAGGGAGCAGCCACAACCTCCCTGGGCAACCTGTGCCAGTGTCTCGCCAACCTCACTGGAAAGAACTTCCTCCTAACATCCAGTTTCAATCTCCCCTTTGCCAGTTCAAACCCATTGCCCCTTGTCCTGTCATTACAAGACCTTGTCAATAGTCCCTCCCCAGCCTTCCTGTAGGCCCCCTTCAGATACTGGAAGGCTACTCTAAGGTCTCCTTGAAGCCTTCTCTTCTCCAGGCTGCACAGCCCCAACTCTTGTAGCCTGTCCTCACAGCAGAGCTGCAGCAGCCCTCTGATCATCTTCGTGGCCTCCTCTGGACCCCCTTCAACAGTTCCATATCCTTCCTGTGCTGGGGGCTCCAGAACTGCACACAGTACTCCAGATGGGGTCTGACAAGAGCAGAGCAAAGGGGCAGTAAATGTCTTGTTGCCATTTATGATTTTGTTCTGGATTCAGACAATAAATAATGCAAACTGTAACAGGGAATAACAAAGCCTTGCTTTAGCTTCCTCTGCTAATTCTTGGTTCTGATCATCACTTGTATAATCAGTATGAGTATAAAGGACGTGGAACATTTTGATTATGTCATCCTAGCACTCCCTAGTTGTTGGGGCTTTGCTGGTTTGGTTTGGTTTTCTTTCAAAAACCTATTTCTCAGAAAGCATTTTGGATGGTAATGCTTTCTGTCACCAAAAAAAAAAAAAAAAAAAAATCATCCAAGTGTTTTTAAGGAGATTAAATATGGATCTTTTAGAAGGTTGTTTTTCCAACCTGAGAAACTCCAGTTATTTTTGTTTTACTGAACAAAAATGTACCAAAAAAATAAATTCACATTTATGTATCACATGGTTTTAAAGGAAAATAATACAGATGTATAACTACTAAAGATTTGTAAGATGAAGAAAAGAGACTTCTAGTGTACATCAAATTGTCACCTTATTAGGTACCAGTGAATACTGCTGGAAACTTGCCCTGAAACATCTGCATGTAGGCATCTATAATTTCTGTTCTCCAATCTGCTGTAACTGCAATTACAGAGTCACAAAATGCATGCAATGTCTCCAACAATGTCATACCTCTGGCCTACATGTGCTGCAGCGTTTGACTTTATTCTCTTCAGGATGCCTGTCACCTCTACAGCAGGCAGCCCGCAGCTTTCACAATCTGGCCAGTTTTGGATCTTGGTAGAACACTGTGAAAACAATTTATTCACAGGGGCTACTTAGCAGCAGCAGTGCTTTTTTTCCCCCTGCATTTTCAGGACATTGTAGCTAAGACCGTAATGCTTTATTTGATATTTTTAAAATAAAGAGTAAGATAAGTGTTGTTTAGAGGTGTTTAAAACAGATTCTTCTAAATCTGGACATATGTGGGAAAAAAACAAAAAAGAGTCAGCTGACTTCTAGATCTAATTTCCTCTTCACCTGTTCTAGAGTTTTGATCTTTAAACCTTAGCATCATTTTTTTGTTTTTTTAACTAGCAGAGAAGATAATATTTTTAAAACCTTAAGCAAGTCAAAACCTATTGTAAAATGTGGGACAATGATGCAAAACCAAAGATGTAATAGCAATTTTCATAGGGGCCAACACGAATATGAGCCTGCAGTGTGAGTGCAGCCCAGACAGCCAACCAAGTCCTGGGCTGCAGCAAGAGCAGTGTGGGCTGCAGGGCAAGGGAGGGGATTCTGCCCCTTTGCTCTGCTCTCAACAGACCCCACCTGGAGTACTGTGTGCAGTTCTGGAGCCCTCAGCACAGGAAGGACATGGAAATGTTGGAGCAGGTCCAGAGGAGGCCACGAAGATGATCAGAGGGCTAGAGCAGCTCTGGTGTGAGGACAGGCTGAGAGAGTTGGGGCTCTGCAGTATGGACAAGAGAAGGCTTCAAGGAGACCTTAGAGTAGCCTTCCAGTATCTGAAGGGGGCCTACAGGAAGGCTGGGGAGGGACTATTGACAAGGTCTTGTAATGACAGGACAAGGGGCAATGGGTTTAAACTGGCAGAGGGGAGATTGAAACTGGATGGTAGGAGGAAGTTCTTTGCAGTGAGGGTGGTGAGACAGTGACACAGGTTGCCCAGGGAGGTTGTAGCTGCTCCCTCCCTGAAGGTGTTCAAGGCTGGGTTAGCAACCTGTTCTAGTGGGAGGTGTCCCTGCCTATGGCAGGGGATTGGAACTAAATGATCCTTGAGGTCCCTTCCAACCTTACCATTCTATGATTCTATGAATATAATTTGAACAAAATATTGAAAACTTGAAGACACTAGTCTTTTTGCAACATATTTTCTAATTTAATAATTAATTCCACATGTAGATGTGATATGATACCATAAAGAATTGATGTCTAATGCATAGTTTATATTTTAATATTACTGTCATCTCAGGTTAAAACATAACTTACTGCATTTGATAAGGTACTATCAGGCATTTAGGAATGGATTGGCAAGCAAAAGTATCAGAAATATTCATGTATATTCAAAGAGCTCCATTTTTTAAATTTTTATTTTACTCTCTGTGAAAATCTTCATGACATCAGGTTGCAGTAAAACTTCAAACCAGAATTTCTATCTGGAATGAAAAGAGAAAGTATATATATATTTTATATATAAGGTATGCTACATATATATATATATAAAAAATATATATTAAATATGGTTATGGTATGTTATATACGTTACATATATAAATATATATATGGTACACAGCCTTTGTAGTCCAGCTTTCTGAATGTTGATTCCAAAGCAAAGATTTTGATTATGCTTCAGGGAAACCTGCTTAGTGGAATGTGCACTGAGAAAGATGGCTTTCAATTCACAGCTGTCTTTTTCTGTAATTTCATTTTACTCTTTAACAATAACAAGTAATATTCACCTTAATAAGCTATTCATTTTCTCTCTGACAGAGGAAGATGTGTTTTATTACTATTTATTTTCTGAATGCTTTAAAAATCCTTATTGAAGTAACATATTCCCCTAAATCAGAATGCAATTTAGCTTTTAATCCTCTATTATTATGCAATATTCTGCTGCACTGGGGTAATAGAATAATGGCTTGGTTTGGAAGGAAGCTTTGCAGGTTATCTAGCACAACCACCCTTACAGTTAGCAAGGACATCTTAACTAGATCTGATTGATCAGAGTCTTGTCCAACCTGACCTTGAATGTTTCCAGGGATGGGGCATCTACAGCCTCTCTGGGCAACCTGCTATAGTGTTTTACTACTCTCATTGTAAAAAAATTCTTCCTTATATATAATCCAAATCTACCCTCTTTCAGTTTTAAGTCTTGCCTCTTGTCTTATCACTGCATTCCCTGCTAGTACATCTTTACTGTAGGCCTCTTTGAAGTACTGAAAGGCTACTATAAAGTTACTCAGAAGCCTTCTCTTCTCTCTGCTGGACAACTCCAACTCTTCAACCTAACCTAATAAGAGAGGTGTTCCAGCCCTCTGATCATTTTCATGGCCCTTCTCTGGATCTACCTCAACAAGTTCATGCCCTGCTTCTGCTGAGGACTCCAGAGCTGGAGACAGTACTCCAGTCTCACCAGAACTGAGAGGAGGAGAATCACCTTGCTTAACCTGTTGGCCATGCTCCTCTTGACGGAGCCCAGAATATGGCTATCACCAATACCCCTTAATCCTTCTCTGCAGGGCTGCTCTTAATCCCATTACCCTCTAGCCTGTATTCATACTGAGGATTGTCCTGATGAAGAGGCAGGACCTTGCACTTGGCTTTGTTGAACCTCCTGAGATTCACACATGCCCACTTCCTGAGCTTATGCAAATCCCTCTGGATGGCATCCTGTCCCTCTGACATATCCACCGGACCACTTGGTTTGGTATCAGGGTGCACTTGATAGCCCTCTCTAGGTCATCAATGAATATATTTAATAGCATTTGTATCAATGTGGACCCCTGAGATACGCCACTCCTTATTAACCTCCATCTGAACTAAGTCCTGGACCACTACCTTCTGGTACTACACTTTTTGCTGACCTTCCTTTTCTGTTTGACATGCCTGTAGAAGCCCTTCTTATTATTCTTTGCATCTCTTGCCCAGTTCAGCTCTAGCCACACCTTGGCTTTCCTGACCTCATCCCTACACAGCTGGGCAACTTCCCCATATTCCTCCCAGGATACCTCTTCCTGTTTTCACTGCCTGTGCAGTTCCTTCTGGACCTGTAACTTGACCAGCAGGCCCGAACTCAGCCATGTCGGTTTGTTGCCTTCCTTGCCTGATTTCCTACATCTGAGGATTGAGAGTTCTTGTGCTTTATGGAAAATGTCCTTAAAGATCTTCTGGCTCAATTCTGTTCCTTTGTTCCTGATGGCAGTTTCCCAGAAAGTCCTACTGACTAATTCTTTGAAGAGCTGGAATTTTGCTTTCTTAAAATTCAGGACCCTGACCTGACTTGTATCCCTCAGGACTGTGAACTCCATTGGTTCATGATCACTGATCCAATGTTGACATCACAGATTACTCACTTGTGCTGGTCATAATCAGGCCTTCTTGATTGTGAACAGGTGCACCACATCTGCTCTGATAGGGCTATTTCCTGACTTAGGAAATTATCCTTGATGCACTCTAGCATGGCCTATAGCTCACTGCGTTAATTTCCCATCAGTCTCACCAGAACTGAGAGGAGGAGAATCACCTTCCCTAACCCATTGGCCGTGGACTGCCTATAGCTCACTGTATTACTTTCCTAGCAGATTTCAGGCTGGAAGTTCCTCAGCAGCATGAGAGTCTGTGAGGATGATGCCTCTTGTAGCTGCAGTAAGAAGGCTTCGTTAACAGGTTTCCCTTGATCAGGCAACCTGTAAAGACACCAACCACAAGATTCCTTTTGTTGCCTTGGTCTCTAATTCTTATCCATATGCTTCAGACCTTCTAATGGATAATCTTCAGGGACAGTTCTTCACACTCTATTTCCTGACACAGGGGGCAATGCCTCCATCTTTCCTTCCTCATCTCTCCCTTGTGAATGCCTGTATCCATCCCCAGCTGTTCTCAGTAAGTTACAGCACTACTTAAAAATAAAATCTAAAGGTTCTCTGTGTAGCTTTCACTTCACATAACCCCTTATTTGACAAAGGAAATTCAACAGTATGTAAAGTATAAGTATAAAACAAGTTTTCAGCCTTATGTGAGAGCTGAAGTTCTGATTTAAATATCTGAAACTCCGTGAGCCCAAAATTACAGTTAGTTAATCATAGGTGGAATTATTGCTGCTGAACACTAAACCATGAATGGTTTTAAAATACAAACACTGAAAGGTTTTGTACATAAGACCACTACATGGTTTTTAAGCCACCAAGTTACGAGTATCCCATTTGTGGGTGAAGTTGTATCATTATTAATATGCCTAATACCAGTATTTTTATTTTCCTGCCAGTGCAGAAATGAGCTTTACTAGCACAAGCTTCTTTGTAACAATTTCACGGGAGATTGAAAAGGCATAGCTTTTGCCAAGCATGCTTATGAAAGAACAACTTTACACAGAAGCTACACTGAGACTTTTCCAACACATCAAATCAGCCATGTATAGATGTCTCTAGAAAGAAGTATTCAGATTACCCAAGGAATTTAAGCATCTGATTATTCTGATGAACACCAGCTGAGATTTTCAATGATCTTTAACAAGTTAGTACTTATCTCCCATTGGCTTTATCTATTTAGTCACATTGGGGAAAAAATTGCAAAAGCTGTTAGGCAACTCTGAGCAGATTTAGCTGCTTAGGCACTGATGGAAATATCTGCCTTATTTACAGTTAGCGAGTGTTATTTGTTTTAAAGACTTCAAAATATCTATTAGACTGCTGTTAATGACTACACTAGTGCAGGATTCTTTCTAGGAAAGTATTTTTTAAAACTACTAGTAATCCAAACTACAGCTCCCAAAAGGCTGGTTCATATTGTTATACAATCACATGTACACTGAACAATCAAATTACTGAAAATATAAAAAAAAAAAAAAATTGTAGAAGAGGTAATAGGTGGGCATTTGTCTCTGAAACTCAGACTAAGGTTTTCTCTCTTATTGAACTAAACAAACCAGTCTGAATATGATACTTTAATCTCTATCACAGAGACCTTGAAAGTAAAAATGGATTATTTCACACGGCGACTTAGCTCAGTTCAAAGACCTACACATTTAAGTTTCTTGCAGAGCTCTACTACAACTGGAGACTGACAGATGAAATGAGTATTTTCATTTTTGTTTTATTACCTGCCATAGCAGTCAGTTATACCTGATCACATAAAAACATATAATTTTTATTAAAGCCTATAATTTAATGTCAAGGTGTTAACCTTTCCCCATATTATTATTTCCTTCTTTTAGTTTTCTCAGCATATGGTTCTTAAGTGTTCCAGTTAAAACCCTCACGTTTTGACTGCTCTTGCCCTGGATAAAACTGACATTTCTCATCAAGATTACATTCATTTTACCATTTTGAAAAACTTCTTGAACTTTAGAACTGCCCTCAGATTTCTGCAAGAGATCATAGAATCATAGAATGGTTGGAAGTGACCTCAAGGATCATCTAGTTCCAACCCCCTGNATGCTTCTCTTGAATTGATTGGTTTCACCTATTTTTATACTTTTCATTTCTGAGTTTCAAGACTACAATTACAAGTCATTTTTGTTCCAGCTTTTTAAAAGTCAGAAGCAAACATGTAACAAAAGATGTGAGGTCAATCTAACATATTTGCAAACAGTGCAAAAACCTCAGTGTTCTCAATTAAAAAAAAAACCCCAAGACTTTGATAGTGTGTCAGAAAGAATCACTGATCCTATTTCTATTCTTAAGCTTCACTGGAGAACTATAAATGTTAAAGAGAAGGTTAACTGGGAGGTGAAAAATTGAGACCGTTTTTCAACACGCTTTGTTTAAATTTGACAAAAGTAATTTCTGCAGACTATATTTGGCTGTCATTTATAACACTGAGAATCCAGTCAACATTTTCACATGAGGGAAATGAAGATGGAAAATGAAGGCAAAAACACGTTGTTATTATACTAAGACCCAATTTGTAAACATCAAAATATCCATACGGGTTCCCTTCTTTTCAGTCCCATTATCTGCAATTTACTCCTCATTCATACTTTCAGAGTGCTCTCTATTTTCCACTTTCAATTAGCAGAGCTTTTCAATTTAACAACTTAAACTTTCAATTTAGCAACTTACTGCAACAAATTTTGTTAGATATAGAAAAAGCAATTTGCTTGACCAAAAGGCTCCAACTGTTTGGAAAAAAAAAAATTAAAAAAAAAAGAGAGAGAGAGAACCTGCCAATGTTTTATGATACTGGCTACAATTCAATAGTTACTTGTACAGAATATATATCATAATCATGAATTCTATTGGTACATAAGTCTCACTGGTGATAATCTATTCTAAATAAGGCAAGATGATATCTTAAAACCCACAAAGGACCACATTTAACATTTTTATCCTCCCAAGGCTATGCTAAGAACAGAAATTAGTGCACTCTCTCAGAAAAATTGCATTAGACTGAATGGGATCTTGAATAAAAACCGTATTATTTAAGCTATAAAGTGTTGAGCTTAGAAATGTTTAAGCCAAATGACTTATTTTTAGCACTGCCAAGAGCAGTATGCAGTGTATCTACAATTACATTACTGAGTTTCTGTTTAAGGCTGAATAAAAGGCATCTGCACTACTGCTTTCACAGAGATTACATGTGTGTGTGTATATATGTATGCCTGCACACATGTACCTGAGCGATATTCTCGTTCTGATGCTCAGGAGTTTATATGCATAAGCATGGACAAGTAGGACTTACATCAGCCTTTGAGATGAGAATGTGTCACTCATTTCCAGCAGAAGGTAATAGACCAGCATGAGAGATGTGACTGATAGCTGATACATAGGATCTGTGGCATGGAGCATGCCAAATGTGCCAGCCACATGGCATTGCAGGCTTTCTTAGAACTGTAGCATTCATCATATCATACTTACAGTAACAGATGAAACTTTGAACACTAAAATCTCTTCTTCTTTCAGTCCTGAAGAAGCTGTTGTATGGCAAAACACAACTCCTTTGTACAAGTCGAAATACATATTTTTAAGTAGTGGAATTTTGCTTAACTGACATCTCTTCTGTAACTAAGGAGGTTGTTAAAAAATGACAGGGTATAGAACTCATATATAGATAGATAGATAGATAGATATACATATTATACATATATATATATATATAGAGAGAGAGAGAGAGGGAAGGAGAGAGAGCAGAAATTACTATTCTTTCTTAATGCACGTAAAAGACTCATCAGAACCAGAGAGCTGTGTCTTTATTCCTCTTATGCGACGGTCTATGTCAAAGTGAGGGGGCATTAGAAATGGCCTAGAAAAAAAATAGTGTAATTAATTTCCCTTTCAGCAAGAGCATAGTTATGGAGTTTGTTTATCTGGGATTCCCCCTCTACCACAAAGAATCATAGAATGGTAAGGTTGGAAGGGACCTCAAGGATCATCTAGTTCCAACCCCCTGCCATAGGCAGGGACACCTCCCACTAGCATAGGTCACTCAAGGTCTCGTCCAACCTGACCTTGAACACCTCCAGGGAGGGAGCAGCCACAACCTCCCTGGGCAACCTGTGCCAGTGTCTCACCACCCTCACTGTAAAGAGCTTCCTCCTTCCTATCCAGTTTCAATCTCCCCTCTGCTAGTTTAAACCTATTGGCCCTTGTCCTGTCATTGCAAGACCTTGTAAATAGTCCCTCCCCAGCCTTCCTGTAGGCCCCCTTCAGATACTGGAAGGCTACTCTAAAGTCTCCTGGAAGCCTTCTCTTCTCCAGGCTGCAGAGCCGCAACTCCTGTAGCCTGTCCTCATAGCAGAGCTGCTCCATCCTTCTGATCATCTTCCTGGCCCTCCTCTGGACCCACTCCAACATTTTCATGTCCTTCCTGTGCTGGGGGCTCCAGAACTGTACACAGTACATCAGCTGTTGTAAGGCAGACTGTGTGCTAGCTAGCATGTATCATCATATAGTGTGGCTACTGTCTTTTCCAAAGCTAGAAATGCCAAGGTTCTTAAGAAGCCTAAGAGCTAGATATGAAATGAAAAACCCACATGAAAATGCTTCAATATACACACTGTAGAAGACTCTATATGACACCACTGTATGCGAAGTACAGAAATGTTTTAAAGTCAGCTTAAGCTCCTTTTTTTCAGAGGGTAGAATAAACTACAAATAACATTGACAACATTTTTCTTTCTGTGAGTATACAATGGACAGGAGGAGGGACAGTTCAAGGTTGAAATAGGGTTATCTAAGAAGTTTGATCCAATACCATTTGAGAACAGTGGCACCATTTTTATAGAGTTGTGTAGTTCATGACTTAAATACTGTTTCAAAAATGGTCATTATTGAAGAGGGCTATAAAAAGAATAAAATATAAGAAAATTTTAACAGGTATATTTAGTGTACTGTATATAGAAATTCTGTTCTATGTTGCTCCCATTAATAATAATGATGGCAAACTAATGCAGGATATAGTTGTTTAGTTAAATTTTCTGGGAATTAGAGCCCTGTCGTATCAGTTTATGTGCAATACATTTTTTGCATCATGTGGCCTTCTAACCTGCCAAGATCTTAGCTGACACTAAATAAATGAATAGCTGAATATCTTTTCCTGAGCTTCTTCACAAAGAATTTCAGCATCATTCTTAACTGTACATATTACACAAAAATAGTTCTGGAAATAGATATTGATCACTTAAGAAAAGTGGGTTTTAACCAGGAATGAAGCTAAGGCAATGCGCACGTGCAGCCCAGACAGCCAACCGTGTGCTGGGCTGCAGCAAGAGCAGTGTGGCCAGCAGGGCAGGGGAGGTCTGCTCTTGTCAGACCCCACCTGGAGTACTGTGTACAGTTCTGGATCCCCCAACACAAGAAGTACATCAAACTGTTGGAGCAAGTCCAGAGGAGGGACAAGAAGATGATCAGAGGGATGGAGAATCTCTCCTATGAAGACAGGCTGAGAGAGTTGGGGTTCTTCAGCCTGGAGAAGAGAAGGCTTCAAGGAGACCTTATAGTAGCCTTCCAGTATCTGAAGGGGGCCTACAGGAAGGCTGGGGAGGGACTATTGACAAGGTCTTGTAATGACAGGACAAGGGGCAATGGGTTTAAACTGNGGTGGTGAAACAGTGGCACAGGTTGCCCAGGGAGGTTGTGGCTGCTTCCTCCTTGGAGGGGTTCAAAGCCAGGTTAGCAACCTGTTCTAGTGGGAGGTGTCCCTGCCTATGGCAAGGGGCTTGGAACTGGATGATCTTTGAAGTCCTTTCCAACCTAAACCATTCTATGATTCAGTAGCTGAACTGCATCAAATGATGCCATATATTCACTTCTATATAATTCACTTTCATTTCTTATCACTACTCATCTCGGTCATTTTCCAGGAAAAAAAAAAAATTATTTTCTTAGATGGCATATTTACAGCTCTGCAATGAATCACAGCAAATATCTGCATCGTAAATAACTTAATGGTCATCAGTGTTATAATTAGATTAACATTTTTTCCTTCATTGTGTTCTTCTGCAGGCATACTGAACCATCTTTAGGACATTAAGTTTCATAGATCAATTTATGCTGTGTTGCTTCAGTGTTCATTTTAATTTTCTCACTCATTTGAGAAAGGATATAAAAAGAAAAAAGGTGAGAGGAAAGCAGATATGCAATATATTTGTTGCTTGCTTTCCAATTCTTCTCTACATCTCAAAAGAATTATTGGAAAGAGAACAAAATCTTCATACTATTTTTCATCCCAGAAATTCTACTCAGCAATTAAATTGTCTTTACTGCTTTTTTACTCATTATTATTTATTGTTCTGGTACTAGTTTTAATTGACTTAATGAACAAAATGTCCAGAACATCAATATTTTTGGCTTTAATCAAGCCAGATGTCATAGCAGGATATGACCTTTACATAGCAACAAATGACCTGGGCAGCACAGTTAGCTTGTCTGCTTATTAGACAGTCCCTCAAGTCAGAGGTCAAAATGGGGAAAAACCTTAAGTTAGGATTTGGATTATTTATTGAAGATAAACTCAACAGCAATTTCAAAATTTTCCTTAAAATGTTGCAAACTTTTTTTTTTTGCCTTAAATAAAACAAAACCAAAAATCAGAGGAATGTAGCAAGGACTTCAACCACCCCGACATCTGTTGGAAGGACAACACAGCAGAGCACCAGCAAGCTAAGAGGTTCTTGGAATGCATTGATGATAACTTCCTCCTCTAAGTGGTAGAGTAACCCACAAGAAAAGGTGCTATGCTGGACCTAGTCCTCACCAACAAGGAGGGGCTGGTGAGTGAAGTGAAGCTGAAGGGTTGCCTTGGCTGCAGTGACCATGAATTGGTAGAGTTTAAGATCCTCAGAGCATCAAGGAGGGTGCATAGCAAACTCACTGCTCTGCACTTCAGAAGAGCAGACTTCAACCTCTTCAGGGACCTTCTTGGCAGGGTGCCATGGGAAAAAACTCTGGAAGGAAAGGGGACCCAGGAAAGCTGGTCAGTGTTCAAGGATCACCTCCTCCAGGCCCAGGAGCAATGTATCCCCAAAAAAAGGAAAGCAGGTAAGAATGCCAGGAGGCCTGCATGGATGAATAGAGAGCTCCTGGACATACTTAGATGCAAGAAGAAAGCCTGCAGAGAGTGGAAGCAAGGACAGGTAACGTGGAACAAATACAAAGAAATTGTTTGTGCAGCCAGAGCTCAAGTTAGGAAAGCTAAAGCACAACTAGAATTAAATCTGGCTAGGGACAATAAGGGGAACAAAAAGAACTTCTTCAGGTAGTGAGAAAAGGAGGACTAGAGAGAATGTGGGATGCTTTCAGAAGGGAAATGGAGAGCCAGTGACAAAGGATATGGATGACTAAGGTGCTTAATGACTTCCTTGCCTCAGTCTT
>WBNM01006363.1:0-10621 GCA_013399055.1 Ramphastos sulfuratus
CCGCGCCCGGCGTCTCCCGCGCCGCTGTTCCTGTCAGAGCCTTTTCCTTCCTGGCTTCTGCTTCAGGATGAGACTGGAGTCTTTGACCTCAGTCTGCTGGTTTCTGGCCAACCTCCTTTCCAGGCTCCTCTTGCTTGTGTCAGCTAAGTTTAGACTGCTCTGGACATAGCCAGGGCTGATGCCAGAGGCAAGAAACCTCCCAGAGGGAAGTAGAAAAAGAGGTTTTATTTAAATTTGAAGTGCCTTAACGCCCGTTCTTTGAATACCAGGGTGATAAGTCCCTTTATATGCACTTAAAACAGATAAATGCAGGCTGTGGGGTGCTTCACTTTCTGGTTTCTCCTGTCTTGGAGCAAGGGAGAAGCCACACCAGAGCTTGGGGTGGGTGTGAAGAAGCTGCTCCACTCTGGGGCTTCCCAGCTAAAGCCATTTCTTGCTTCATCTCTCCTGCATGGAGAAGCCTGCAGCCCTTCCCGGGGCCGTGGGCTCAGCCTGGTTCCTGCACGGGGGCACTGTTTCACCGCTGGCTGGAGCAGGAGGGCTGGGACAGGCATGGGGCACTGGGAAATGGTGTGGCTCTTCCCATGGACCTACTCAGCCAGGGAAGCTCTGGAAGGAAGGTTTTTGGAAGGTGTTTTAATTCCAGACAGGGCTGAGCTGCTGAGGAGCATCCAGGTGGGATTTGCAGCCGCTCAGGCTTCGGCTCCAGCTGGAGGGGGCGGACTGGGGCGGTGCTGGGTTGACTGGGGTGGTGCTGGTTTGAATCCATTGCCTCTCTGGAAGGAACACAAATGCATTCTCATTAATATTCCCCAGGGATGGTTTCTATGAGCAGCCTCTGATGTGCTGGGGAGTGCAGGCAGGATTGGCTGATGCCTGGTGCAGGCTCTGCTCACCCCAGGGGGCTCAGGGGCTGTGGGGGATGAGGTTCCCTGGGGTTGGTGTGGATGGGATCCCTTTCCCTGAGCACAATTCCAGCCCTTCCCTGCTCCTCTCAACACCCTGAGCCGTACCCAGGGTGTTGCTGCCTCTGGAAGCTCTGTGCTGTGGATGGATCCTGGCAACACCAGCTGAGTTTTCCAAGGTGGATGAGGCAATCACTGCCTCTAGGGTGAGGTGGTGCAGTTGTGGGTGTGAGGGCACACCTGGCATGGGGATGGCAGCTTGCTGTGCTGGGAGCCTTGATTTCTGGAGCTGGTAGTGCCTGGCCCCCACAACATGCCCCCCAGCATGGCAATGCAGAGCCAGCCTTGGTGAGTTCATGGGGAGGACCCAGAAACCAGCTCCTCTCTGCACCCCAAGTGGTTGCTGAGACCTTTCCCACCCCACCAGAGCCTATGGGTGGGGTGGGAACCAGTGAAGCTGCTGCTGGGTGGTGGTGTGAGGGCAGTACATGCAGGCAGGGTGCTGGTCTCCATGGCATGGGGAGGAGAGCAGCTTCCTAGCAGCTTTTCCCTGCTGCTGGCAGCACTGGCATCCCCCATCCTGCATCCCAAGCAGCAAGGCTTGCAGCATCCCTGCTGGATGCTGATCTTGAGTTCCCACTTCTCCTTCCAGATGCTCTTTCTCCAGGCTTATGGGAAGCTCCAGGTTGAGCATTGCAGTGCTGCCCTTGTCTGGGGGAGCTGAGCCTACTGGGAGTGTTCAAACAGCCTTCAACTTGGAAACAGCCTCTAGCTTGGCACCAGCTGAGGAGGTTCCCTACATGGCAGTGATGGCAAAGCACAGAGGATTCCTGTGTTAAGAGGCTGGAAAGTTCCATTTCCAAGCTCTGTGCATCATTTTGTGCATCTGGATGCATCCCACCTGGCTTGGGGGCCAGGGAGGGGCATCCTCCAGCATCAACTTCCCATGGGGGTGGGCCTGGGAGCCTGGGTGGTCAGATATGGGGTAGAGTGAGTCCTTGGATGTGCTCTGAGATGTGCCCAGGCTCTGGGGCAGCTGCAAGGGGAGAAGTGGGGAGGGCTGTGGGGTCAACAGGTTGGGGGGATTTGGGGTGACAAGTGGGATGCTGCTCCTGGCAGAATGGAAACTGAGGCTCCCTCCTGCTCTGGTGGTACCCATGGGAGCCTGGGTCCATCAGTGCTGGCCGTGGTGAGGTGAACTGCTCTGCACTGTCCTGTGTTTGTGTCTGGTCCCTGCTGCTGCTGCCTCACAGGGCTGGGGGTGCCCCTGCATCAGCCCCCCCCACCTTGGTTTATCAGTGATGTGGAGCAGTGAGCTGCAGCGGTTGGCTGGGCACTGCGAGGCCACAGCTGTGCCTTCTGCTGTCTCCTGTGCACACCAGGCTGCATTTCCATTTTTCATTTCCTGTTGGACCCTGTTTCCCTCTGGGGAGTCCAAGCTGGCCAGCACGCATGCCCGCGGTGCCACGACAGCCTCCTGCTCTACCTACCCTCCTCTGCTGGCACCAAGTGCTTGTTACCAATGCCAGGGAAGCTTTGCCAGCCTCCCATGGGGGATGGGTGCTGCGTTTTGCACCTCAACAGCACCCGCATAGGTCTTCTGCTTTTCCAGCCTTTACTCTTGTTCCCTTCTCCAAGCTGCCCATGCTCATGTTGAGGGCAGTCACAGAATGGTGGAGGTTGGAAAGAACCTCCAGAGATGATTGAGTCCAGAGCAGGGTCCCCTAGAGCAGGTCACACAGGAACACATCCAGATGGGGCTTGAAAGTCTCCAGAGGAGACTCCACAACCTCTCTGGGCAGCCTGCTCCAGGGCTCCAGCACCCTCACACCAAAGAAGTTTCTCCTTGTGTTGAGGTGGAACCTCCTGGGTTGCAGTTTGTGTCTGTTGCCCTCATCCTGTTACAGGGCACCACTGACAAGACCCTGGCCCCCTCTCCTTGACGCCCACCCTGGCCCCCTCTCCTTGACACCCACCCTTCAGATAAGCATTAATAAGGTCTCCTGCCAGTCTTCTCCACACTAAATAGCTTCAGATCTTTCAGCCCTCCCTCATAAGCCCTGGCACAGTTTGGGCCAGAGCCACCTCTGCCATGTCCTCCTCCTGTCCAAGCCCTTGCTTTGCCCTTGCTGCCTCTGAGCTGGCTGCTGCACAGCCATGGAGCTGTGCCTCGGTCCCGGTGGGATGTTTGTGCTGACTTGTGGCTGTCTCATGGTAACTTCTGCCTTGGTTTTTATTAATTGCTCTGTAGGTCCTTGGTGGCCTTTCAGAAGTGCTTCTGCCAGCAGCTTGCTTTTCCCTGCGGGGAAGCTGTACACAAGGGCTGCCTTGGCATTGAGATTGGCCTTGACCTTGGGGCAGTTTTGCTACAGGAGGTGTCCTGGTAAAACTATCCAAGGGGAATGACTCTTTTCCATGTGGAGCAGGGCCAGGCTGTGGTGATCCCACACTCTCCGCACTGCCTGCGCCTTCCCCACCACCTAATTAGCAAAAATTAGCAGCCCCCTTCACTGCCTCTTGGGCTGGGTTGATGTGAAGTGATGCTGGGGACAGCTGGTGTGGCCATGACCACCATGGGGGGCTCAGCAGGGTGGTGATGGTGCCACCATACCCATGAGGCTCTCCTGCATATGGATCCCACATCCCAGGCTTGCACCCGTCTGTGCCCAGGCTCTGCCAACATCCTTGGCACTGCTGGGGATGGTTGGTGACGGGGAGGAAGGGCAGCAGGGTTCCTCGTGATCCCTTCCCAGCTTGTGTGCTCCTCAGGGAGCAAAGCAAAAGCAGAGTCTGGGGTGAGCATGGTAGGGGGCAGCCATGGTGCAGGAGGTTTTGTGGCCGGCGGCTGCAGACGCTGCACGTGGAGATATTTCATCCTGGCTGGCTGCTTGGGATGCTTCTCGTGCCTGCTCTGGAGGGCAGTTGCCAGGCTGGGAGATGCTGAGATTCCTCAAGTGGTTGGGTGCCTGGTGGCTGTCCCAAGAGCTAGGGGCTCCCTCCCCCCCAGAGTGAGCCAACTGGAGCAATCCTCTCCACGCTGGGAATTGTTTGCGTTCCAGTGGGGAGAGCGAGCTGGGATGCTTGTAGATGAGGTCTGCTGGCATCACCCTCAACTCCCCCAGGAGGGAAGGCTCCTTCCCCCCCATCACCACGGGGTTTGGAGACCTGGTGGGTGCTGGGCAGCCTTCCCCCACCCCGAGCTCCTTTGGTGTTAG
This sequence comes from Ramphastos sulfuratus, assembly GCA_013399055.1. Classification (NCBI taxonomy): domain Eukaryota; kingdom Metazoa; phylum Chordata; class Aves; order Piciformes; family Ramphastidae; genus Ramphastos; species Ramphastos sulfuratus. The sequence continues at coordinate 4,121 of WBNM01006363.1, forward strand.
GGAGCAGGGCAGGAGGGAGGCACCGAACCCCTTGTTACCCTTGGGTGACAAAGCCTTGGTGGGTGCTGGGGGCAGAGCTTGGGTGCTGGGTGTCAGGACTTGCTCAGGGCAGCCACATCTCCCTCCTGCCATTGTCATTTTGGAGCAGCTGCCTGCCTGCTGTGTCTGGTGGCTGTCCCAGTGGCTCCTGCTCTCTCCCCTTTGCTGGGAAGGAGAAGACAGAGACAAATAAACCAGAGACGTTGGTGCCCACTCCCCCACGCTGGGCTCTGCTCTCCATGTCTGGGCAAGGCCACCTCCTGCAGATAGTGTCATCCACATCCCCTCTACATTTCCTTCTGCCAGCCTTTGTCACTGAGAAGCAAGGATTTTTTTTTTTCTCTCCTTTAGAGGAAAATTCCATTGTGCTATTTTTAGTGGTGACAACTTGGCTTCTCGCAACAACTTCATTCTGCTCCCGGCTGTGCTGGAGGGTGTGTTGGGGGGGGGATGTCTGTGGGACCAGCCCCACTGTGCTGGGGCTGCAGCTGGACTGGTGAGGGCACCTCTAGCTCCAGCCTTTGGTTTGGAGACTGCTCCATGTTGCTTCTGCTCACTGGGATGGGGTCAGCCTTCTGTCAGTGGTGCCCAGGGACAGGGCAAGAGGTGGTGGGCACAAATTTGGCTGTAGGAAGTTGTATCTAAACATGAGGAGGAACTTCTTTGCTTTGAGGGTGGTGGAGCACTGGAGCAGGCTGCCCAGAGAGGTTGTGGAATCTCCTCCTCTGGAGTCACTCCAAACCCACCTGGACACCTTCGTGTGCAACCTGTTCCAGTTGGACCTGCTCTGGCAGGGGGAGGTTGAACTAAGATGGTCTCCAGAGGTCCCTTCCAACCCCCACCATTCTGTGATGAATGGGCACCTACCATCAGCTGCTTGGGCACCTCCCTTTGATGGCAGCAGGTCCTCCAAGTGTCACTTCCATCCCACCCAAGCCTACAGGTGGGTGCAGGTGATGCAGAGGACAGGGGTTGGGTGGGGGGAGGACACTTCAGCACCTCCTGTATCCCCCTCAGAGCTCCCAGAGCGATTCTGGCTCCCTGGCTCTGGGCAGGCAGCTGTCAGGGGGCACAAACAGCAGCTGGGCCCTGGGGTTTGCTCTGCTGCTGAAGGAAAGTGATACCCCTGGGCTGTCCCTGCAGAGGTGTCTGTCTGCAGAGCTCTGGGGGAGCAGGGCCCTGTGCCCCACTCTGGGGCTGCTTGGATGTGGATACTGTGGGGAATTGCTGTGGGATGCTGCCTGCTTTGGGGATAGGAGGATCTGCTCCCCCAGCACGCAGTGAGTCATAGCATTGCAAACTGGCTTGGGTTGGAAAGGACCTTAAGGATCAGCCAGTTCCAGCCCCTTGCTGTGGGCAGGGACACCTCCTACCAGAGCAGCTTGCTCAAGGCCCCATCCAACCTGGATTTCAACACTTCCAGGCTTGGAACAACTTTTCTGGACAACCTGTGCCAGTGCCTCACCACCCTCATGGGGAAGAGCTTCTTCCCAATGTCTCATGTAAATCCAGCTTCTTCCAGTTTGAAGCCCTCACCTCTCACCCTGCCACTCCATGCCTTTATCAAAAGTCCCTGTCCAGTAGTCCTCTTCAAATCCTGGAAGGCTTTTCTCAGTCTTTCTGGAGCCTTCTCTTTTCCAGGCCAAACAACCCCAACTTTCTCATCCTGTCCTCACAAGCAAAGGTGCTCCAGCACTCAGATCATCCTTTGGCCTCCTCTGAACCCACTCTAGCAGTTCCATATCCTTTCTGTGTTGGGAAGAGCTGGAGAGCTCCAGAGCTGGAGCTGGACCTAGGACTGCAGGTGGAAATTGGGGCTTTGCGTGCTGGCACCTGCAGGCAAGGGGAATCCATTTGCCAAGATGCAGGGAGCTGCCATCCTGGGTTTTGGTGGGGTGGATTAGCTCCTGCAGCACCTCCTTGCTCTGGTTTCTCTCCTCTCCCTCCAACAAAGCTCAGATGTGATGTGGGGTGTGCTGGGGAGGGCTCTGAACCCTGTGGAGGATCCTGCAGTGTGTGGTAGGTCTTGCTCAATCCCCTGGGACCTCTCTGGAGAGACAGTGGAGTGATGGAGGCAGAATGTGATCTGCCTCCGTGGCAAGCACATTTCAACACCCTGATGATGGTGATAGCATAGTGATAGCATCCTTATTATTAATTATTTGATTTGACAGAAGTCCTAATAAGTGCCTGGTGGAGCACTGCTGAAGGGCAGCACTGCTGAAGCACTGCTGAAGGGCAGCAGTCAGCAAGGCAGGAGCTTGGATCCCTTTGGATCAAACAGGGCAGGTTCCTGCTGCCCAAAAATCTCTTTAAGATCAGTAAGTCTCCCTTTCAGCTTTGTGAGCAGCTTGCTGTTGGTGTGGGGTAAGTGGGAGGGCCTGAGGGTGGCAAGGACAGGAGGGCCCCTGCTGTCCCATGGAGCCATCTGCTCCTGGGGCTCACCTGGGCCATTTAATCACCACTTGATGGCACTTTGCTGGTAGCTTCACCCAGCTCCTGGCTTGGTGTCAGAGTCACCAAAGTGGCTTTTCCCATCAGGACCAGGACCCTGTGCTCTGCCCACCGCCTGCATTTTCCACATCTTCTGCCTTCCAGCCTTAAATCCTTTTCAGGTTTTTGTTTCCTTCCCCTCCCAATTCCCTCCAGCTCCTTGCTGGAAATATCCCCGGGACACACAATCCCTGAGAGCTCTGGCATGGACGAGTGGGGGGAAGGGGAGGCCGAGAGCCCTGGTGGTGTGGGGCACTTAGTGGGAGCTCATTTGCAAAAAGGGGGGTGGCCTCGGCCATGGGAGGTTTTAATGCTTCATCAAATAAGGAAACGCGAGGGCTGTGCCCAGCTGGGTGGTCAAAGGGCGATGGTGCTGAGGCCAGCAGCGCTGCTGGAACCAGTGCCTGGGGCTCCTGGGTGCCCCGATGCTGCCCAGCTGAAGAGAAGGGTGAGCTTGCCTGGGAAATGGACTTGGAGAAGTACAAGAAATTCCTGGATGGACTTGGCACCCTGAAAGGTATTTGCAGCCCGGGAGGGGAGGTTGAGCCTGCGCCGCTGTCACCTCCGCCCAGCGCTCCGGCGCGGCTCAACCATCTGCCAGCGATTGCTTGGTTGAGGCAAATTGAGGACCCCCCTCCGCCGAATATCGAGGAGCTGTTGGCTTCCCATGGAGGCGGCCGGCAGGGGTGGTGCTTTCCATGGCTCCGCTTCACTTCCCTCTTTTGTCTTTTCCCTGGATTTGGAGCGGTGTCTGGGCACAAAGCGAGCGCCGGGGCAGGGGCTGACCCAGCCCCGAGAGCTGAGCAGGGGGGCAGGGGCAGCTGCTTTGTAAAGAGCAACTGCAAGAGGAATGGAGCTCAAAATGCAGCCCAAGGGAGAGGAGCTGGCTGCTCTTCCCGGGGGTTGGGGGCTGCTCCAGCTCCGGTGAGGGTGGTTCTTCCCTGCGGGGTTCCTGTTGGACCTGGGCACCTGGTGGTATCTGGGCACAATTGGGGGATTTTTCTCCCCTCTCTTCTTTCCAAACCCCTTTCATGATGCTCTGCCCTCTCCTGCCTCGCGGCTTGTCCCCTGAGAGCTGCCTGTGACACTCGATCGTGCTGGGCCAGCCCCTGGCAGGTGGCTGGAGGCTGGTGGCCATTGTCCCTGCTGCAGCAGGCAGCCAGCCGGGGCTGCGGCGGAGGGCTTGGTTTACTTGGTGCTCTGCCTGCAGCAGGAGGGAGTGAACCTTTCCCTTGCTGTTCCTCCTCTTTCTTACTGCCTCAGGTTGCACCAGGGGAGGTTTAGACTGGACATCAGGAAAAATGCCTTCACCAGAAGGATCACTTGGCACTGCCTGGGGAGGTGGTGGAGTCTCCATCCCTGGAGGTGTTTAAAAGCCCTTTGGATGAGAAGCTGAGGGGCATGGTCTAAGAGCTGTGTACAGGGAGATGTTAGGTGGTGGTTGGACTCCATGATCTTCAGGTCTTTTCCAGCCAGGAGATTTTATCATCCTTCCTTTCTTTTTTTCTTTTTTTTTCCCTCCTTCCTTGCTGTCAGAAGAGCTTTTTGCTCTGAACCTCCCATCCTGCTCTTGGGATTCACCATGGTGCTTCAGGACATGGTTTAATGGCTGTGGTGGTGTCAGGTTAGTGGTTAGACTCAGTGATCTTAGAGGTCTTTTCCAACCAAAAGCATTCTATGACGTACTAGTGGGAGGTGTCTTTGCCTGTGGCAGGGGGTTGGAACTAGGTAATCCTTGAGGTCCCTTCCAACCTTCCCATTCTATGATTCTATGATCTAGAAAGGTGGAAAGCAAAACAGAAGGCACCCAGGATGCCATTGCCTGTCATTTGGTGACATTTATTGACTCACCTCTTTTTTATGGCACGGCCTCGGCACGGCTGGGCTGCACCAGCTGGTCCTGCTCTATAACAAAGGTGAATCAATTCCATGTTTGATTTAGCTGGGAGCCAAGGGAGTTGTCACCCTGGCGAGCTGGCAGCCTCCCCACCCTCCCGTGCTGTGCCATGCCTGACGTTGAAGGGTTAATCCGGCGGCTCAGCGGCTGACAGCTGCCCTGAGCCATCTCCTCCGGCAGGAATATCCCTCACATCCTTCACTTTCTTAGCCTGGTGTGGTGGCTGTCATAAATTTTTCCTGAGCCTCATTGCAGCTGGCACTGGGAATCAATGGGAAAGGAACTCTGAGTCTCCAGCACAAGGCTCTCAAAGAAAGGAGGACTTGGAGCTGTTAGAGCTGGTCCAGAGGAGGTCATGGAGGTGATCAGGGGGCTGGAGAAGCTCTGCTGTAAGCATAGGCTGAGAGAGTTTGGGTTGTTAAGGCTGGAGAAAGCTCCAGGGAGACCTTCTGGTGGCCTTTCAGTATTTGAAGGCAGCCTACAAGAAGGCTGGGAAGGGGCTGTTTGCAGGGGCATGGAGCAGTAGGACGAGGGCCAGTGGTTGGAAAGTGGAGCAGGGGAGATGTAGGTTGGACATTAGGAAGAAGTTCTTTACTAGGAGTGGTGGAACAATGGAATGGGTTGTCCAGGGAGGTGGTGGTGGAGACCCCATGGAGAGGAGAACCCCATTGAGGGGTTCTGAGCAAGCTGTTCTAGTAGAAGATGTCTCTGTTTACTGCAGGGTGGTTGAAGCAGATGAGCTTTAAGCTGTCTTCCATCCTGGCTGTGCTGTGCTGGAGATGGTGACCAACTTGTCCTGTGGCCATGCTTGTCCCCCATCTGCAGGCCTTTGGTAGCTGGAGCAGGGATGGGTGCTGAGGTTGGGTGCAGTGCCCCCACTCTGTTTTCTTTTTTTATGGATGCTGCTGAAGCTCCTGTGCTCGAGCAGGAGGCTCTGGGCCCCATCTCAAGCTGCAGCTCAGCACATCCCCCTCCTGCCCGTGGAATGAGGTGGGAGCAGCTGAGATGACATTAGGAGTGACATTATTAGTAGGGTTTACAAGGTGACTGGTTCCAGGAGCTGAGCTGGCAGCCAGCCCCTCTCCAGGTGCTGCCCAGAGCCCTGCTGGCAGCGCTGGCTGCCTGCAGCAGGGCACTGCTGGCACTTTCTGCTCCTGGAAGCAGAACAGGAATGCAAAAACCACCAGTGGCAAGTCCCCAAGAAGCCAAATCTCTTTTTTTGGGTCTAATTTGTTGTCTCTAGTCTGAGTGACGCCAACTTGCTGGCTGTCAGCAGCTGTGCCTACTGCAGCCTTTGTGGCTTTGATCACAGAGTTGCTTTGGTTGGAGAAGACCTCTCAGATCATGGAGTCCAGCCACTAACCCAGCACTGCCAGGTCACCACTAACCCATGGCCCTCAGCACCACATCTCCACAGCTTTTCAATCCTTCCAGGGATGGGGACTCCATGACTGCCCTGGGAAGCTTGGGCCAGGTCTTGGCAATCCTTTTTGGGGAAGAAATTGCTTCTTATGTCCAACTTAAACCTGCCCTGGTGCAACCTGAGGTCTTTTCATCCTGTCTTACCATGCAGAAGGTGCTGGCAGGGAAATGGCAGAAGCTGGGCACAGCTTGTTGTGGATAGGGGAGTCAGGGAAGGGACAGGATAGGGGAGTCAGGGAAGGGACAGGGAATGCTTCAGTGGCCTTAATTTGCATCAGGGAAGATTTAGGTTGGATGTCAGGAGTAATTTCTTCACCAGAAGGGTCATCAAGCATTGGAACAGGCTGCCCGGGGCAGTGGTGAAGTCACCATCCCTGGAGGTATTTAAAAGGAGCTTAGGGACATGGTCTGGGAGTCATGTACAGGGAACTCTTAGGTTATGGCTTCATTCAGTGTTCCTAAGGCCTTTTCCAACTAGGAGATTCCATGATTGAAGGTGGAGAGATGCTCTGAGTAGGCACAGCCACCCCTTTCACACCACTGGGGTGCTTCCCATGGGAGCAGAAGGGGTGCCAGCCTTTGCGGGCACCACTGAGGTGGAGATGGCTGTGCCATGCATCTCACCATGGTGGTTTGGTGTTTGCTGCCCC
>WBNM01006365.1:9394-19403 GCA_013399055.1 Ramphastos sulfuratus
CTAAATTCACAAGCATATATACACAATATATTTAGAAGTATTTACAATTATATATGAATTAGAAATAATACAGTAATCCAAACTCCCTCTTGGACAAAGAAATTGCCCAGAAGAGCTCGAAGCTACTCTCTTTCTCCCTCTATTTTCCCAGACAGTCAAACAAAGCAAGAAGTAAAGTTTACCTTGTTATGGGTTAACCAAGATTAGTGGAGAGATTAGAGAGGAGTGAAGACAAAGTGAATGAATCCAGTGTCACAGACCAGAGTGTGACAAACTGGTGACATTTTGGCTTTTTATCCTTTTCAGCCAGCCAATAAATGATATAGAGTTCATCCTTATTTTATTTTCACTACCAATTACCTAATTATTCTCATTAAAATGTTCTAATTAACCTCAAACCAGCACAAATGGACAGAGTGGTCAGGCACTGTAATGGGCTGCCCAGGGAGGTGATGGAGTCACCAACCCTGGATGTGTTTAAAGGTCCTTTGGATGTGGTGCTTGGGGATATGGTTTAGGGTGAGCCTTGCAGAGTAGAGTTATCAGTTGGACTTGGTGATCCTGAGGGTCTTTGCCAAGCTGAATGTTTCTGTGCTTCTGTGATCTGGTGGAGAAGTACCAAGCACCTGCTGAGGATACAGGTTAATCTGGCAGAGATGGAAACTCCCTCCTCTTCAGAAGATGTGGCTGGTTGTGTCCCTCACAAGGACCTGGAAACTGAATCCTTCCTTGGACAGTGAGATATCAAATTATCCTTAGAGGATTCCTTTGTTCAGGATTCAGTATTTGGTTTGTGTAAGAGTTAAAGGCCAAAAGTCCACCTTGAGCCAAGGAGCACTCCAGGCTGCCGTGATTAAAGCCCAGGACATCATGTGAATAGCATCCAATCTCTTTGTCTTTGGACCACAGCACCCACGGGACTCTTAAACCCACACAATTTTAGATGAAGAGAGGATTTCATTCAGCCTGGGGCTGTAACTTGAAATTCGCAGGAAGAAACTTTAAAAGCATCTTGAAGGACATGGAAGTGTTGGAGCCAGTCCAGAGGAGGCCACGAAGATCCTCAGAGGGCTGCAGCAGCTCTGTTGTGAGGACAGGCTGAGAGAGTTGGGGCTCTGCAGCCTGCAGAAGAGAAGGCTGCCAGGAGACTTTGGAGTGGCCTTCCAGTATCTGAAGGGGGCTACAGGAAGGCTGGGGAGGGACTATTGACAAGATCTGGCAATGCCAGGACAAGGGGCAATGGGTTTGAAGTGGCAGAGGGGAGATTGAAACTGGATGTTAGGAGGAAGTTGTTTGCAGTGAGGGTGGTGAGACACTGGCACAGGTTGCCCAGGGAGGTTGTGGCTGCTCCCTCCCTGGAGGTGTTCAAGACCAGGTTGGAGGAGGCCTTGAGTGACCTGTGCTAGTGGGAGGTGTCCCTGCCTATGGCAGGGGGGTGGAACTAGATAATCCTTGAGGTCCCTTCCAACCTTACCATTCTATGTTCTATGATGCTATGATCTTCAGAGTTTCTCCTGTGTGGAGAGCTTGACTGGTCTTCATTTTCCAGGCTGTCTGCTGGACCACTCAGCTATGACTCCAGCCACCTTGATGGACTTGCACAAGGAGAAGAAAATCAAGCCACATTTTCTTCATTTTTTGAGACAGTTTGCTTCAAGTGTGCAGTAAAATGTCTTTCAATGTCTTTTACAAGGACATGATACAGTTGCAGAACAAGAAAAGAGCCTCTTTCAGGGGCTAAAGAACCACATCAGAGATGAGGGAAATCTCCAGTTCCTGAAGGAAACTATTAGTTACTAATAACCTCCTCTTTCCAAAGGGAAGGGATAGACACTGTTGCTTATGTGGCAGCAGAGGAATTTCAGGGGGTTTATTTCAGTTTGTGCATGACAAATGCTGAAATATGGTAAACCCCAGCTGGTTGTGTGGATGCATTAACAACTAGGACAAGGGGAAATGGATTTCAATTGAAGGAGAGTAAGTTTAGATTGGATCTTATGAAGTGAGAGTGGCAAGACTCTGGAATGGATTGTCCAAAGAGTTTGTGGATGTTCCCTCCCTGAAGGTATTCAAGGCCAGGTTGGAGTAAACTGGGCTAGTTGAGAGGTGTCTGGCCACAGCAGGGAGTTGGATTAGATGATCTTTGAGGTCTCTTCCAGCCTAAGCCATTCAATAGTTCTATGATCTCCTAGAGAAACTGAATTGGGCCAGATTCAGAACTCTTTGCTGCCTTTACAAAACTTGTTCTTACAGGTAGCTGGGAAAGAGAATTGCTTTTATTTTTTTTTTTGCATCTGCTCTCCTGGAACTTGCTGGTTATAGTTTTTTGTATTTGAGAAGCACTGAAGCTCCAGAAAGCCTTCATCAGACAGGTCATCAATAAGTTGTAACGATCCAATCTGCTCATCAATATGCTTGTAAAAACTCCAACCCAAACAACTCACACACTGCATGCTTAAAATATTTTCACCCTTGTGGTGGAAATCACTTCTGTAAAAGTGTGATTATAGCTGAAGCCTCTAAACAGCCTTTCCTTGAAAGACTTGTGTAAAGGAAGCTGTCTGGGGTACAGCTCCAGGACCAGTCCCTTTGAGTTTGTGCACCAACTGCTCATTTAAATAAATGATTCCTTCCCATCTCCTTGCCTGCTTCCCTAAATCATCCTTCTCCTTATTTTGACACTGACCTGCCCACAGCACTGCTCTAACCTCATGTTGGTGTTACAAAATTAATATTGAATATTAATGTATGGATATTCATTTTCTGTAGGAAGGTCAAATACTACTTATTAATATTCAAAATCAGGACAATCCTGTAAGATTCATTTGGATTTTCAGTTGGCAGGAATAAGTTGCACATTTATAAACATAAAATTAGACAGTTTAAACAATCACAGCTTGGAAAATAGGAATGCAAGAACAGGAACAATTCTAACTATGCTTATGGAGCCTGAGCATTAACTCTAGGACATGTATTGGACCTGGCTGGATGGTGGCACACAGAGAGTGGTGATCAAGGGCACAATGTCCACCTGCAGACCAGTGCCAAGTGGCTCCCTCAGGGGTCAGTGCTGGCACCAGTGCTGTTTGACATCTTTGTCAGTGCCATGGACAGAGGAATCAGTGCAGCCTCAGCAAGTGTGCAGCTGGCACCAAGCTGTGTGGCACAGTCACTTGCTAGAGGGCAGGGATCCATCCAGAGGGACCTGCACAGGCTGCAGAGCTGTGNGAACTGGCTGAGCTTTGAGGTCCCTTCCAACCTTACCATTCTATGATTCTATGTACTCATGATGTGTTGAGGCCTAAGTAAGCTTCCTGTACAAAGGCACTTCCAAAACTGCTGTTATGATCCCGAGGGTAAAGACACAAAATATATCCCAGGCAGAGGGGACAAGAGGGCAAGTGAGGGGACAAGGGGACAAGTGAGGTGCTGTAAGCCACAAACACGTGGCCACTGTGAACAATGCTTTCTGCAGGCAGGACCCAGCTAAAGGATCCGCTAATGGGGCTCAGCATGGCTGAAGAGATGCTGTGGGAAAGGTGTTTGCAAATTTTCCCCCCCTTAAATACACCTTTTGCCAATCAAACTGGCAAACAGGCACATGCATTGCTTGTTTTGGCCAAAGAATGTAAAGTTCTGTGCCTCGTGTAGCATTGAGGGGCTACAGAGGACAGGTGGAATCAGGTGCACCTGACAGGTGGTGTTGGCTGCTAACCCTCAGAGCAGCTTTGCTGAAGCCAGTCCCCATTGTTCAGTCTGCACATCAACTCGACTCCAGGACCCTAACACAGGAGAAGGAGGAGAATAGTGGCCAAAAGTCTGGCAGGATTTCTGCCCTGCCAGGACAGTTGAGTGTCTCTGCCATGTTGTGCTGGTTTGAAGCTAATTGGAATATTTTAATAAAAGATTATATTATAGGCTGTGAAAAGCAAACACTGGTGCTGTCTGCTTCACTCATAGACTTGCTGAGATGTATAAGAACAAGAACACAAATATAGATAAGACACTCAGAGAGTCTCATTCTCTCTAGCTGCTGGCTTGGTCTGGACCTCTCTGCTAACCTAACTAAACCACTCTGCTTCTAACCTCCCTTGCCTGTCCTCCAAACTCACCTTGCATGTAAGGCAGACCCTGGGGTAAGGCAGAGGGGTGGGAAGAAGGTGGAAGGGTGGTTGGGAGCCCCTCCTGGGGACTCTGATTGCTGGGAGGGGAATTGTGTTTCTGTATTGCCTTTAACTTGTCTATGTCTGTAACTATTCCTGTCTGTTGTGTAAATCTCTGCTTGTACATTGTGCTGAGCTGTAAATAGAGCTTCAGTCCTTAACTTCCAGCTGGCTGAGNTCTGGGTGCTGGAGAAAGGAGACAGACGATCTCTGAGCTGGTCCTGGCTTTCTGGATGATCTGTGTCATCTCCAGGGCCTCCGTCTGGGCAGAGGCTTTCAGGTGCAGGTAGATGTCTTGGGATGTGCAGTCTGGGCACGGTGTCACACTGGCTGTGCAGGCCCAATGCGTGGAGGCAGGAGGCAGGATGCAAGCAGACACACCTTGTAATGGCCAAAGGCACACACCCTGTGTTCCCTGCTCCTTTATCCAATACAGTCCAAGACTAATGGGCCTTTGGACACGAGATAGCCAATCAAATGGTAGTTAGATTTGGCCATATTGGGTGAAGCCATAGGCTTGCTTTACCCTTTTTTGGGCAGGTCACAGCCTTGCATAAGGCAACCCTGTGCACCCTGTTTACTGCAGTTGCTGGGCAGGCCACAGACCCCAGACTCAGTGGCTCCAGGTCCTTTGTCCCTTTTCCCGCTGTTGCTCTCCCCAAAACAGAAGGAGGGAGAGCAGAAAAACCTGCCTGGGTAAGCCAGGACATGTACAAGCCTAATTTGGCCTGTTTAGGTCGACCACGACAGGAGTGGGGGGGGGCAGGCAACTCCCAAACCATCACACATGTGTGTGTGGATCACCTACAGAGCATTGCAGCTCCCTGAGCCTCCATTCCCAACTTCAAACAACTCCCAACTCAAAGTTTGTAGCTTTGGGTGCTGGCCAGAAGCAATGCTGTCAAGCTGATATAAAACATCTGTTATTGTATTTACCATTTTTCTGGCTCTATAAAACTCTTTGTTTTGGAGACAAGTCCTTGAGCACAGTCTCCTTGAGTAGCAGGTCTTTGATGGAAGGGACAGTATGGTCTTAAGCCATCAATTTTACTGTGCTCAGTGCCATTAAAACAGCCAAACCCCTTGGCAGCCACCTGTGAGATCAGGAGCCTCTTCCAGAGAAGGTGGCTGTACAACCTTGGTTACCAGGGACCTGGAACAAAGACTGGTTTTGTGATGACAACAAAGACACAAGAGCAGATTCAGACCTTTGTCTTTTCCTTATTTAATTTTTGTCAAAGATTCCTTAACTGGCTAAAACTATTTCAAAAGTATCTCCATTTGGTTGAAAGCTGTTTCCTAGCTGGGGGATTTCTTTGGAGTGTTGACATTTCCACCAAAGAAAAGACAGGAGGAAGTTTTATTGTAGGGTTGATCATGCTGCTGAGACCAGACTTCGAGTGTTCCATTCACTTCTGGGCCCCTTGCTCCAAGAAGGACATTGAGGTTTTGGAGTGTGTCCAGAGAAGGGCAATAGGCTGGAGAAGGGCCTGGAGCAGTTGGGCTACAAGGAGAGGCAGAGGGAGATGAGGGGGTGTAGGCTGCAGAAGAGGAGCCTGAGGGCAGATCTCATTGCTCTCTGCAGCTGCCTGCAGGGAGGTGGCAGCGAGGAGGGGGCAGCCTCTGCTGCTTGGTGCCAAGGGACAGGAGCAGAGGCAATGGCTCCAAGCTGCCCCAGGGGAGGCTCAGGCTAAATGCTAGGAAATATTTCTTCCCAGAGAGGGTCCTCAGCATTGGAATGTTCTGCCCAGGGCAGTGCTGGAGTCCCCATCCCTGGGGGTGTTTCAGCAGCCTGTGGAGCTGTGCTTAGGCACATTGACTTTCTTGGCCATCTGGGCACTGCTGGCTCATATTTAATCGACTGCTGACCAACATCTGAAGCACCAAAATAAAAACAATTGCTGTGAGTTGGGAACTTTCCCCTCCCACACTATTGAAATTTACCAGACCAGCTCAGATGGCTTGGAAATAAGCTAAAGTTCTATTTACAGCAAAGCTACATTTACAACCCTATATACACAACATGTTTACAAGCATTTACAACTATATACAAATCAGAAATAATACAGAAGTCCAAATTCCCTCCTGGACAAAGAAACTGCCCAGAAGGGGCTCAAAAACTCTCTCTCTTCCAGGCAGAGAAACAATCAGCAAAGCTTCCTTATTACCTGTTAGTGGAAATTACTTAGTACCTGCTAGTGGAAGTTAGTGAAGGAGAAGTGAAGGGACAAGTGTCCTAGAGCAAAGAGGAACAAACTGTTTACAATTTGAGGCTAATTGGAATATTTTAATGAGAAAAAAATAGATTATAGGGTGTGAAAAGCAAACAATGCTAACGTCTGCTTCACTCATAGGCTTGCTGAGCTGTCTAAGAACAAGAACACAAACATAGATAAGATAGAGTCTCTCTGGGAGCTGCTGTGTCTGCTGCCTTCTGCTGAGTAACCTAACTAACACTCTGCTTCTAACCCCCCTTGCCTANGTTGGAAGGGGCCTGCAGAGGTCATCAAGTCCAATCTCCCTGCCAAGGTAGCATCACCCAGGGTAGTTTGCACAGGAACACATCCAGGCAGCTTTTGAAAGCGTGCAGAGAAGGAGACCTGTTATCATAGGTGACCTGCCACTTAAAGGGCAAACAGCCAGAGTGTGTGGCAGCTAATTATTAGTTGTTTTGTGGTTTTATCTGGGATGATTTGATAAAGAGTAGGAGCCAGTTTCATTCATGAAAATGCAGCAAGAAAGTCTCTCTGCCTTGCATTGCTGTGCAGTGGGTGCAGAACAGAGTCAATGACTCAAGGGCATAACCCAAACCTCTTTGCTTTCCACCAGCATGAAGTGGGAGTGAAATGGTAGCCTGGAAATGGAAAACTTATTTGATTGGGGCAGGTCAGCTGGCTCTTGGGTTTTGCCAGAGTTGGCAGAAGGGAAAGGACAAGCAGGCACAAGATGATGATTCTGGAAAATCCAAACAATAATAAAAATCCACCAGCAGTAATAGAGGTTTAAGTAATCTACTTCTCCAGGCGTGAGAGCATGCCACTCTATAATCTCCCCAGAAATAAAACATCAGTATTTCTCTGTCAACACTGCTTAATATGTAGTCAGCAGAATCAGAAATACGCCCACAGAAAAATCCAACCTGGTCAAAGCACAGAGGCTGCTTCCCAGCCAGCACTTCTCCCAGTCTCACCCAATGACATATTGCTGTGTTTGGCAGCAAAAGCTGCTGCTGTCCTAGGGTTGAGATTTAAACAGATGTATTTATGGGGTGTGCCTGAGCCTGCCCAGCAGCTAACTAATGTTCTTTTGGTTTGAGGGTTGGGGATTTTTTTGTTTGTTTGTTTGTTTGTTTTAGAAGTAGGTTATAAAACTTTGGAGGATATTGATGAATTTCTCAGGTTTTCATCCATGGGTTCTGCTACACTCTGAAGAATGTTCTGGCTGAACAACATTTCTGGCCTATAATAAAAGTGAGGAGAGGGAATAGAGGCTTTTGAACTTCCAATCCTCTCCATGACACGAGATTAGGCACGAGGCACAGAAATTATTTCAAACCCAAATATTGTCTCAGGGTGTAATAGATGCAAAACTTTTAGCATCTGTAGCACTCAGCAGCATCTCGGCCAGAGACAGCAAAGCCTTTCACAAGGTTGTGACAAAAGTAATTGCTAATAAACTGTCTCGTGCAACCCAGCCATCAAACAACAGCCTGCCACAGCTTAGCAGCTGCTCTGCCCTGGTGAGACCTCTTCTGGAGTACTGTGCCCAGCTCTGGGGCCCTCAACACAAGAAGGACATGGACCTGATGCAGCGGGTCCAGAGGAGGGCTACAAAAATGATCAGGGGACTGGAGCACCTCTGCTATGGGGACAGGCTGAGGGAGATGAGGTTATAGAATCATAGAATCATAGAATGTTAAGGTTGGAAGGGACCTCAAAGATCACCTAGTTCCAATCCCCTGCTATAGGCAGGGACACCTCCCACTAGAACAGGTCGCTCAAGGCTTCATCCAACCTGGTCCTGAACACCTCCAGGGAGCTTCATCCTTGGAGGTGTTCAAGGCCAGGCTGGATGAGGCTGTGGCCAGCCTGATCTAGTGTGAGGTGTCCCTGCCCGTGACAGGGGGGTTGGAACTGGATGATCTTTGTGGTCCCTTCCAACCCTGACTGATTCTATGATTCTACAATTCTATGATTCTGTGGTTCTATGATTCTATGATTCCATGATTCTATGGTTCAATGATTCTATGATTCTATGCTTCAATGACTCTATAGTTCTATGGTTCTATGACTCTATGGTTCTATGACTCTATAGTTCTATGATTCTATGGTTCTATGACTCTATGATTCTATGGTTCTATGATTCTCTGATTCTATGGTTCTCTGATTCTATGGTTCTATGATTCTCTGGTTCTCTGGTTCTCTGGTTCTATGATTCTATGGTTCTATTTTACTTTTACTGTTTCTCTGAGTATTTAGAATTTGCACTTTCTCTGCATTTGCCTGAAAACAGATCAGAAGTAGGAGTGGGGAAAGAAAAGGAGTGGAGCCATTTTAATTTGGAGGTTTAAGGACACTGATCAGTGAACAAAACCCAGTCTCTTAGCACTGACTAAGCACTAAGTTCAGTGTCTGCTATCTCCACCACAGGTTCCTTCTCTCTTCTATCTTTTCAGCCCCATCAGTGTCTCTTCTGGAATCTGTGGATTTGATTAAGGGCTAAAGTAAAGTTTCAACACCATTTAATGTCATTCCATTGCCCATGTGATAATGATGAGCTATGGCAGTGTCACAGAACCAAGACCCTTGCAAACAGTGTTAAATGAATGGCAAATACTCTGCTAGGTGTTGTATTTAAATAAGCTCACTTGGGCATTGCTTCTGCCTCAGCACTCAGTTTTTAGGACTAAGGTTATTGGTGTTAGTGTAGTGTTTTAGGAAGACAAATGTCCATGGAAATCATTTTGGAGGTACTGGTGTGCAGGAAACCTGATTGCAGCTAAAAAGAATGATCATCCAGAGGCNCAGCCCTCCCTTGGACTCTCTCCAGCAGATCCCTCCTGAACTGGGGAGCCCAGAACTGGATGCGATATACCAGATGGGGCCTCAGTAGGGCAGAGTAGAAGGGAAGGAGAACCTCCCTCCATCTGCTGCCCACACTCAATGCCTCCCCCAGGATACCCTTGGCCTTCTTGGCCACTAGGACACATTGCTATCTCATTTCATCTTCATAACCTTCCCTTAGTACTTCTATCAAAGCTGAGTCTGTGTTCCTTGCACACAGAACTCTCTCTTGTGTTTTGGGAAGAAGGTAAACAGAAGGCTGAAAATCCCATGCAGGAGAACATTTTGCACTCTCTAATTGTGCTGAGTTTAGCCCCAGACAGTGTTGTGTATGCATGAACTATTGCTGCAGCAAGACACAGTGCACTCATCACACTGCATTCAGCAGGTGAGTGCTGCAGTGATTGTTTCATTAGCATTGCATTATTTATGTACAGTATAAGCAGCTTCTTTATGCTAATAATGATTAATTGTACTTCTGGTTTGGAAAACAACCTGCCCTCAGTCATGCATTAGGATATTTGGTGTTGCCATCTCTGCTTCAGAGTTTACAAACAGTTTGGTGTTATCAGATAAATGGATGAAAAAGTCCACTTTGGAAGGGACCTCCAAAGCTCATCTAGTCCAACCCCCTCTGCAGTCAGCAGGGACATCCTCCACTCAGAGCCTTGTCCAGCCTAACCTTCTGTATGTCTAAGGATGGGGTCTAAACCACCTCCCTGGGCAACCTGTTCCAGTGTGGCAGAACTTTCAGGGTTGTTCACAGAATAGAATCATAGAATT
>WBNM01006366.1:0-36330 GCA_013399055.1 Ramphastos sulfuratus
GCCTTAAACCAGCACAGCATGCAGGTTAAACATGGTAGTATCTATAGTTAGAAAGTGTTTCTTGAAACGATAACTGACTCTTGCATCATCAAAAGTTCTGTAGAGGGAAAAAAAGGGTGACTAGAGTAACGTTCTTACAAGAACTGAACTGCTACAACATGCTTCTCAGACACACTGATAATGTAATGGAAGTCTGGAAACCATCAGTGACACTTGTAAAGTGTCAAAAACCATGTTAACCAGCACTAAGTATGTATTTTTATTAGCACGTATTCTTGAAAATCTTACTTTGATGAATTCACATTGAAAATCTTGGGACTGTTTCAACTTTTCACTCTCAGTGCATTGTATACCAGATGCTTGGGCAGATCTTTGGCAGAATTTGGATACAAGACGGAGGAACTTTGGCAGTATACAAAGTGAACACAAGAGATTTTAACATCTAGCTTAAAAGAGCAAAGGACTTCCATGTTCATGCTCTCACACAGTAGCTATATGTCTTATAGCCACTACAACAACAGGAAACTGCAGAGATTTTGACCACTTTTGGCTCCTGTTTACATGTGATTCCCATGTACAGACCTCCCAAGCTAAGGAAACAAGACTGAGCTGCAGGTCTAAGCATATTTATTGCTTTCTTTACTTCTCTTTCAATCTTCTTGTTTTGCAGATACTGAGCTGCTGCCAGCAGAGACAGTGTTTCTCTGCCATAAAAACTTTCAGAAAACACGGAGAAACTTTCAGGTTCCCTGGCCTGGAATGGTTTGAGCTCCTGCTAATACTGCCTTTTCTACATTTTGTTGAGCCTTCTTTAGTAATTTCCATGGTGAGAACCACAGGTTTAAATATATGAATGACTTGACATTTGTTGGGAGAAATAACCCCTCTATTATTGGTAAATGGAAAAGCTGACAAGATGTAGCTATTTTCGTTATTCATACCATACCCAGCAGTGGAGGCCTTATCAGCTGGCCTATAAATATGTAACCTTCTACAAAATTTAGTAATATATTGCATACTAATGAAATTAACATTTGCATTTGTTCCCAAGGGCTGCAACCTTACAGATTCTCAAGGTTCAGTTGGTAGTTCTGCAAACACACCTCTTAGGTGTGTAAGTTACCTATCCCTTTGTAAAAATCTGTTCTCTTTCTCAAACATGTCTATATAGGCAGACACTGCCTGTGTTTTGTGTGTTGCTCAGCTTTAGTGATATGCAAAGTCTCAAGACCCGAAACATTATAAACCTGAAAGTTCTCTTTCCTCAAGCCTTCCAAAACACAGTGACAGTCAGGTCCTAGTGGTAGCCCCCTCAGAAGAATGAGGAAGGTTTCCAAGCAAGCATCAGAATGCAGAAAAGCTTTTATCACCCTAAACTGTGTTATGGCTAGAAACAACAAACGACTCTTAGAGGACTAGCCAGACACGACCCTTTGCCCTGTTTTGCTGGGTGCAGCTGGCTGCATGTTAAGAGTCGTACTCTAAAGTTCACCTTGTTATAGGACGTTTACCCCCTCATAGAATCACGGAATTAACCAGGTTCTTAACTAGGATCATTGAGTCCAACCTATCACCTAACGCTTCTAATTAACTAAACCATGGCACTAAGTGCCTCATCCAGTCTCCCTTTAAACACCTCCAGGGACGATGACTCCACCACCTCCAAGGACAGCCCATCCCAGTGGGCAATCACTCTTTCCGTGAAGAATTTCTTCCTATGTCCAGCCTAAACCTGCCCTGGCACAGTTTGAGACTGTGTCCTTTTGTTCTGTCACTGGGTGCCTGGGANTGGTGGACTCAATCCCCTCCATCCAGATCATCAGTGAAGATATTAAACAGGACTGGGTCCAGCACTGATCCCTGGGGCACACCACTGTGACTGGCTGCCAACTGGATGTGGCTCCATTTACCACCACTCTCTGGGCCTGGCCCTCCAGCCAGTTCCTAACCCAGCACAGAGTGCCCCTGTCCAAGCTATGGGCTGCCAGCTTGGCAAGGAGTTTGCTATGGCAGTGTCAAAGGGCTTGCTGAAGTCCAGGTAGGCTACATCCACAGCCTTCCCCACATCCACCTGGGCAACTCCACTGTGAGGAAACCATGGGTCTGGTCCGCAGCTTGGCCCGCGTCGGCTCCTGGAAACCGGGCTCCTCCAGAATTCTAGAAACTGCTCCGCGAGCCTGCACAGAACGTCCCCCCTCAGGAGATGGCTCGCACCACCCCTCGGAAAACGGTCACCACGCGCCCACTCTAACGGCCGCGCCGCGCGCATCTCCCGCCCATTCAGGCGCGTGCGACGGCTGGGGCGGGGCCTCACCCGGCAGCGCGTCAGATTCGAACCTCAGCGCCGCAGCGGCAGGAAAGGAGAGAAGCGACATGGCAGTCTCGGGGGCCTTGCTCTGCCAATGCCCGCTGCTGCTGCCTCAGAACCGGGAGGGGACGGCCTACGAGGGCTTTGTCACCGCGCAGGTACCAGGCCGGGGCCGTTATTCTGTGACAGGCTCTTTTCTGCCTCCAAGGCTTCTGCTGGCGGGCAGTCCTGGGACCTGGTCTGTGTGAGGGGGGAGGCGCTTTCCGCCTCGCCGGTGCAAGCAGCTTTCCGGCCGAGCGCCGAGCCGCCAGGCATGTGAAGCAGGAAATACTGGTGTGGGCGGGGGGGTCGCGGTTCCCTCCCTCCTGAGGCTGCATCCCGGCCGTGTGCCGTGAGGGTGCTGTGGAGATATGCTCGCGTCACGGTCCCGTGGGTTAGCACTGCTCGCGCCCGTTTATCGGTGACGCGGCCTCGCTGATGGCTCGTTGGGATATACGGTGCCGGCAAATGTGGATCTGCAACAGATTTAACGTGCCTGCACTCTTGGCCTAGTGTAAAGTTTGAAGCAAATGACTGAACATGGGTATTAGTGTTTGTTACAGCTTAGGTAGCCCTATGGTCCCTCAGAGGATCTGGCACTTTGCAGTGCAGACAGAACAGCACCTAAGACAGGTTGAGAGTGAATGCTCTTAAGCCAACTCTGGCATCAGAGGCCTTATGCAGTGATGCTACAACTGTAGCTCATTAAAATGTCACACAGTGCATGTGCATGCAGACCACAGGAACAGTTCTTAACAGTGTGTTTTCAGTTAGAAAAAAATGGGTTTTCTTCCTATGAAAATAAAAGTAAAAAAATATCATGGAATCGTAGAATTGCTTAGGTTGGAAGGGACCTTAGATCTACTAAGGGAGATCTCCTCCAACCTCTCACTTACGAATAGGGTTTCCTCTCAAGTGGACTCAGCTACTCAAAGCCTCGTCCAGCCTGATTTTGAACACCCTCAGGGAGGAGGCATTCACAACATCCCTGGGTAGCCTATTTCAGAATCCTACCACCCTTGTACTGAAGAACTTAAGATCCAGTCCAAACCTACTATCCCTCAGCTTAAACCCATTCCCTCATGTCCTGTCACTAGACACCCTTTTGAAAAGTCCCTCTCTAGCCTTCCTTCAGGATATGGCCTGGGTCACATTTGTATTTTCGAAAGTGTAGTCCTGCTGTCAAAATTCAGGACTGTAGTATTCAGCTCTCGCATAACATTTGCAAGTGTGTGTTTATATTTGCATTACTCTAACAGAGGCAACTTTTAAAATGTTCCATGTGTTAGAATGTACCCTGGACTTATTGGGGAGGTTGAGATGTGAGTGTGTGCATCGTTTTTCAGATGTGATTTACTTAATTAGCACTAAGGCTGCAATGTACCAAAGTGTGAGGTTATGTGTTTAATTTCAGCAGTCAGTAAGCATCAGCTTTAGAGCAGATGGAAGCAACTGATATGCCAATAATCTTTATTTATCTGTGAAACAGGTATCATGTTTTGGCTTGTGGGCATCACAGAAACATTGGAGTTAAAAGGAACCTCTGGAGGTCATCTAGCAGGATTAGCTGGAGCAGATTGCTCAAGACCATGCCCAGTCATGTCTTCAATATCTCTAAGCATGAAGACTGCCCCATCTCAGGCAGAATGTTCCAGTGGTTGACCACCCTCACCACTACTGAGTTTTTTTTTGTGGCATTTAAGTGAAATTCCTTGTATTTTAACTCATAGCCATTGTTTCTTATCCTGTCTGTGTGTGTCAGTCAGAATCTGGCCAGACTTTCTTTAGTGCTCCTCCATCAAAAGTTTGTACATACTGGCAAGATCCTCCTTGAGCCTTCTTTTCTCAAGGCTAACTATTTCTATCTCTCAGTTTCTCATATGAGAGATGCTCCAAGCTCTTAATCATCTTCTTAGTTCTTCACTGGCCCAAACCGAGTATGTCCATGCCTTTCTTGTACTGGGGACCCAGCATTTTAGGTATACTTCATAAACACCTACTCAGGGAAAGGATCGTCCCCCTGAAGGATCATCAACCTATTGGAAATGCTCAGCCTGATGCAGTACAAGAAGCTGTTAGCCTTGTTTGCTGCAAGGGTGCATTGCTGGCTCGGAGTCAACTTCATGTCCATGAATACCACCGGGTCCTTTACTGCAAGGCTGCCCTCTAGCTGGTCAGCCACCAGTGTGCTGATAGGTAGGGTGAATCCTTTTCCAGTGCAGGACTTAGTACTTTCCTTTCTTAAGTTCCTGGAGTTCCTATCAGACCATTTCCTCAGCCTGCTGAGGTTCCATTGAATGGTAGCAAAATCACACTGTCAGTCATTCCTCCCAGTTTTGTTTATTATGCTAACTTGCTGAGTGAGATGCATCTTGTCCCATCATCTAGGTCATTAATGAAGGTCACCGTCAGCCCCAGGACTGACGCCTCATGTGCACCAATAGTTGGCAGGGGCCTCTGCTGAACTTATTCCTGCTGATCACAACATGTAATCCACCTCACTGTCAGTTTTTTTAATTCATAGTCCAGTTTGTCTATCAGGATATTACACGGAACAGTATTGAAAGCCTTTCTGAAATCGAGATAAAGCATCTACTCTATCAGTTATCCAATCACAGGAGGAGGAAATCTGGGGTTGTGGACATAATTCAAGGTGGAATAGAAATGGAATAGAATCTAGATAAAAGTTTTGATGTGAGTCAACTGCCCTCTTCCCTTTAGGGAGGAGTTAAACCTGCTTACAAACCTTCTTTATGTCAGCTTTGTTTTGATCATCCCATACAGAGTAGGAGGATCACAAACAGGAGAAGCTACTGAAGACATGAGTAAGTGACATTTAGGAATTGTCCCATGTGGACTCCACTAACAAGGCATTCATGTACTTGGGACTTTTTTATTACAGTTTCTAAAATCTTGCTGAAATGCCTTGTGGATCAGAGCCCAAGTTCCATTCTGGTGTAGTACTTTTAAGAGAAGAGTCTGTTTTGACTTTACTTGAGTTTAAGGCAGACTTTCGTGTACTTCAGCATAACTTGAATTAAATTATGTTTTATGTGTTTATCCAGATTTGGATAATTTTTTTTTCATCTTAACTGTTATTTTTGCTTTATGAAATTTGATGCACTGAAGAGTTTTGACTGAATACTGTGAGTTAGGGATCAAGAATAGTTCAACTTCAGGATTACAATCAGTGTTATTTCTGTCTGTCACTTATGCTGCTTTTTTCCTAAATAAAGAAATTCTGAATGATAGTCCTGAAATACAAGACAAACTTGCTTTCTTAGTAGCTGCTCTTCTGGGCAATACTTCCCACAGCAGTTTCAATATTTTAATTTGTTGACTTCTGTATTAAATAAATGTTTGTTTTCAAGGGCAGAGACTTCCATATCAGGATACTGCTACCTCTGGATTTTCAGCTGAAAAATGCAAGGTAATACAGTTTCATAAAAGCAATTTGTAAGTATGTAAAAATTTTATTTTTATAAAAGCAGTGATGGATGTGCATATTAATTCTTTTTTTTCCAATATTAGTGTTCGTAATTAATTCTTACTACTTTCAGCTTAACCTTGCAACAAAATTGTACAGCATTTGTGTTAATAAGTGCTGACAATAAACATTGCCTATATCAAAATATTTAGTTGTTAATTAACTTTGAAACCTGTGGTAATTAATTGGTTGTATTTATATATAAATCAGTGTCTTTGGGGGAAAAATGTTCATTTAAATTGGGTTATTTGTATATCACCATCTGAGAAACAGAAAATTCACTGCAAAGTTGTAAACTTAAGCAATTATGTAATCTATGGTTAGCATAGCTTTTTAAATTTAACGTCATCTTTCTGTATTAATTTGCATTACCCAACTTTTCTTTAAGAGCTCCATTCTTATTACCATGCTTGTCATGGTAATTTTAAGGGGGGGTTGTGCATGGTGTGTATGCTACCTATATGGGTTGTGTTACATACCTCTGTCAAGGCCAGCCTGCACTGAGCTGTGAACAGATGTGGTATTTGATACCTATTTCATTCCAGGTCAGATACTTAAAACCACATTATAGGTAACTAATATTTTCAGGATATATTTTTTAAATATTGGTGTGTTTAATGATGTTATATTGGCTTGCAAGAATTACATTTTTGGCAGAGAACAGGCTTTTGTAGGCAAATGCTGAATTTTTTATGAATTTTGGGATAGTGACAGGCGAAAGTTTTAAATAATTTGAATATGAAACTCAAAGACATTTTGAAGCATTGTTTACTTTGAGGGTTTTTTTTGAAGAAAAATCTTTTTTGTTATTGTGTAGCAGACTTTCTGAACTAAGTCATGTACTGTGAATTTAAAATTTATACCAAATCTTATTTGTCTAGGATAGAGTGTAGCTGGCACCTAAAGAAGATACTGCATGCATATCAGCATATCTTAAAGCAGGTATACAGCTTTTAAAACCATTTCTGTTAAATGTATATTTATAATAATTCTGAGGAGCTTATATTCACACACCTATTCTAAGAGTGCTAAAGAAATCTCATTGTATAGCCAAGTTTATTTTGAAATGCTTGAGGATTTGCAGGTCAGTCCAGAGAGAGATAGATAAAATTTATTAAATATTTTTATTCAAGTTGGTGGTTGTCTTTTTAAGAAGGGACAGTTTTTAATAAATGCTGACGTTTTACTGAAGTTTTTTTTTGTTTGTTTGTTTTTTTACTTTTGAAAACAGATCTTGTTTTTCCTTTTTTATATATTTAATTTTGGTTTTAGAAACAGTTCCTAATGCAAAGAATTCATATTAATTATTGCTAGATCTAGCTCATTCCGTGTTGTAAACGCTTAAACCTCTATCCAGAGGAAACTCTGAAGAAGGGATACCACAGCCTTGCAGTCATGGAAGTGTATTTTGTTTCTGAGAGGGTGTACTTACCACACTGCTAGTTGAAACAGTGTCCCATGGACTTTGTGTATCAAGGGTTGTGAGTAGCCAAATGTCAGAGCTGAGGAAATGAAGTGTAAATATGTACTGCATCAGACATAGATCCTTAATCATGGACATCATCTAAAAGCAGGTGGGTCTGGAGAGTTCCTAAAGAAAATGTAATCAATTGAGAAACGTTTTTGAGTGATTCTAAAGCTTCTGTTCTCTTTGGTGAAGACTAAAGGCTTCATAAGTACAGAAAATGTAAAGTGTCTATAAATATGTGACAGGTTGTGGTGAAGGTGATAGTTAATTTTCAGTACAATTTCCTATACTCTGGGAGATTTTTTCTGTAATTGAAATATTTAAACAGGGTGTATGGTTGGGATTTTAAAGTTAGTTAGTTTAACAATACTAGAAAAACAACTAGTTAGGCTGAAATTATTTCCCACTAAAAGTTCGAGCTGAAGAAAACAAACAGATCCTGTGTTCCTTCCAGAGGTTGCACAGCTGTCCAGATCTTGTCAGTTTTATGGTGGAGCTGAAAACTGTTTTGGTAAGTTACAATAAATTTATGGGAGATGGGATGTTCTTGTAGCTTTCGCTTTTAATTGCAGTGTTGTTACGGTTTACCGTTTGGCAGATCGGTTTACATGTTTAAGAGGTGAGTTTGCATGTATGTTGTTCATGTAATAGTTGTGTAAATATCCTTTAGTATTTTAACTGACTGTACTTTTTTGAAATTAGAGTGTTATAGAAAAATTAAAATCCCAGCAAGGAAGGGATCTCAGTTTAGCACCATTCTCTTTACAGTTTTCTCGGAATTCTTGGTATTGTCCATTAGTAGAGGAGGCTTATAAATCATACAAAGGATGGCTGAAAGTACTTTCACCTGTGTAACAACTTGTCTAAGAAATGCAGACAAGCTTTTTTTTTTTTTTATAGTTCAG
Organism: Ramphastos sulfuratus; assembly: GCA_013399055.1. NCBI lineage: Eukaryota > Metazoa > Chordata > Aves > Piciformes > Ramphastidae > Ramphastos > Ramphastos sulfuratus. The sequence continues at coordinate 8,208 of WBNM01006366.1, forward strand.
AGACTATAATTATTCTTTTATAAGAAGTTTTTTCTAATTTGGGATTGAAGAATAGCAAAGTCTTTAGTTAGCTACATGAAAGTTGAAAATTCCTTGATGATTAGCAAAATATTCTATGGAAATTCTTTGCAAAGAATATTTGCATACATCCTACTTAACTTACAAATAAAACTAAGTGTTCATCAAAACATCAACAAAAATACCCTGCTGGCATTACACTACTGCTTTACACTGGGAATGCCTTTCCCCAGTGCATTGGTTTGTTCCCTAGCAAGCTGGATTACACTAAACCAATCAAAGGTGCTTGGAATAGGACTGAATAAAACTGTCTATGTGTGGCTGTTTCGAAATATTTCACTATAGTTACTCCAAACTATTTGCTTGAATTCACACCATTCAGAAAACGAGAATGCAATAAAAGTTAAATTTATTCAAAATTGTAATACCGACCATCAGTGCAGATAGTAGCAACAACAGAAGACACCATTGGAGAACTGGGCAGGAATTGTGCTGCTTTTATTAATCTATTTATTTTCTTTAAAATTATTAATATTTGTTTCATAAGCATAATTGTAACTTAAGTACACTTTTAAAGGACAAGTAGCACAATGCAAATGCAAAGCATGTGATTTGGGTTTGTGTTTTTTTTTAACATGGCATTGCCTTTTGATAAAAATTTCTTTTTCAGGCATTTTGATATACTTGGACTGTGTACTAAAATTTAACTCTCTAGGATCCTATGATTTTGAGAATTGAGAAACTTTTTGTTTGGGGGGTGGTGGATGTGTGCTTGGTTGGACTTTTTTTTTTTAATTGCTATATAAAGTTTTATCTGGCTACTGAAAAGTAATATTTTGGGGGGGTCATATATGTGTGGTCTTTTGTGGCTCTGGAGCCCAGGAGACAGCTGTCAGCTTAATAGAACTTTCTTTTGAAATGCTTTTTTAGTCAAGATGATTGACTTTAAATTTATTATCTGACAAAGAGGCACATTTGGTATTTGCATCTGAAGACTGTTGTCAACATCTGTGGTTTTTTTTTTAATTGCAGATGTTTTCATTACCAGTATCTGAAGTAATTTACCAAACAGCTTCTTGGTCTGCTTTAGCTGGAGGCTGTAACAAAACAAATGCAGGGTACAGTTAATTTCACATAAGCTTAATATTTTTGACTGAATTGTGAAAATCACATGACTAAATAGATGCAAAAATATTGAAATCTCTCTTAATGACATTTTTCATGTTGTTTTAAATAGGAAATTGCTCTAAAAAATGCACAAGACCCTCATATACCATGGCCACCAGAATACTACTCCTGCCTTGTCAGAGATATAGAGATACTGGGTTGGAATAAGTATGTTTACTTCTTAACATATTATTTTTAGAATATCTGATCTGCTTTTCTGTTTCTGAGTTGAACATATCAAATATACTTGTTCTATTATTCTGTCCTGGTTTTGCTTTAAAAATTCTTCTACTTTGTTTCTAAGTTTAAAAAAAAACCAACAAACCTGTATCAACTGCCAGTGTGCTTTGAGTCACAAATGACTGAGCTGAAAGGTGAGATGCTACTGCTAAGAAATCAATTTTTCTCTGACCTATAAACTGTTGGCATAGTAAACCTATTAAATACTGCTTTTATAGTTATTTTCCTTCTTTTTCCTTACTTTATACAGTTATGAGTATTTCCATATGCTATAGTTCATTATCATGTACCTTTATGGTTTTACAACAATAGTTTCTACCTTTTTCTAGAACTAGAATAATTATTTTAAAACAACAGTTCTATCTTGCTCTCTATAGCGCATGGCTCTCCCTAGATAAAGGAATAACATAGTTTAATGTACAAAAAGGCAAATCCACGAAAAGAAAAAAAAAAAAGTGTGAGTGGAGAGGAAAGCTGTAAATCCAAAACAGCTGGCTATTTGTGACACCCACAAGAGAGAAACTCAGATTTTTAATTTTTTTTTTTTTTTTTTTTTTTGCTATCTTGATGGATTCCAACAGAGATGGGCCTATTGAAAAGCATTCCTTACTCTCCAAAACCTGTGCCAGCACACCGTGTTTGGGGAAGCAGGGGAGTGTTTCCAGTTAATTACTGCAGAGTATGAACTGTGTCACCTGGGGCTGGAGGCTCCAGAGTGCACCCAAGTTTTGCGTATATACTGTACATATAGTATCAATACAGATAATGTCTCCAGAAAAAGAAGTGACAGTTCAGGTCTTCTGAGGGAAAGAGAACTAGGAGTCTTACTCCAACTGAAATGATTGGTTTAATACCTTAGGAAGGAATGTGACACTATCAAAGAATATTAGACTGAGGAGTGAAATGCACAGATAGCTAGCTACCTCTGAGTGCCTTCTTGTTAGGGTCATGAATGAGTGCAAACACTGCATTATGCGCAGTCTCATATGTTTTCAGATGAGCTCATAGAATAAACTTAATTTCATTGTCCTACAGAGGAAAACAAGGTTGTTCTCCTTATGCTTCCTATCTGAAGGAACACACAGTTGTGACCAAGCATTCAGGGTCCATGTGGAAACTTTTCAGAAACCCATAAAACTTGTTTTGCAATTGGCACACAGTGCCACCACTGAGTCTTTTACTTCTCCAGCAGAGAACTTGGAATGTGATGATTTCTGTCCTTTCCTCTAGAACCTCCAGGAGACCTCTCTGGGGTTTAAAGAGATAGTTGTTTCTGTGTAGGAAGGCAATAAGGAAATTCATGTTAAGGCTGTCTTTAAAAATATGCAATTAATCTAACAGGGCCTTCTTTCAGGGAGTTAAGAGAAAAGATTGTGTGGGATGTTGGAGGAGTTTTGCATGGGAAGCTATTCTTTATTTTCAGTAAAATGAAATTTAAAAGTATAAAAGTATTTGCAGTTTTCAGCAAACCAAATGTACCTTAGCCTTGGATGATAAGCATTTGGGTTTGTGTTTTGGGTTTTTTTGATAAATAAAGAAGCCTTGAGTTTGAAAGATTTTCAGTTTTCTCACCTGATTTGTGTATAAAAATATAACAGATAATTAAGTAGGAATTTGTTTTGAAGGCCCACTTTAATGATTTTGCAACATCCTTGTTAAATCAACTGAAAGGTTTTCCAGTGATTTCCACTATTAAGTATGTAGTTGCGCCAGCTGATGACATACTCAAATTTCTCAAACTCAGGTCTGAGAATATTAAAATTTTGTAAACACATGGGAAACAAATTTTGAGCCATGGCTGCTCTCTCAAGATAAAAAAACCAAAAGAAAATCAAACCAAAACAACACTTCAAAAAGCCCATGGCAGCAAAACAGACAGACAGAATATAGTCTTTAAAGATAAAAATATATAAAATGTATGTAGTATATAGGTAACGTGCTAAAAATACACTTAAAAATGCAATTTAGTATCTTGTTTCAAACCTGGTATTTCTTCCAGCCTTCCATACACCAAAACTTAAAGTCGTTTATTATTTTGACCCGATTTCTAGGCAAGATGGTCTTCATGTAGATACACACCTCCTGTTGTGCTGTTGTCCAGTGTAGTCATGTAATTCAGTAAACATACACCTTTTGATTGACTTGTGTTACTGGAAGTACAAACAGTAATGAAGATTGCAAATGGGCCACTTTCTCTGATACACAAAACTTGATTTTTTTGACCTAATTTAGGTCAAATATACTTTCATATTTAAATACCTTGTGCACAACAGTCACAATTCAACGTGTTATAGAATTGTACTAAATTTCTAGCACCAAGTACTGCCCTAAAAGCTGAGGAGTTCCAGTTCTTTCACATTAAGAACATGGAAAAATACTCACATAAGTCTAGTCAGCTGAGGTAGGAAAGAGTACTCATGGTAATATTAATGTATAGGAAAGGCTTTTCTATTACTGTCTCATAATCTCTGTAGTTGGTTCAGTGGCAATGTCTTGGGAAGTTAAATTAATTATAAAATATTTGTAGGATTCTTATCAGCCTTACGTGGATTCATGCCAGTTCTTAAGTCTATGGTGCTAGTTATGATCCCACTTGTGTAGTGTCTCAATGGATTTTGGCTTAATACTTGCCAAGTTTTGCCATAGAAAGTACTTTTTCCTTTTGCCTTCTCCATTTCCAAAGGAACCCTGCCTTGCATGTGCTATCAATCATTTGTGTGTTGTGCTGAATTGCAGTACTTCAGGGATTTTTCTGAGGCTTTCCATCTTTATGGTCATTCCATTATTTTGTATTATGATAAAACGTTGGAACCTATGGAGGAATAAATGTTTATATAACTGAAATGTCAACTATGTAAGCAATTCCTTATTTGATTATACAATCATATAGTGTTTACCATGTTGAGCAACTTTCTCCTGTCCTGCAGAACTGACCCTTTTAATCTCCTCTTATCCAAAGTCTGGCAGAGTGATGTTACAGAACATGTTAGCAACACAGCTACTAAGTTCCTTTTTTCTGTTTTAAATGGAAAATTGAATCCTCTTCCATTCCCTGGAGGCAGTTTATTGTTTTTACATTCTGTTAAGAGGAAGGAAGGCTACCTCTGGGCTGCATCAAGAGAAGCGTTACTAGCAGGGCAAGGGAGGTGATTCTCCCCCTTTACTCTGCTCTCATCAGACCTCATCTGGAATACTGTGTGCAGTTCTGGAGCCCCCAACACAAGAAGGATATTGAACTGTTGGAGTGAGTCCAAAGGAGTGCCACGAAGATGATCAGAGGGCTGTAGCAGCTCTCTTATGAGGACAGGCTATGAGAGTTGGGGCTCTTCAGCCTGGAGAAGGCTTTGAGGAGACCTTGTAGTAGCCTTCCAGTATCTGAAGGGGACCTACAAGAGGGCTGGGGAGGGACTATTTACAAGGTTGTGTAATGACAGGACAAGGGGCAATGGGTTTAAACTGGTAGAGGGGAGATTTAAACTGGATGTTAGGAGGAAGTTCTTTACAGTGAGGGTGGTGAGACACTGGCACAGGTTGCCCAGGGAGGTTGTGGCTGCTCCCTCTCTGGAGGTGTTCAAGGCCAGGTTGGACGAGGCCTTGAGTGACCTGTACTAGTGGGGGGTTGGAACTAGATGATTCTTGAGGTGCCTTCCAACTTAAACCATTCTATGAATTTTCATTCTGGGCATTCTTCAACCTTGTATCCCTTTGTCTAAGGGGGGTTTTATTCCTTGGTGTTCCTGTTTGTGGAAAAGTTTGAAAGGGAAGATAATGTTTTAGTACAAAACCTCTTAAGTGGTGTGTAATCAGCAATACTTCAAAGGTGGTGTGGTGTGTAGCTTGAATAGTTGTCTTCTACTTGTGGCTAGTTGTTGAAATCACAATTAAATAGAAGTCAAAAGAGTTTTCAGATAGGTCTGGATTGTAGTGCTGCTTCTTATACCAAGGAGTCATTGGTGCCAATGGTATACAGCATGAGGAACAGGTTGTTCTTGGGCTGCTCAGTGATGATCTGGTGATGATCTATGTGTTTTACCTTTTTTTTCTCATGTTATCTCTAAGCACAGTGAAATCGTATTTCAAACTGGTTTTAAAAGATACCTTAAATATAAATCCTACGATTATATTTACAGAGTGAATAATTGTGCTTTTAGCACTGTTCCCAAACCCTTACTTTTCGTTTTGAAGGTCATTTAATTTGCACTCAGTAAAACTGAATGTGAGGGTTCTTTACAATTGAACACAATCATTGTCACTGTATTTTTAACATAATGGTGTGCATATGTTTATATTTTAAATATATAAATAGGTGCACATGTATATATATTTATTTTACAGGCTGTTGGGTTGTTAAACTAATTGGAAAAGTACTGAACTCTTAAGGATTTCAGAAATCAATTTTAAGCTAAGTATGTCTATTGCTATCTAAGAAATAAAAATAATTTCTCAGGCTTGATCACTCCCACCCAATATAGAGTAAGGAATTGGAAAAAATATTTGGGTTTAAGCTAAAATGATCCATATCTTCTGACACCTGAGGAGTGATCTGACGATGACTGTCAGAACAGATAATTTTAAATCCTAAGCACCTTGACAGGATCCCTTTTATTTTTTTTTTCTCTTTTTCGATATCTAACCTCACAGTGCCTTGATGCAGGCACCAGTAGTGTTTTGGTTTTGGACTCTGCTATGTATTTTATTGCAATAACCATTCTGCACCTTAGCTGCTGGTTTGGGATTTCTCTGCCCCAGGCAATAGTAGATGGAGAGGTGGGATATAGGTAGTTTCTTATCTTTATAAAACTTTGATTTGATTTTGAGGTAAAGTTGGAGTAATGTTTTCAGTATTTTTTTTTCCAGTTAGAGGAAGAATGCTCTATTTTTTTTCTAAATAAATGAAGTGTAATTGACCACAGTTGAATTAGGCTTTTATCAAGACTTCTATTTCTTTCAACTGTTGTGGAGAAAAGGAATGCCAGAATCCTTCCAGGAATCTGTAGAAATATTTAATATAGCATTAAAGATAATTGACATTAAGCAATACAGGTCTTTCCCTGCTTACAGCCACTACTACTTTTTCCATCTGTGTTTTAATTAAGGCAGATAATTTTATTTTCCTGTTTTCACTTCCCTCCAATGAATGTGCCTACCTTTTGATGTATGTCTACCTTTTCATGTACAGACTTCTACAACTCTCTTGCCAGTTTCCACTGAAAGAGAAGCATTTTTCCCAGCATGACTATCCTTCTCTAGGTCCAGTAACTGGACTAGTATGTCATGGTTTAAAAAAAAAAAAAAAAGTTACTTAGGGCAGCCAGCAGATGCTTTCTTTGAACTCTGATAGGTCTTTCCATCAGTCTGGGTGATAAGGTGTACAATAATCTTGGACTGCTTTTTATCTTTACACAAGAATAACACAGTAAAAATGTCAAAATATCCATGTACCCAGTTCCCTGGTAAATAAATGGAGAAGTCTGAACCTTTTTGGCAGCAGCTGAAGCTACTCAGCAGAACGTTTTTCTAGAGAACAATATATTTTACTATTGTATTCATCTTCATTGTTGCGTGAAGCACAAATCAGTGACATCTTAAGGAAAGAGTCAGTGACTATGTCAGAAGTTTTAAAACTTATTTACATTTAATATGTACTTGCTACTTGGTTGAGTGCATGTATACTGTGTAAAACTGTCACGAAATAAAGGCAAATCATCATAAATAACTCATTTTGTACCTGTTTGGGTAGCATTTTGTGCAGAAAATCAATTTCAGAATATGAACCAATATCCATTGAATTTTCCACAATAATAGTATTGATAATAAAAGAGAACTTCATTGAAGAGAAAAGCAAATCAAAAGCATAAAAGTCTCATACAGTAAGAAACTGCAGAAATGGATCAAAGATTTGACAGGAAGTTTAATGTGTACATAAGTAGAGTCTGACAGGAACATGCTGTGTATGTCAAAGGTTCCTGTGATGGAAAACTGAAACACAGTGCTCACTGACCACAGCATGAGCCTTGACACACGTTGTAAATAACCCAAGGATATATGACTGCATTAAGGAGTGCTGGTGCACTAACAGCAGTAAATCTAGAACAGCAGAAATGGTTGGCATATAGGACTTTTCCTGATTAATATTTGTAACAGACTAATCAGAGCATCGCAGACATTTCAAACTGTGCTTCTTACAATGATGTTAGAGGTTTTGGTTTTTTTTCTCTTGCAGAGTTACATATGTGGATACTGGTCTTACCACAATCAAGTTAAAAGCTGAAGACTCTTGTGGTCGACAGCATCTCATGACTCTGAAGTTAAATTCAAAGGTGAGCTTATATGGGAGAATTTAAGGCTTCCTTGAAATAAATGGATTTTTCTTAATTCATAAGGATTTTAGAGAGTAATTTTCTGCTTTGCAAGATGGTGGTGGTTGTTTCTTTACCAAGTCTTACTGTTACATCTAGAGATAGAAAGATTTATGGAAAACTGACTACAGAAGTGAATTCCTTATTTAAAAAATAACACTTTTTTTTTAGTCTTAATAACTGACTGATTTTGACAGTGCTTGCAGAGAGAGTCTATGTTTACCTGGTGCTTGGAACTGAACTGAATTTGCAATGTGTCTTCATAGAATTTCTCATTTCAAGGCATAAATATCTTATCATAAATTATGAATATGCAGGCTGTATGGTGAAAATTGTATGGTCAATAGCTGTTGTCTTTAAAACATCTGTCTGGGGGCGGGGAAGGGGATCCAAAAGTGTCTAAATGTTGTTGTTTGAGACTATCCTTGATCCATCATCTGAACTAATAATCCTGAAGGGATGAGGCACAATATTACATTTCACCTTCACAAACATTCTATATTCCTTTTATATAAAGGCAATTTTAGTTTTGCACAAGACAAGCTAATTTTACCTTAGAAGGGGGCACAGGAGCCTGTGGAAAAAGAGCTATTTGGAAATTGAGATTGCTAAAGTGGATTTTTAAAAATAGTGAAACTATCCTACGTATACAGCATAATGAACGCATAAGTTGCTAGTCAATCCATTATTTAATACATTGGTGGAAAAAAGAAATCAGGAAATACAATTATGGGCTGTTTAACATGCAAAGAAAGTTGGATTATTGTTCATAAGGAGCTGCTGCCTCATATTTAGAGTCTGACACTAGAAACTAAATGCAGCCTATTACCCTTCATTTTAGTGTTTTGGTTTTATGATGATCAAAGTAAAGTATTGTAACCATTTGGAAGTATAAAAGTGCAGCTGCCTTGGTCAAACTTTATTACACTTAGCCATTGACTGGTTCTGTTTATCTTATCAGTGCACCATAGGGGAACTGAGGTAGTTTTCTGTTTTTAAAAAGCCTGTGTATTTTCTTTATAGTAATATGATATCTGAAGTTCAGACTCCTAATAGCAGAAGAAAGCACTGCCTAACAATTAAGGATATAGTGTAATAAAGAAGCTAGATTATCCAATGTATCTGTTGTAACAAATAATAATCAAAATTAATTATTTGTTTTCTAAATTAATGTTATGAGGAAGGATCAACTGCTTGTCCTCTTTGAACCAGATCTTGCATTTAAACTTGTCACAAGACAAAATTTCTATGTGATTACATGGGAATTTTATTTTCTTTCATATACATATGTAGCGCCTTTGCTAAGACTTAGAAACATTTTTTGAAGCGATTTCTTTTGATAACCTGCTTTAATGAAAGTACACCTATTTTAGATTGAACCCCTCCCCAGCCTGTATTACAGGCTTATGTCTCTGTTCTGGCAAATGGATTTGTTTAGCCTTGTCCTCATAGATGCCATACAGCTAAATGAGTTATTAGCCTGCTGACAATGTTTGCAGGAAGAAACTCTTCAATAATTAGCAAATTCTTATTCATAAGGTTGTCATGTGTATTGAGGTAATCCCCTTAATATTGCTTTGCTCTTTCTTCACTTTTTGGATGTGTTTTAAGGACCTTCCTATAACGCATTGTCACAGCGTCCCACCTGTTAACTCACAGTACATTAAGACAAGGATTGGGAATTTTCCTTTCAAAACCCATTGAGAAGGGTCATGTCATAGGTACATTAGTCAAATCATTTAATCATTTACAAAAGTCCAGGCTTAAAACTCCTAAGAGGATGTATTGTTTAATGCTCAGACTACATTTTGTGAAATAGGTTTTCAATGTACTTGGCTGAAAAATATGCATATTTTGTTTAATAATTGCTTAAATTGTTATAAAGGATAGCAGGATGATTTCTGACATAGGCATTTGAGTGTAACTGTAGTAACATGATGCCACTGATAAGCTCTGGTATAGTATTTTAAAATGCTGTCTCTTGGGGAATCACTCATTTTATATAGGATTTCCCTCTGCGAGGTTCTGTACATATGTACAGAATTATTCCAGACCATCATTCCATAGTTCTTGGCAGTTATCTGATGCACAGTACAGCATTGTGCTCTTAAAGAAAATTTGACTAAAAATGCAGGGAAGAAAATGCTGTAGGTATTTTGGTTTGGGTTGTTTTAACATAGCATAAAGATAGTAGAATCTGTTTGCAAGCACTTGTTCAAAGGCACCCCGCAAAAGCCTGCATAAAATGAATTTACTTACCAAGAAAGTAAACACATAATTGGCTAGTGCTGCTGGGATTTAAATGAGGGAGTCTTAAAACCAATCCCACAGTAAAATTGTTCTGACTTTGTTGTAGGCATACTTTTATACACTGAAAACAAGTTCATTTCTATGCAAGCATTAAAGTAGTTTGTGAAAAATAATACCTACAATGCAAGAAGAGTAGCACTGCAATAAAAGAAACTGTAACAGCTTTTGTGGCTATACATTTCTAAGCTGTAACCACCTCCTGCCCAAAGTAGTTGTTCCATATTTTTTTCTCTGTCACTGTTGTTTAACTTGTCTGCTGCTGATTTGATAAAATGGTGAAACACAAGATATTTGAGCTGTAGGAGCTGTCTTCAGAAAGTGGATACCTAGCAGAAACCACAAATGAAAGCTAATTAGAAAGCAAGTTTAAATAAATTTCTGTGAAATCCATAAATCCACTAAATGACTATTAAAATCAAAGCAACAAAGAATGGATGCTCTAGGGGAGCTGTGCCTCTTTTTTGCTGTTTGCCATAGAAAGCAATTTGAAACTAATCACTGTAGAATTAAATTTTACACAACATAAAGGCACACTGAAAGAAGCTCTGATAAATTTATTGCCAGATGTCTGATAAATAAGGACAACGTCTGTGGTCTAGAGGCTTGCTTTGGATGGAGAAATGGCTATGGGAAGCAGCAGAGCTAAAGTTCACCTTCATCTTAATTCTCTTTAGTTCTGTGAGGAAACCGGGGTATTTTTTTTCTTCTGTTTCCCCATATAAGATTCTGTAATATTTTCTTGTGTTGATAGTTGATGCACAATTAAAACAACTTCTGTAAAATTGCTGTGTTCAAATGAAACAACTTTTCAGGTGAATAAAATTTTGGATAGGTGCTCTTAGAAAGGGCACAGTTTATTTGTAATTAGGTGTTTCTTTCATACTTTGTTTTTCACAAAATAGCAGGGTTTTTTCCCACAAATTTCACACCGGATGCTGAACAGCAAGAGATTTACTAGTGTAATGAGTAGTAATGGTTATTTTTGGAGTTATTAAAGCTTTTATAGCTTCAGTTCTCTAAATCCAGCTATTTTTTTCCTTTCCTCATTGAAACCTTTTAATTTAGGGTGAGGGTCGGGGAGTTGTTTGATTTTGGGTATGTGTTCGTTCATCTCTTTCTAAATAGTTACATACCTTGGTTGATTTCAGTTACAAAACAAAAATTATTGCCAATCAGTGCAAACATTCTAGTTTAAGTGAAAATTAGTTCTTCACCCATGAAAGAGTACATTTGTTTTTTTAAACTTTCCTGCCCAGTATAGGTTAATTGAGGAGATGTTTTAAACGAAAAATTGAAATTGATGCTTTTTGTCTTCTTTTTTTAATGTGTTACTGAGAACATAGAAAACTGATTCTCCTGCCTTTATAAGAAACTGATATATAAAAACCCCTTACATGTAGATTTCTTCTTCAAATAATAATTAACATTCATAACAATTTCTGAAAATGCTTTACATATTGTTTCCTTCAAGAGCCAAGTTCTCAAGATGCTTGAAGTGCATATACTCTGTTATCAAATTTGGCAGCTCAGTATCACTCTGACTTTACATCACTTTAAAAAAAAATAAATAAAAGCTGTAATTTCTTTTCTTCTGTCAGTATCCAACAGAGCCACCAGTTTGCCTTGTGGATTTTCCTGTTCACTTCGCTGTGTCTTGGACACCACAGGTAAACTAATGTACTCTGCATTTTTATTTTTTTTTTAATAACTGAGATGTATATGCAATATGTAACTAGTAATGAGGGATTGGACTTTGGGTTTTTTTAACTCCAGCTTTTTTCCCTCAGCACATTTTCCTTTTATACATGCTTTTGTAAATGTAGGAATGCTAAACTCCACATTCCTTGTGATAGCATTTTAAATATTTTCCTTGCTACACAGATATACCTTGAACATTATAGACTTTGCAGTCAAAGTGGCTTGCTCTTTTTGAAGCTCTTCATATGGCTAAAATTTCTTTAGGAATGATACTGGGAAAATATATGCACAAGAAACAATTGTTCTATAGGAAAGAAGCACCCTCTAAAACTGACAGACAAAAAAAAGGGCAGTCCCTCTGTTATCCTGTGTAGTTTTCAGAACCTAATAAAACTTTTTCACTTACAATCAAAAAAGAGTAGATTACTTAACAGAATTCTGATTTCATAGGTGAGCTGATATTGTTAATACAAAGAACCAAGAGCTGTTGTCTTTTTTTTAGTCTCTCTTGCATTATTTCATGTAACTTTTGCCCTAATAGAGCATGTGTACTTGATTAAATGGATTTAAATGTGACCACTTACATCGAAGTTAATTGGAATTATTTCTAGAAAATAGTTGATGTTTAATTTAATTCAAGAGAATAGACTTTACATAAATTATTGCATTTCATAACTCCAACTCTCATGAAGATTTCTACCCATCAAAGCCTGTCTTCATGGTACTGAATTTACCTAGGGGCTAAATTTACATAGGGAACAAAGCTGAAAGGTTGAATCAGAATGATTTTAAGACAGTCATAATTTTGCCTGCAGAGCTCAAGCTTATGTGTGTCACCTCAGACCCTCTAATATGAGACTTTAGGGCAATAACTGCAAAAATGAACAATTGTAAATGAAACATACATAGTTTCACAGGTACTTTTAGGTTTCGGTTCTCTGGTGTGGTTTGCGAAAATTAAAAGACTTACTGCTTTTCCTTTTAAATTTTACAGGATCCCATGTACTATGGGCAGGATTTCACTTACTGTTTCTAACTTTGAACACTACCCATACTTCTAATAGTATTCTATTAATTATACAGCATTGCAATTTATGTTGCCTCAAATTAACATTTCGGATCTCCTTGATAGTTATTGCTTCTCAGTGTTTACTGTTAGTAGTTTTAAAGCTGTTAGCTGCACTTGTGTTTTAATAAAATCTTCTTGGAAAATGTTGTATGAAGCAGCCTTCTTAGGTTAAAATGAAAGCAAGTATATTAATATTTAATATTTATAATATTAAAATAGCGACACGGCAACCAAGTAAATATCTGTTAAAAATGACACTTTAAATGCTTGAGATCTTAAAATCTTTTCCAGTTAGAATTACCTGTGGACTATTTTAAAACATGAACCATCTATGTCTGTATGTAAATGAAGACTGTTTTGAAATCATGAGATGCTAATTCTAGCTGCAGGTAGCCTGCTCTAATACTGAACCAAATACTAGCAACATTTGCATTGTGCTGATGGAAATGCTTTAGTTGTAGAAGGCTTTCTTGAGAATTCCACCTGTCTGTGTGGGTGCCATGAACTTAACACTTCTGGGGAAAAAAGTGTGGGTGGGAATTGTACAACTGATGTTTATTTTTAAAATGCCATAGAAATCATTGCTGTGAGCAGTCTTCACATCGTGGTAATATAAGGGTTAAGTATAGATAATACTGAAGCGCCACTGATGGCAGAATTTAGCATATCAAGTAGTTGAAAATTTTGGTTCCTAAAAGGGAAAAAGAACACTGTACCTATTTTCTAGCAAAATGACTTTTTATGCTGATAGGTCTTAAATTTTAATATTTATTCCTTGTATTTAATGTAAAAACTGCCAAGGCTTAACTAAAATTATACAATTGCAGTATTAGTATGTAAACTCCAATGGGAAAAAAAAACATTATTTCAGGTAATTTATTAATTTTTTTCCCTACACCTTGTGTGTGCTGTTGGCCATTTCAGGTTCTATTCAGTGCTTAGGACTTTAAACTTGAGGGTTTGCTGGGGTGGGTTTTGGTTTTGGTTTGGGGTTTTTTTTGTTTTGTTTTGTTTTGTTTTTTTTTTTTAGTTTTGTTTTGCTTTTTCTTTTTTTTTCCCTCTGTATGTGTATAGACATGGCTTTATGGCATCCATATTAAAAATGGGTAATTTTCCTTATGGTCCCTGTCTTCCTGCTGGGTTGATAATGTTTTGATGTATTTTTCTTTTGCTGTGATGAGAGGTCTGCTGCTGCTGCTCTGACATATTCATTTGGATGAATAATTATAACTTGCACAATGTCAAGCTGAAGATGGTAGGGTTTTGTGCGTCATGACAAGCCTAGTAGCCAGTGCAGGTGTCTCACAGCATGATCAGTAACAGCCAGTGTATTCTGGCTCAGAGGAGACATTTTAGAGTAGTAAGAAATCAGCACCAAGGGCAATGCGCTGCTGCTGCTACTGTTATAAGTGCCAAGTAAATGCAGAGTGCTTCTCAATGACAAGCGCAAGAACATCTACTTATTTCAGTTATATTTTTCTAAACAACCAGATAAATATGCTGTCTCCACACTTCAGCGTACACTGTGACCATGGCTCTGCAGTTTCAGTGTATTGATATTCTGCTGCACTCACATCAGCGTGTCCTTTCTATACTGACCACTGCCCACCTGGCTGGCTACATGAAGGTCATGAGAGTGGAAGTTAATGACTAATGAGGTCGTGCAGCCAGCCAACAATGAAACAGTAATACAAAATTCTGAAGGTAGAGAGTATTGCGCAGTTATGTTGACAAAAACACTATAAAATGCATCGTAATTGTGCTTCTTCTTAGCAAAGTAACTTCACAGACACCAGCTTTATAGGCATCTATAAATACAAAAAACTGAGATGGCTGACAAGCCACTTTATAAAGATTTCAGAGTGTTCAGTCTGCTTTGTGCTAAGGAGGGGGGGAATTGTTACACTACTGTTTGTGAGAAATAAGCAGTTTCCAAACAAATCTAAGAATGCTAAATTATTTAGATGGCTGGAAAAGGGATCACCTGTACCAATGACTGTTCACTTCATTAAATTGTATTCTCTCCATAGATTCATAAAGCGCATGCAGGTAACAACACCTACGGGTTAGGCTGCTATACCTTTTACATTAAGAGGCTTCGCAGTTCTCATTTTGGATAAGCAGATTCTGTGCTAGAAATAATTTTTAGCAAAAATTTTCAGAACAAAGATACTATTTTGAATTTTTTCAGAAATAAATTGTAATAAATTGTGTAGTACTTAATTAGAACATTTATACTACCATTTAATTAATGCTTAGGTCACCCAGGATTTGGAGCGGGTGTTTGAAATTTGGCATATAGCAGTTCTTTAGTTACTGAAAGGCTTCCTCTTTATTCTTCACAGCCTTTAGAGCTCTAGAAATAAAAACCAAGATTAGAGTTAGTTCTTATTCCTTTAAACAGTGTATGGACAATAGAGGTGAACTTGGCAAAGTGTTTGAATTAGAATAAAGAAACTAAGGGAAGAATTGGCATAAGAATCTACTAGTGATGAGATGGAGATGAGAATTCAGAGTCTAGAAATGGAAATAAAAATGTGAAACTACAGGAAAAATTTGCCTGGTAGGAAAGAAGGTGTGCGCCCTTCAGAAATACCTGACATTTGCTGACCAAAGTAAAGGCTTCATCTCCTAGATGTTGAAATTAATGGAGGATATATAGTCTGGTGAGTGCACAAAGGTAGCATTTGGGTCAGTTTTAGAACACTGCTGGGGTATCATCAAAGTTGATACGTTTACATGTCTGTTTTCTTGTAAAATAATCAATTTAGGTCAGTCTCTACAGTCGCCTGTTTTCAGATGTTAAGACTGCAGAATCATGGCCCTCCAAACTACCATTAAATTGCTGTTTAGACCAAAGGATGCTATGGGTATAGCTTGTATCAGGATAGATCAGATTTTTTGCCTCAGAGGCCTTTGCATAACTAGGACTCTGAGGCTGAATATATGGTTCGTTGAGAGAGAAAACTGTCTGTGCTGAGAGTCACAGTGATTTTTCACAAGTCATCACTAACTGCATTCTTTGTTTTCTGTGTTCACAACTTGAAAGTTGAAAAATCTGGGTGTTAAGTGTTTAAAACTACAGCTATGGTCATGGGAGGCGATGCTTTCTAAACACAGTCCTCTTAAAAGCCAGATGAAGGGATCTCAAGCCAAGTATTCCAAACTATTTTCTCAATCTCTTATTTTTCTGTTAAAAAATCACTGAGGCCATCTACTCTGAAAGTAAGTTTTGATGATGCGCTTTATAATGTTTTTGGTCTGCTCAGTTGCTTTGTTGATCATTACAGAGAGCTGAAGGGAGAGTGATCATAAATCATGTGGTCTATCTCTGTCAAAAACTAAGCAGGTGCCCACTGGAAGGTAAGAAGGTGTCCTGGGACTATAAGGCTTTCTCAGGACCTCAGTGCTGTAATGGAGAGGAAGCCAGCTTCTGGTTTTGTATGAATTCACATTTGTTGAGTCCTTCAACCAGCCTTAGTTCTAGGCATCTTGTATAGTAGGTAGTGGCAGTTAATTTTCACATCTCCTCCTATGCTGTTTTACTATTCTAAACCAGTAAAACATTTTGACCTTGTCTAATGGTGGGTTCTCCATTCCTTGTCTTGGAGACCTATTTGCCTCAGCTATGGTTGGCTTACTTGAAAAGGTCTGGTCAGAATTAGGTGCAGTATTCCAGACTGATCACACCCTTGCTAGTGCCTTCTGCACCGATTTTTAGTAATTCTTTGTCAGCCTAGGGATCAGTGAGCACTACTGCAGTGGCATCACTTTCCAGCTACTGTGTTGAGGGTCAGTGATCCCATGGAGGGGCAAAAAGCCCCAAAGTAGTATGCTATTAAGGTAGAACAGACTCTGAAACCCACTTGTGCAAAAAACTGCATTAAGATGTGTGACTATTCCAGCACAGGTATTTTCTCGCCTCTGCTAGCTAGTCACTGATGCCTGTATGGCAGTTAGACATAAAATGAAAGGCTTATACTCTACATTAGGAATATCTTCATTTTTATTTAAGTTGCTGCGAAAGATTAAACTGCCACAATGTTCTTTGTTTTTTATAGTAGGCATTTTGCCTGATGAGCTTGAAAATGTACAGAGGAAGGGGTAGCTGGTTTGGCTTTGTTAGTGCTCTTTAGGCAGCCAGTGATGATTATTTTGAATTCTGAATGTCAAATATTCTTTGTAAAATAAGACCTATTTCATACAACCTCTAATGCATTTGTTCAAAGGTGACCAAGAAACAAAGAGTTAGTGCTGTTTGCCATTACTAACAGCTGTCCTGGTGTAGTGTAGACAAAAAAAGGCTGATAGCAAGTCTTTTCTAAAAGTGTTCAGCAATGACCAAAAATTACTTGGTTAATCAAATCAAAAGGAATGTTACAGCTTTCATAGTTTGCATGGCAAGCATGTGATGTATTTAAATAGCTATTGATGCATTTATATATATAGCAGGAGACAGTTGGCAACATCAATGAAGCATGCAAATAAGATCAAATGAACAGTGCTTTAACAAAAAAAAATATTTAACTACTTTTTTAAGGAACATCATTGGAAAAGTACAATTAGTATTAAAATTAATTGGATTTGAAAACTTATCTGTGGGTTATAATCCCTTGATGTTTCTTTTTTTTCTAGTGAAACCCTTTGAATTCCCAGAAGATAAAGATAAAAATGATTATTAGAGGATTTATCTGTATGTGATATAGGAAAATGTAAAAAGTCAAAATGGAAAGCAACTGTTGCAAGTACCAGAAAATTATGCTATTAATTTAAGTGTCATCAGAGCACAAAAGATCACATTTCAGGACCGTGTGAAAATTATTAAAATACTGGAAATAATAGTACTTAAGATGAAGATATTATACTCTAAGATGTGGTTAAGTGACTGACACTATTATATCACTTCAGGTATTAGAAAAGTAACAAAATGCTTTTAAAGATAATAAGCATTACATTTTGAGATTGGCAGTATTCACACTTTTCTGTTTAAGTGCTTTCCTACTTTAATATAATTTAATAACAGCAGGGAAAAATGGAGCATTTTATTTCCAAGATAGAGAGTTTCTTTCTAAAATACATATGTGCAAAATATAGAAAGTTATCAAGTGTAAAAATCATCTTTTTTTCAGCTGAGAACGTTCATAGAATTTATTCACTTTTGTCCAAGTGAGAAAGGAAGAATGTAATTACTAAAGAAAACTGTTCCATGTGTATTTTGCCTAAATTATTGAAAAAATAGCTCTTTTAAGAATTTAACATTTCCTTTGCTTTTTCTTTTTGACCCCAAGAACTTTTCCCAGGCCAAGAGATAGCTGAAATCTGGCACTCATGCCACCTTTGGTTTTCAAAATGGACTCATATGACCATCTTTTTATCTGAATTGAAGCAGTTTTGTCAGTTTTCTTCTACCCTTCCTGCTTTTCATTCGTACATTTAATTGTTCAATTGTGTTCCATGTAAACCATTTCAAGACACCCTATGGTGTTCCAAAGGCTTTCCCCTCTTGCAACTCTGAGTTTCCTGTTACTGAAAAATTTAAGAGAACAAATTATCCTTGAAGAGTTTGTCTTTAAAACATTAGCCCTCACCCTTTATCTCCCTTTCCTGGTGCCTTTGTCTAGTTTCTTGACCCCATCACTTTTTATTTTTCCTGTCATAGCTTCATCTCTCCCCACAAATAGCTTGTTCTGATGGCTCCTTGTTCTTCTATTGCCCCATTCATTACATGTCACAGTTCCTCCACTAGCTCAAAACCTGTACAGGCCATCACTTCAGGTGCAACTCATCTTTCTTCTGCATTCTTCACCCCCTTTTGTTTCCCTAAATTCATGTTTTATACCATCTGTGCATCTGTATTTGGGAAGATGTTAACTTGACTTTCAGAAATAGTTACTTCTTTTGTGCTCAGTGATGACTTAAAAAGACTTCTTTTGCATTGCTGATCTGTATATCGTCCTGTATAATGAAAGATTTTTCTGATTCCATCTAATCCACTCTCAAATATTGAAATCCCGTGAGTGTAATCCTCTGATTATTAGATGGTTTCTCCTTCTCTTACTGTATGTACATGCTTGAAGTCTAATGTTAAGTACCTATTTTTATACTGTTTAATTTGGAGATAATTATGATATTCTTAGGTTACATTTCTTGAGTCTTTAAAAATAAATAAGCTGCTTTATGTCTGTGGGTATTTCTGTGTATTTGTATTTGGTGCCGTATGGCTCAGCTGGAGCAGAGACAAAGCATCTAAAAGATTACTTTTAAATTTTATTTTTACAGTAGTTTACTGTAAGTTAGAATGCAAATTAATAGTTACTAACAATTTACAGAAAAGTTTTCTGAAAAGGAGTATAAAACACCATCACATCCAGGTGTGATGTATGTGTGTCACAACAGGTTGGAAAGATTGGAGAGCTTATTTGTATGCAGGATACAGCTATTTTTACATGTCTCATTTCAATTCCAGTCCATTTAAATTTTTTTCTTTCCTTAGAGCTCCTTACTAGACATATATAACCAGTTCCTGGCAGCATTAGAATCACTGAAGGAATTCTGGGATGCCATGGATGAGATTGATGGAAAGACCTGGGTGCTTCAACCTGAAAACCCCACACGGAGTGCCACAACAAGGAGGATTGCAATAGGTACGTCAAGATTTGAAGAAGTACAATGGATGCAAAATAAAGGGGTGCTCTTCTGGGTTGCTTAGGTAATTAAATGGTGCTTATTAGAGATAGGAAAACAAAAGGCAGCACTGAAATCACAGTATAAGCAAGGTTGGAAGAGACCTCTGATGTAGGTTTAGGAGTTACCCGCCCCGCACACTTGTAAAATGACCCAGGCTAAAACTCAGTCGGCTGGAAGTTTAGATGAAGCTCTATTTACAGCTCAGCACAATATACAAGCAGATATATACACTATATACAGGAATGTTTACAATAATATACAAGGTAAAGGTAATACAGAAACACCACACCCCTCCCAGAAATCAGAGACCCCAGGAGGGGCTCCCAACCACCCTTCCACCTTCTCCCCACCCCTATACCTTACCCCAAGGTTTTGAGGATCGGCCAGAGGAGGAGTTAGAAGTGATTAGTGAAATTAATTTGTCAGAGAGAAGTTCAGAGGCTGCTATACAGCCCCAGACGCTGTGCCCCAGAGAGTGCGACAAGCCCGACTGACTTATCTTTTGTTTTGAGTACTTATTCCTAAACATCTCACCAAGCCTATGAGTGAAGTAGACATCACCATTGTTTCCTTTTCACAGCCTATAATATAATTTTCTATATTAAAATATTCCAGTTAGCTCAAACCAGCACAACCTCAAAGATCATCAAGTCCAACCCATTACCACAGACCTCGAGACTAGACCATGGCACCAAGTGCCACGTCCTGCAAGAAACAATTCTTATTTTGTGTATTAAACAAAATAACCTCTCAGAGAATGCTGAACCTGTTCAGGAAACTAATTGCAACCGTATTGTGCTACATGAACGGAAAGTTTCTGCAGGAAAATAGGGTGTATTGGTAAACAATGAACAAGTAACTGTCAGAAACTGGTAACTCCAGAAAAATGAGCTTAGATGACACCCTTAATGCATTCACAAACTCCATTTTTTTTAAACAATTACTTCAGGTCAATCCTGTTCTGGAAGAGTGAAAGGAATAGTAGAGTGCAGTTAAAGCTAGCAGAAGGGGTTAAGGGGGCATGTGAAAAGGGTAAGAAATAAGAGAAAGAAAATTAGAGGCTTACAATGTTAACCATCTGAAAAAGTATATTAATTCATTTGCTGACATTTGGTATTTTAAGTTCCTAATCTGTATCGGATGAGTTGTCTAGCAATTGTGAAGAAGACATTTGCCAGAGATTAGAAATACTGGTTTGGGGCAGGAAGAATGTTGTCTTTGAGAGAAGAGTACTGATTTTCAGCCTAAATCCAAAATGCCAGTAGCACATTGTGGAAATCTAAGAATGTACAATGGACCAAAGTAGACCTAGGTTGTCCTCAGAACCTGTGGAAATGCTGATTGCCTGCAGAGTGAAGAAAGGAAGGAGCTAGTGGGGTGCTGTTGCTGCTCCTTATTTGGGGGTGGAGGGAGGGACAGAAAAAGTTCAGCAACTGGCTAAAATGACATGGGTCGGACAACACATTAGTTTTGTGTGTGTGTGTGCGGTCAGGGTGGCTTTATCTTGGTTCAGCTGTACTTTGACAGAGACCAACGAAAAGGAAAGAAAAGCCTCAAAAAGTGCTTCATGTCAGATCAGCGGAGAGCAGTACAAGGCTTTGAGCTCTTTGTTGTCAGTTACAGACAATCTTCAGTTATGACTAAACTTTGACTTCATTCATTACAGTTTCTTCAAGGAGGGTGAGCCTAACATACCTCTTAATTACAAAAAATGGTGGGTTTCACCTAGTTTTATTTAAGAGAGAATTTGCTGTGAGGCTTTTAATATGGGTCCAGAATGTTTTTGAGCAGCTTACCCCTTAAAATAGCATACCATTTGAGGATGATGGGGTGTCTTGTAAAGAAAAATACTTGCTGCTTTAGTCCAGGAGGATGCGGTGGAAGTGACTGGCTTTTACTGCTTAATACTGTCTTCTTCCTTCTATTTTTTCTGTAAAAGTTAATGAAGAATTAATAGTTACCTCTGTTTTTAATATTTCCCTAAGATTTAAAATTGATTATGTTGTCTAGCTAGAGTTGGATTATTCATATGTATGTCTTAGTGTAAAGGTTGGGGCTGGTCTGAAAAGAAATGCAAGATTGGCAAGTTTTCTTAATCAGTTATTATTTGTAATTATGATCCATTGAAATTTAAGTATTTGTCAATATTTGCACAATTACTTTAGATACCTGCCAACTTTTCTATTATTTAGCACCATGAAACCAGCCTTAACTAACCAAGTAAAAACTGATTTTTGTAAAAGGAAAACATTTCTATTTTTCGAATATTTGACTGGTAAGAAAAGCTTCCTTTTAAGATGTATTTGCTTTCTCCTTGTAGGGAACAATGTTTCAGTGAATATAGAGGTAGATCCTCAGCATCCAAGCATGCTCCCTGAGTGTTATTTTCTTGGAGCAGATCATGGTAAGACAGCAGACATACAGTTTATTTCTCATGTAGGCTCTGATTTCTGGTGAGCAGGTATTAGTGTGAACAGTGTCACACTCCTGACGTAAACTTTAGTTAGGCAGAGCCAGGAATTAAGCTGAATGAATACATGTGTGGGAGAGTTTTACACAGCAGATGTTGGGGGTTTAACAGCCTAAATCCACAGCATGCTGTTTTGCTCTGTGAATGACACTTTTTTTTTTTTCAGTGCTTTCCTAGCACAGTTTAGAAGGAATCCTGTGTCCTGTAGCAGCTTACCAGTTTGTTTGTATTTTAATGTAATTTTCTTTTTTACAAAGAATTAATTTATTTATGTTTGGAAGTATTTAAATATCCCTGTCTCACATATTTTTACCAACTTTTTAAGGTAACTACAGTCGTATCTTCAACAGGAAAGTATTTTAAATAGTAGTGTAATGAATTCCCCACACTGAAAAGTTGTCATTGACTGAATTAAAAACCCCAACCGCTGCCTTCCACTTCAGTGCTGAGATGTGAGGTGTTAAACTGGGTGAGGGAGCAAAGAAGATCCTAAAGGTGCTGTAATTACTTATGTTTATTTTTTGCAGTGGTTAACCCTCTGAGAACTAAGCTGAACAATAACATGCACTTATGGTAAGTGTCTTTAGTAACACAAGTTTGAAATGGGGATGGTATTTGCCATTCCTGGTGTTAACTTCCCTCCTCCCTCTCGCTTACCTGCAGGGATCCAGAAGTCAGTTTGTTACAAAACTTGAAAGACCTCTTAGACGTTGATTTTCCATCACGTGCTGCCTTAGAAAAAAGTGTAAGTTTTTCTTCATAGAATCATAGAATGGTAAGGTTGGAAAGGACCTCAAAGATCGTCTAGTTCCAACCCCCTGCCATAGGCAGGGACACCTCCCACTCGTACAGGTCACTCAAGGCCTTGTCCAACCTGGCCTTGAACATCTCCAGGGAGGGAGCATCCACAACCTCCCTGGGCAACCTGTTCCACTGTCTCACCACCTTCACTGTAAAGAACTTTTTCCTAACATCTAGTTTAAATCTCCCCTCTTCCAGTTTAAACCCATTGCCCCTTAGGGGGAGAATCACCTCCCTTGCCCTGCTGGCCACGCTTCTCTTGATGCGGCCCAGGACATGGTTGCTGTCTGGGCTGCATGTGCACACTGCAGGCTCATGTTGAGCTTTTCATCAACCCAGACCCCCAGGTTCTTTTCCTCAGGGCTGCTCTCCAGCCATTCACCACCCAGCCTGTATTTGTGCTTGGGATTGCGCCTACCCAGGTACAGGACATTACACTTGGCCTTGTTGAATTTCATGAGGTTGTCCTGGGCCCACCTCTCCAGCCTGTCCAGGTCCCTCTGGATGGCATCCCTGCCCTCTAGCAAGTCGACTGTGTCACACAGCTTGGTGTCATCTGCAAACTTGCTGAGGCTGCACTCGATTCCTCTGTCCATGTCACTGACAAAGATGTTAAACAGCACTGGTCCCAGCACTGACCCCTGAGGGACACCACTTGTCACTGGTCACTCTCTCATTATCAGTTTTTACTTCTGAGTAAGTAAAATTTAAATGGTCACTTTCTAACTACTAGCAAAAATAAGAGACTTAGAAGAGAGGTAATTGGATTAATGTATTGTCATAAGGACTTCTGAACTTGAAGCAACAATTGTCAGAGCTTGTTAACCTTTGATTAGAGGTACACACTTCCCTGTGGCCTTCATTGCAGTAAGGCGATTAATAACAGGCTTCACTATTAAAAAGGAAAGAGGAAGTTCCAGAGTAGCTAATGAGATGTGGAAAATCCAAACATTCTGTTATGGATGTTGATGACTTAAGTTCTAATTAGGTAGAGCTGCTTAGAGGGGACAAGAGGCCATCCAAATACTGGTGCATTTCAAACAAACTGGGAATTAATTTTTGACAATGCTCTAAGAGTGGATTACTAGCTTTGCTTCCACTTGTGAAATTCTTAAATTAATATCTGACTGAAGTCTTGTGCCTGCTGTCCACATGTAATGACAAATCATTGTGTTTAATAAAAAAGAAACAGTGGGGCCCAGGAATATGAAAGTGCTTGTCAAACTAGATATAATTCAGTGAGAGGATAAAATATTACCCAGTAAAGTCTTGTGTAGCTGGCAACTAACATCATTCTTCATGCCGTAATGGCAAAGGCAAAAATTATTTAGTAATTCTAAGTAACAAAAAAAAAGGCAAGCAAAAGCAGAGGTGAACCTGTTTCCTGTATGTTAGCAGTCCTGCTTCTTCCTTTCATTCACACTGTAAGTTAAACCATGTTGCATTTTCAAGGATTTTGCTAAGGACTGTGGAATCTGCTATGCCTATCGACTCAATGGCGCTACTCCAGATCAAGTGTGCGATGAGCCCCGATGCGGACAACCTTTTCATCAGGCTTGCCTGTATGAGGTATAATACATAATGGGACAAACTTTGATTAACTCACATTCTAGAAAACAAATGTTGCACCCACTTCAGTTTCACATGAAGCAAAGCCCTTTAAGGAGTGCTACAACAGTCACTGCATCGTCTTCTGACCCACAATTCATACAAAAGCTCCCTGTGAAAGGGAACGTGCCTCACTCTGCTTATACAGACCAACTGCACATCAGATGTTGATGAAGTGAACTGTTTGGAAAAAAATGGTAATGAATTGTTCTTAAATTTGATATGAAACAAATGTGAATTTGAATCCCTTTCCTTGTCTTGCAGTGGTTACAAGGTCTTCCTTCTAGCAGACAGAGTTTCAATGTTATTTTTGGCGAATGTCCCTATTGTAACAAGGTAAGTCAAAGCAAGTGATTGAACTAAATAGTGTATGGTACCTGGGATAAAAGCAAAGTCAGCTGGAAAACAGAATTTGTGGCTAGTGTCTTCCATTTACACATTGAAATAGAGGGAAACACTAAGTTTCCCTGCATTCAGTGCATCAGCATTTAACAAAAGCTCTTCTGAAACAGTATAGATGAGTACACACCCATCTTCAGCACACTGGTGTTAGAGGAATTAAATGTCACACCCCATTGTCCTGCATTATGGTTTGTTTTTTTTTTTAATGTTGGTGTAGCTGAGGTCCAGTTTCAAAAATAATGAATCCAAACATCTGTAAAACAAACCAGGTCTTGTACAAACAGGAATTACTGAGTGCACATTGGGAAAGTAACACATACTTATTGACAATATTATTTAAAAACTCTTTTTGAAGCCACTAACACTGAAATCTTCAGTGAAGAAACTCTGAGGAACGGCCTGTGTGATGGGAACACTGAGGACAGTGAACCAGTGACATCAAAGACAATACAAGGAAAGTACTATTAGTAACAGAAGGACAAGTATAGCTATACTGTAGTGGTATGTTTCATCAGTAAACGCAAGCCTAAACAGAACAGATAGAGAAGGACTAGTGATGTCAGCAACTGTTTCTTGCAGTGGTACTGGATGATCTGTAGTTAAAAGTTGGTCACGTTTCTTTTTGGGTCCAGAGAATATTGCCTGAGGGCCAAAGGGTGGTAATTCTCTTGCAGTGTATTTCTGCAGGGGAAAAAAAAGGCAAAAGTAACCTTGATAGCGAAATAGTGAGTGTGAATTGGTAACTAGATGCCAAAGATGATATCTAAGTATTTATGTTATCCTAGAGAAAGCAACACAGTTCTTAAGTCTTAACTTTGGAATTTGCAGTAAATTGTGTATCAAGTGTATAATCTGAGGCATGATTACCGACCTTCTAAAGAGACATGCTCCATGTTTATTACTGAAGTCAAGACAGATGAAATTTTTCTGTCTTTCTAGTTTCAAAAAAAATGTTTATACACATTAAGTCTTTACTATTGACAATAAAACTTTATCCTGATAATCATAGGCATTGCTCTGGAGTTTGAGTTGCTGTCTTAATTTGTGTTACGTTTTTACGTTGCATAGGGAAGCTGAAGTTACTCTAACTTACCATGGAAAGTGTAAATATGCTCATCATGCGACTTTTGTTCCGGTTGGATTGGTTGTAGGTCTCCAGAAGCAATGTCATCCTTAGCTCACCTTTTGATCTCCACCTCTGGAAGGACTCTGCACACACTACAGTTGTTTCTCTCACATTAAAGACTTAGACTGTCCCTTAGAAAAATAGCCACTCTGGTTTCCTTTCCACAATACCATTCACAAGATGTTATTTTTTGGCGATACAACCCACTTAATTTCAGCTCTAGCAATATTGTTTTCTTGGTGAAAATACATCATCTAAATTGTATTTCTCTATTAGAGTTTTCTTGTCTTCCTATTTTATACTTCCTGACTTGTTCCTCTTTTAAATTGAACAGACATGTCTTGTTTCTTTTAATTGAGTACGATACCATTGTGTCCAACATTAAAGCTGCTGCTCATAGGGGTTTTTGTTGGTTTTGTATTATTTTCTAGATGTTACTTCTGTTTTCAGTTTATCAGCTGTCCCAGCTCTCACAATTGTCCCATGCTTCCCGTCTGTTAGCTGCACTGTCTGCTAATGACAGCAGGGTGGCTATCCCATCAGGTGTCTGACTCAGAATGAGGTGCCTGCAGGTAACTACTCCAGGGAATTGTTGAACCAAAGTGTTTAGAACTACTCTCTGAAGACTCCTTGACAAACTCTTGCTACTCTAGTTCCTCCATGAACGACTGTTTCTTGTGCCCTTCTGTCCCTGAAGAATCCTCCTAAATTTTCATAACTAACCTCAGTACTCTAAAACTGCATGTGTGGATCTCTCCTTTACCAATCTTCTAAATCACAGGAAAGGAACTGAGGGGAAGTCTGCAAAATGAAACCAACAAAATCCTGACTTTTATTTTCCTTCTTCAGTTTAAAATTGAGTATATCACGTGTTATCTGACATCGATTTCAACTCTCCCCAGTTACATATATTTGGTAAGTACCAGGAACCATTCTAAGTAGGTGCAGCATTATGATTCGTTAAGGCTGAACATTACATACTAGACTCCATCCCTGAAATGTTCATACACCAATGCATGCAGCATGGGGAATAAACAGGAGGAGTAAGAAATCCATGTGCGGTCATGAGGTTATGACCTGGTGGCAATTACAAAAACATGGTGGGACAGCTCACATGGCTGGAATGTGGTCATGGATGGCTATGTCCTTTTTAGGAAAGACAGGTCAGCAAGGCGAGGTGGTGGAGTTGCTCTTTATGTGAGGGAACAACTAGAAAGTCTCGAGTTCTAGTCCAGGGGTGGATGAGGGGCAACTTAAGAGCTTGTGGGTGTGAATTAAGGGACAGGCTAGCATGGGTGATACAGTTGTGGGTGTCTATTACAGGCCACTTGATCAGGATCAAGAAGTTGATGAGGCCTTCTACAGGCATCTAACAGCAGCCTCGCAATCACACACCTTGGTTCTCATGGGGGATTTTAACTATCCAGCTATTTGCTGGAAGGGCTACTCAGCCAGCCAGCCACAGCCCAGGAGGTTCCTCCAGTGCACTGATGATAACTTCTTGATGCAAATGGTGGAGGAGCCAACTAGGAGGGGAGCACTGCTGGATCTTATCCTCACCAACAAGGAAGGTCTGGTTGAAGCGGTGAAGGTTGAGGGCAGCCTTGGTCTTAGTGATCATGAGATGGTGGAGTTCAAGATCTTGTCTGGTAGGAACAGGCTATCAAGCAGGACTACAACCCTGAATTTCAGGAGGGCTGACTTTGGCCTTTTCAAGCAACTGTTGGGAGAAATCTCATGGGATAGGGTACTAGAAGGCAGAGGGGCCCATGATGGTTGGTTAACATTTAAGGACCTCTTCTTCCAAGCTCAAGATTAATACGTCCCAGCAAGTGGGAAATTGAGAAAGGGAAACAGGAGACCTGCATGGTTAAGTAAGGAGCTGCTAAGGAAACTTCAGTGGAAGGAAGGAGGGGCTGGCCATCTGGGAGGAGTATAGGACTGTTGTCAGCGGGTGTAGGGAAACAACTAGGAAGGTTAAGTCCTCGTTGGAACTTGCAAAGGAGGTCAAGGATAACAAAAAGGGCTTGTTCAAACACATTACAGGAAAAGCTAACATTAGAGGTAATGTAGGCCCTCTGCTGAATGAGGAGGGTGCCCTGGTGACAGAGGACACAAAAAAGGCAGTTACTAAATGCCTTCTTTGTCTATACTGCTGGAGACTATTC
>WBNM01006367.1:7006-20672 GCA_013399055.1 Ramphastos sulfuratus
GGACAGAGCGGCGGAGGGAGCCTGCAAGGAGAGAGGGACAGAGGGAGCCTGCAAGGACAGATGGGCAGAGGGAGCCTGCAAGGAGAGATGGGCAGAGGGAGCAGGCTGCCTGGGGAGGCTGTGGATGGCCCCTGCCTGGGGGTGTTCAAGGCTAGGCTGGATGAGGCCTTGAGCAACCTGGGCTAGTGGGAGGTGTCCCTGCCCGTGGCAGGGGGTTGGCACTGCATAACTTTTAATGTCCCTTCCAACCCACTCCAGCCTCCTTTCAGGTAGTTGCAGAGAGCAATGAGGTCTGCCTCCAGCCTCCTCTTCAGACTACACAAGCCCAGCTCCCTCAGCTGCTCCTCACAAGACCTGTTCTCCAGACCTTTCGCCATCCTTAATGCTCTCTTCGGACCTGCTCCAGCACCTCAATGTCCTTCTGGGACTGAGGGGCCCAAGACTGAACCCAACTTGCTCACACAGTAAAGAGTTTGATGCCCTGCATTTTAGCTGCAGGAGAAAAGCAGTCCCCAGCCTCAGTGCACAGATACAGGGTGGGCACACAGGGCAGAGATGTTCTGCACACAAGCCATACCATGCCCAAACATGACTGCTTCCCCTCACTTGCCCCTGCCACTGAAGGCACAGGATCAGGGAACCCCCAACCGAGCCACTGTTTGGTTCAGGATGAGGGTTTGAAGTGTAGCAGCTAACAGAAGGCAGCTGACTTACAGCTGCACCAGCATCAACAGCAGCTGCCCTTTCAGTGCCCTTTCAGAGTCTTCCCAGGTAGCTACAGGGACCAGAAGCCCAGCTCTGGCATTAATAATATTCTGATAATGTCCAGGGTCAGGCCTGGGCTGGCCACCAGCCGAGTGCCAGAGGCTGCCATGACCCCCTCTGCCTTCCCAAAGGGAAGAGAAAGGGAAGAATGGAGAGAGACTGCTTGGCTGGGAAAGAACTTGGCTGTGCAGGGCACTGTTTCTGACTCCACACAAGCACTATGCAGGACCCAGGAGGAGACCATTTGCTCCCCACAGCCATGGACCTGACAAAGGGCAGCAAGAAATCTGAAGCCTAAAGGCAGGAGCCTTCCTCCAGAGCTGTATTCCTCATGCTTTTGATGTCTCCTCTCCCAGGAGTGGTAGCATCAGCCTGAGGGTGAACAAAAACTTCCATCCCAGTAAGAGCTGGGAATGATAGCAGCAATTCCAGCCAGCTTACAGTGCAGGGGACAGCATGGTGGGAGTCCACCACGTGCAGCCTCTGAGATGTGCAGGCATGGCAGATGTGGCACAGCTCAGGTTATTTTTGTGATAGATTTCATTACCTTCTCTTTAGCTCACGCCAGGATCAGGCTGTTGGGGAAGGAGGCTCAGACTTCCAGATGCCTGTTACCAGCACAAGTGAGAAGTATGGCTCAAAGCAAGTGACTGAAGGCCTAAAGGAACACAAAGATGTGGCCCTTGGAATGGAGGCCCTGACTCATAGAGTTTGGGCTGTGGCAACTGAATGCAAGGCTCTGTTAAACAGGTGGCTTCCAAAGGAAGGAGCAGCAACCCTTTTATTTGCCCATGGTGTCTTAATGACACAGCAGATTGGAAACCTGCTGAAAAGACCAGGAATTCTCACAGGGAATTCATTTCACTCTGAACTGCTCTATAAATAATTCAGCATAATCGACAAGAGCCCCATTAAAAAAACAGTGAAGTCATCTTAAAACACTGAGCTCCAATTGGAAGGCAAAATTCAACCACACTGGATGCAGTCCATATGAAAGTCCCTCCCAGCACTGAGGAAAGACAGAACAAAAGGAAAAGGCAGAGGAAAACCAGCAGCTGCTTGCCTGAGATCAGTGGAGTGTGAAACGAAGCTTTTAAATGTTTACAGCTGTAAGGGCTCAGCTCTGAAGTTTTCTGCCTTGTCTACAACATGCTGAAGGCTGACTTGAGCTCACCACAAATGAGCTCCAGAAATGAACCACAGAATCACAGAACCATAGAATCTTAGAACCATTGAATCACAGAACCATAAAATCATAGAACCATAATCATAGAACCATACTATTATGGAACCATAGAATCACATAATTACAGAATCATAGAACCATAAAATCATAAAACCATAGAATCATAGAACTATAGACCCATAGAATTATAGAACCATAAAATCATAGAACCATAGAATCACAGAACCATAAAACCATAGAATCATAGAACTATAGACACATAGAATTATAGAACCATAAAATCCTAGAACCATTGAATCATAGAACCATAGAATCACAGAACCACAGGATCAGAGAACCACAGAACCATAGAATCATTGAATGACAGGATCATTGAATCATAACATGGCTTAGGCTGCAAGAGACCATAGGTATCATCTAATCCAACCTCTCTACCATGGGGCATCTCTACCATCTCTCAACCAGCCCAGGTTACTCAAGGCCCCATCCAACCTGTCCTTGAACACTTCCAGGGATGCAACAGCCACAATCTCTCTGGACAACCCACTCCAGAGTCTTGCCACCCTCATAGTGAAGAATTTCTTACTCAGATGCAATCTAAACCTATTCTCCTTCAACTTAAATCCATTTCCCCTTGTCCTGTTGGTGAATGCTCTTGTAACAAGTCCCTCTGCAGCCTTCCTTTCAGGGATTGGAGTCAGGGATTGGGAAGTCTGCCTGGAGTCTTCTCTCCTCCAGGCTGAACAGCCCCAGTTCCTTTAGCCTGTCCTCATAGCAGAGGTGTTCAAGGCTAGGCTGGGAGTCAGTCACCAAAAGCAGGTACCCAATACCCAGCCACACACAGGACAAGGTTTGAGACTCTGCTGGGCACCACCAGGCCTGTGACACTGGCAGCATTTGACCATGGTTAAAATGAAAGCCTACAGAAGGCTCTGTGGTCATTTACCCCTGCTCATTAGCAGAGACCACACAACTGCTTCATGGTTTTCCTGGCTGCCTTCAGAGCCTGCTCAGAATTGTCCAATCTTTACAGAATCACAGAATTAAGCAGGTTGGAAAAGACCTCTGAGATCACCAAGTCCAATCTATCACCTAACACCTTCTCATTAACTAACTGCAGCCTCTTCTTACACCCCTCCAGGGATGGGCACTCCACCACCCCCCCGGGCAGCCCATTCCAATGCCAATCACTTTTGCTGTCAAGAACTTCTTCCTAGCATCCAGCCTGAACAGCTTGAGGCTGTGTCCTCCTGTTCTGTCCCTGGGTGCCAAGAAGAACAGACCAACCCCACCTGGCTACAACCTTCGTTCAGGTAGTTGTAATTGGAGCCTTTCTGGAACACCTCCAGGGATGGGGACTCCACCACCTCCCTGGGCAGCCTGTTCCAGTCCCTGAACACTCTGGCAGCAAAGAAATTGTTCCTCATGTCCAACCTAATCCTCCCCTGACAATTTCAGGCCATTTCCTCTCCTTCTATTGCCTTATCCTAGGGAGAAGAGCCCAACCCCACCTCATCTCCTCTCAGGTAGCTGCAGAGAGCAATGAGGTCTGCCCTGAGCCTCCTCTTCTGCAGGCTGCACACCCCCAGCTCCCTCAGCCTCTCCTCACAGGGCTGTGCTCCAGGCCCCTCACCAGCCTTGCTGCCCTTCTCTGGACACCTTCAAGCATCTCAACATCTTTACTTTTAGTTGAAACAATGAGCTGGATGCAACCTGGCAAAGGAGCAGAATCTCCTGAGCCCACAGGCAGCCTTGGGGAAACAGAAGCAGCTAAGGATGCACAATTCCTAGGGTGCAAAGCAGCTTCATTAACCAAGCCCAGGGATTTTACAGCAGATTTTCACTCTTCAGGTTATTAGTGCAGGATAGGTAGGGTATTGGGTAGGCACAATCCCAAGCACAACTCCAGGCTGGGTGGGGAATGGCTGAGAGCAGCCCTGAGGAACAGGCCCTGAGGGTCTGGGGTGATGAAAAGCTCAAGATGAGGCTGCAGTGTGAGTGNGTCTATGACATTAGCAGTGGATTCCTGCACTCCAACCTCTCTGCTCAATTCCCTGACATTACCAGTTGCATTTTCCTACTCTTCCTGGCTATTTCATCTCTCCCTGACCTTCCCTCATTAACCAATCCTCCATTTCAATCTTTGGGCAATCTTGTGTATGTGGAGCAAAACACACCAGGAAACACCAAGACATTCTTCCATGGGAATATCCTTGGGACTCACCTACAGCCTCAGCTCTATTTTATCTATCCCAGCTGCTTTGATGATGGAAAAATAAATTGAGCAGCAGCCATTTCCCACATCTCTGGCAAGCGAAACCCTGTGGCATCCATGAATCATTTCAATGTAAAAGTTAGCAGAATAAAGGTAACTGAAGGGCAGCAGCTTTTATTTCTTCCCCCTCACTCCCCTTCCTCCCCTTTCTTTGTTTCATAATTTGAAGTCCCTCCACTGGCTGCCAGCATGGGGGGAATGAAGACAATTTTGTTAAAGCTGATGGAATTAGCATGAGATAAGTAAAGGTTAAATGTCAGGATGGAGACTGGAGGGTTTAATCTTCCTCCAACACAGCAGCAAAAAGAAGCAAAAAGAGGTATACTGAATCAAAAAAAAGGGGGCACAAAAAGAACCTTTGTAGCAAAACTCTGCTGACAAAAGAGAAGGGATTGACATCTTGATCAGAGAGGATAAGGATTCCAGTTAATTATGACTACTTGGAGATCAGGCTTTGGTTAAACCAATGAGATGAAGTAAAATCAGTTAAGTTGTTCTAGCAAGAGCCAAACTGTGCTGCATAAATATGTGGGTGCAGAAAGCAGCCAAGGGCCTGGGTTACTGGAAAGAAAACAGATCCCAAACCATCCAGGAAACCACCAAATCACAGAAACACTGAGGTTGGAAGCAACCTTTAAGGATCACAGACTGCTCTGGGTTGGAAGGGACCTTTCAAAGGGGTCCAGTCCAGCCCCCCTGCACTCAGCAGGGACATCTGCAGCTAGAGGAGGTTGCCCCAAATAGCCTGGCCTGGCAGGTGATGGACATCTCCCACCTCTCTGGGAAACCTGGGACAGAGTCTCACCACATTCAGTGCACAAAATTTCCTCCTTCATCTAGTCTACATCTCCCTCTTTGAGTTCAAACCATCCTCCCATGTCCTGTCACAACAGGCCCTCATCAAAAGGCTGTCCTCAGCTTTCTGCTCAAGCCCCTTTAAGCACTGCGAGGCCACCAGGAGGTCTCCCTGGAGCCTTCTCTTCTCCAGGCTGAACACCTTCAACTCTCTCAGCCTGGCCTCACAGCAGAGCCCTTCCAGCCCTGCCAGCACTGCTCCAACAGGTCCCTTCCTGTGCTGTGCTGAGGACTCCAGAGCTGCTCCAGCACTGCAGAGAGCAGCAGAGGGGCAGAATCCATTCCCTTGCCCTGCTGGTCACATCCCACCAAACCACACTTTTCTACCCAGTAAGTCACTCACCTGTATGTCTAAATTCTCTACAAGCAGATGTATTTGGATGAGCTCTTGCTGCCACATAAAACCACCCAGGAAGGAAGCCCGTGTCGTGGTCCTGCATTCCACACCCCCCTCCAAGGGAAGGCTTTCTATAGAGTTCCCACAGCAGGGAGTCTCCGGAATGCCAGGACAAGTGCCTGCTCTGCCAGTTTCACACCAGCCTCCAACAGCACTTTAACTGGTGAGCCATATGCTGCCATCTCTGTCTGCCACTTTCAGATTTTGCTTCCTGAGCTGCAGCAAACAGCCTGCTAAGGAGCAAGGAGCCTGGTGGTTAAGATGATGTCAGACTTCTCTCCCTGGAGGAGAATGCTGTTGGAGTTCAAGTACACCTCCAGGACCTTCCCATCACAGGCTAAGCACTTTAAAACTCTTTACACTGATGGCCTGCAAACAAGAGAGGTCTCAACTTAGGGTAAAACCTCCTGATCTTCTGCTCTTCCTGCTGCCCAGCAGGGAGCTGTGTGTGCTACAGAGCCAGGTCTGGGAGGGACATGATCCTTCCCCATGTGCATGGTGCAGGTGCACTGCCCCAGCCCAGCCCCAACCAGGACATCATCAGGGAAAGTCAGAGAGGCCAGCAGTAACCCAGGGCATATCATGCTCAGAGGGCTGGAGCACCTCTGCTGTGAGGACAGACTGAAAGAGTTGGGGCTGTGCAGTCTGGAAAGGAAAAGGCTCCCATGGGATCTTATTGTGGCCTTCAGTATCTGAAGGGGGCTACAAAAAAGCTGGGGAGGGACTTTTGAGTCTGTCAGGTAGGGACAAGAGTGGGGGGAATGGAGCAAAGCTGAGGGTGGGGAGATTCAGACTGGAGATGAGGAGGAAGTTGTTCAGCATGAGGGCGGTGAGAGCCTGGCAGGGGTTGCCCAGGGAGGTGGTGGAAGCCTCATCCCTGGAGGTGTTTAAGGCCAGGCTGGCTGAGGCTGTGGCCAGCCTGATCTAGTGTGAGGTGTCCCTGCCCATGGCAGGAGGGTTGGAGCTGGATGATCTTTGTGCTCCCTTCCAGCCCTGACTGATTCTGTGATTCTATGCTGAAGGGAAGCCTGGTTCAGCTGCCTGCTCCTCATGAAGATCTTTCTGTCATGCAGAGCCTCCACTACCTGCCTGCTGTTGGCTGGATTTTGGCCAAGGGAACCATGGTTACATTCTACCAAACTGCTCTTACAAGGCCTTCTTGTGATAGGACAAGGGGCACTGGGTTGCAGTTGAAGGAAGGAAGATTGAGAATGAGGAAGAAATTCTTTCCAGTGAGGGTGGGGAGACACTGGCACAGGTTGCCCAAGGAGGCTGTGGATGCCCCCTCCATGGAGGGGTTCAAGCCAGGCTGGATGAGGCCCTGAGCAACCTGTGCTGGTGGGAGATGTCCCTGCCCATGGCAGGGGGTTGGAGCTGGATGAACTTCTAAGGTCCCTTCCAAACCAACCCATTCTGTGATTCCATGATTCTAAACCAAATTTAAAATCAGGAAAATTGGATTCCTTTAGATTTTCTGATCATGAACAAAACAACCACCCCAGGTTTCAGCTCCAGAAACAGTCCCTGCAGCTCAGGCACTGCATTTCCTTCCCAAGTTCTTTGGCAGGTGATCAATTCCTGCTGCTCCCAAAGGCAAGCACTTGGTGATGGATGCTGCAAGGGCTGGTTAGTTGGACAGGGAATGGTTTAAGCACCACATTGCTTTGTTTGAGAGCCAACTGAAAGCTTGCAGTTCCCCATCTCTTGTCACAAAGGATGGCCTCAGCCCTCCGGGTGAGCAGCTCCATCTGAGAGGCACTGGGTGTGAGGCTCCTGATGTCCCTCAGCAGGCACAGCAGGGACTGCCTCTCTTTCCCCCACAGCCCCCCTGGGGACACTGATGAGACCCTGGGGGTAAGGTTGGAGCCCTCTGTGTTGGTGGATTTGTTCTATAGACACAGAGGGACCTTCAGCCCTCTGGGCTGTCTGCAGTTAGCCATGCAGAGAGTCATGGATAACCTGGGCTCTGGATAACCTCTGCTTCACACTCCCTGCAAATGAGAAATGCTCTCTTTATCCAGGGCATTATTATCATCATTATTATTATTACTACTAAAAGTCAAAGTGCAATTTAATGAACTAACATTTCAAAAGCCTGATTCATCCACATCAGAAGGCCCCAGTTAGATAAAAACATCTCTCTCCTTCAGCCCGTGGTGAATCCCAAGAGAAATGAGCCTGCAATCATCCTTGGAGCTCAAGACAAACTCCTCTCTGATAGACAAATCAATACATGATTTAATTGTGGGTTATTGCTTCTTCTGCTTCAGTCTGGGGTCAGGAGAGACCCTGAGAACATCCTATTTGTTGTTTTCCCAAGTCAAACTCACTCAACGTGCTCCTGTTCTGTAATTCCAGCCTTCAAGCTTTCTCCAGCTGCAGGGCAAGAAGGAAAGAGCCAAGGCAAGCTTTTCATTCTCCTTCTGCACTGCAGCTCCTTCAAAGGTCTTCCCTTTAAAATTGTCTTCTGAAATGCCAACAAAACCACGATGGAAAACAGCAGAGATGAACTCTCAGTGCTCTGTGCAGGTGGCTCTGGCACCACATCACAGTGGGCTCTGAGCACAGCACAGCACTCAGGCAGCTTGGCACAGCCAGGGGCTGCTGCTAGCAGGGAGAAGCTGATGGGCACAGCTCCTGCCCAGGGCTGGGCTGCACAAAGGCTCTGCCCCAGTCTTGCTCCTGGCCACAGCTTGTACCACCCCTTTGGGGGCAGGAAGGCAGAGGTGGCAGCTGTGGCACCCTAGGTGACCCTGCTTCAACAGAGGGGTGGGACCAGATGATCTCTGGAGGTCCTTTCCAACCTCCAACATCCTGTGATCCTGTGATTCAGTTGGGAGCTTCTTTAGCCTGGAGATGTTCCAGCAGTGCTGCAGCAAATCCCCATTAGCAACACACAGGCTAAAGGGGCTCAGCATGCAGGGCCAGAGCCAGGCCTTGAGAAGCAGAGCTGCTGCCTGAGTGTTTCACCTGAGTGGCTCAGCTGTAGCTCTGCCCTGCTCTCTTTTGCTGGGTTTCCAGCAGTTTGAACACAGCCAAAGGCAGCTCTTGGCATAACTCAAGAGTTGAAAGCACATCTGGACTTTGCTAGAGGAGGAGCCAGCTTGGTGCCTGCCCTTCAGAGGGAAACAGCAGAACACTGCTAAGAAGTTTACAGAAGTTTGCTGTGCTATCAAATGCAGTAAAAAAAAGGAGTCACTCTGAAATGAGACCACTGCCATAGTGAGGGTTCACCTCCAGAAGGTGATGCCCCTCTTGGTGTTCCTCAGCCTTGAAACTCCTGAGGCACTACCACAGAATGGTTTGGATTGGAAGGGAACCTATGGGGATCAGCTCCAGGTCCTGTCTTAGCTCACTGAACAGCTCAGAGAGGCTCTCTGCTCCATGCTGGGCAAAAGAAACACAGGGGGAATTTTTCAGGATGAATGTAGAAGACTCCCACTTTGTACTTTCTGATGGCCTTTGATTTCTTGGCAAGTTTTGGCCCCAAATTAAGAATTGTAAGGAAATGAATCTGATGCCACAAGCCAGGGCCTGAAGAGCTGCAGGGCAGCATGCTACAAAAGGTCATAGTTTGCCCTCAATCTCTTCTTGCTTTTATTTTCTCTAAGTAAATGATATTCACTTTAAACATCCTTCATATCTGGAATGAAGCAGTAATTGCAGGAGCTGCCTGTGAGTGTTTAGCACCAACCCCTCCTAAAGTGAACAGGCAATAACTCGCTTCTGTCTCCTGACCTTATGTCTTAGCTCTTTAGAAGTAATTTCTTCTAATAAATAAGGTTTTTGAGGCAGAAAAATGCGTTGCCTGTGGTCTTGCTAGTCTTGAGTAGGCAGGAGCATGCAGGGGGATGACCAGCCAGGATGATCCCTGTTCATTCCTCCTGAATCACTGCAGACATTCTCAGCAAGGTTACTTAAACCCCAGGAAAATGAATGAAACAGTCAATTTCTTGTTGCAGTTTAGGTGACAGATGGTTGAAGTCATTCTGAAGAAGTCATAAATCTGGAACCTCAAGCTTTGCACTGGATAGTTTGGGTTACATCAATATAAATCAAGGGCCAGATGGATAAATCACAAGCATCAGAAACCTCTGAACTTCTGGGGGGTTAAACTTCTGAGCAGCTCATCATCTGGGTGTGCTCACATCAAATCATCTCCCAGGTCAGAGACAGGAGGTTAGAGATCAGCCTGCTGAGCCCTGCCTCTAGCACATGCACTCTTCTCTTTGAATGGTAAAGAAGATGACCTCCTGCTGCTGCCTGTCCTCCTAGGCTGAGAGCAGCCAGCCCCAGGCTGAGCATTCAGCCTCCTCACCTCTTTGCTTTGTTTCTAACTCTGCTGTTTTCTGCTGTAGGAGCATCTCAGAGCAGAACTGCTGGAAGTAAGGAATAAAGCAGAGTGTTCTCAGCCTCCTGGATAAGTAGGCAAAGGCAGGAGAAGGGTGTGAGGAAGGCTGGATTTGTGAGAGCAGAGTAATTCTTGCCTGCTTGGACCTGCTTCTGAACCTCCACAGGGACTTTTCATGCTAGATTGACAACGTGTGAAGCTATGACACTGCTATCAAATCAGCACTGTGACCTTCAGACATCTAC
Source organism: Ramphastos sulfuratus (assembly GCA_013399055.1). Lineage (NCBI taxonomy): Eukaryota > Metazoa > Chordata > Aves > Piciformes > Ramphastidae > Ramphastos > Ramphastos sulfuratus. The sequence goes on from WBNM01006367.1 coordinate 17,081, forward strand.
CCAATACCTGCTGCTCTGCTTTCAGCATGGACACAGCAAGCAGCAAGTCTGCAGCTTGCTAGGGGCAGAAATGACTCCCCACAAGCAGTGACAGCTCAGAGCTGCAGGATGCTTCCAGAGAGCACAGCAAACTCCTTTAGCATTTCTGAATATTTGTAAGATAATAGAGTGGTGCTGGTGTGAGCCAGAGCTCAGCTGGTTCTGGGCAGGGCTGGGACTGCCCAGCTCAGTCCCTGCTCATGAGGCCCTTGCTCAAGTCCAGGGCAGCTTGGCACAGCCAGGGGCTGCTGCTAGCAGGGAGAAGCTGATGGGCACAGCTCCTGCCAAGGGCTGGCATGCACAAAGGCTCTGCCCCACACTTGCTACTGGCCACACCAAGGGCACTGCCACAGCTTGTGCCACCCCTTGGAGGGGCAGGAAGGCAGAGCAGCACTTGAGGGGGGAAGCAGCCAGGACAGGTGAGCCTCAAGTGCTCACCAAGGGACTGCAGCCCAAGGAGGGCATCTTCAGGAGCCAGCTGAGGGCTGCCCAGGGCCAAGCCTCTTCTTCCCTGGCTGTGTCCCAGCAGGACTCTCTCCCTTTTGCCTCCCATCCCTGCACCCCCTGTGTTCCTGAATACACTTCCAGAATCCAGCTGCTGAATCTGCTTCCCATCTGCTGCTGAGTGCAGGCTGGGCCTTGCTGGAAATGGACCTTCACTCCTCTGCCATTCTCTGCTGCTGGCAGCTGTTCTGCAGTATGAACCTCACTGGGAAGCTTTAGCAGGGAGGTTGGAATCGATGGTGTCCAGAGGTCTCTTTCAGCCCCTACCATGCTGGGATCCATAGATCCATAGATTCATGGAATGAGTTGGGTTGGAAGAGACCTCAAAGATCATCTAGTTCCAACTCCCTGCCAACACCTCCCACCAGCCCAGGCTGCTCAAGGCCTCATCCAACCTGGCCTTGAACAGCTCCAGGGAGGAATATCCACAACCTCCCTGGGCAACACCTCTCTCAATGTAAATTCTGTGTATTGCCTTCTAATGGCATTCCTTGGGATCTGGGGTGACTCCAATCACCTCTGAGCACCAACAGATTTAGGAGTTTACAGGGAAAATCTGCCTGGGAAGCTCCCAGCTCCTCCTCCTGAGTCTGGGTAAAAGCAGGACTGATTCCCCAGTCCTTACCAGTTCCCACTGGTGGCTAAATCTCTCCATTGCAGAGCCTGTAGCCAGGCTTTTCTTTGTCAGGATCCATGGATATAAAGGTTTTAGTAATGAAGACATCAGAAGATCTGAATTCTAGGAAAAAATGTCACCTGGAAGATTGCAATGCAAGATAAACCCAGCCAGAAGTGTTGATTATTTCTCAGCAAACAGAGGTGCTGGAAGCAAAGTGAGTGCTTTCTGCAAACAACCCAAGGATTTGTTTAGTAAGCTGCAAGCAGAAAAGACAAATTGGCCTCAGTTACACTGATCTGAAAGTTTACTGCACATCTCACAAAGGAGCATCAGGGCTTATTTGCACAGCCACAATTTCAGGGTCTCCTGACAATAGGCTTAGGTCCTACCAGGAGCCATCACCATGCACAGAACTGAAGATCCATCCCCAAGGCACAAAAGCTGCCTTTTGCATTTTCTTTTCTTGCTTAACAGCCATTAAAAAAAGCTAAATCCCTCTATTTTAAGAAGCATTTTCCTTCATTATGCACTAATGGTTAATTCACCACACTGAGGGAAGCTCTACTTAAAGATCAATTTTCCAGTTGGAACTGAAAAGCTTATGAAGAACAACCACTCTGTTGAAGGCATTAGTGCAGAATGAGGAGTTTCATTTAAAGGAGTCTGGAATTCAAAAGGTTCTAGCACCTACCAGAAGAAAATTCACCACCCTGCATGGTCAAGAAGGCCTGTACTGGAAATCCACAGTCACTGCTACCAGCATCACCAACCCACAGCATTTCAGGGGCTCAGACACCAGTGCTGGAAAATAAAGAATTAACAGACGGAGCTGATGGTGCCTAGGGCCATGGAGATGCTGAGGGGCCTGGAGCAGCTCTGGGAGCAGCAAAGGCTGAGAGCCCTGGGGCTGAGAGCCTGCAGAAGAGCAGCCCCAGAGGGCAGCTGAGCAATGCTCAGCAAGACACAAAGGACCTGTGGGGGGCAAGAGGCTGGGGCCAAGCTTTGCTCAGTGTCACCCAGGGACAGCACCAGGGGCAGTGAGCACAGACTGGAACCCAGGAGGTTTCATGTGAAGAGCAGGAGAAAGTTTTTTGTTGTGAGGGGGCTGGAGGCCTGGAGCAGGCTGCCCAGAGAGGCTGTGGAGAGTCCTTGTGTGCAGAGCTTGCAAGGCCAGCTGGGCACTGTGCTGCTGGGCAAGCTGCTGTGGGTGCCCTGTTTTGGCAGGGAAGTTGGACTGGATAATCCCCAGAAGTCCCTTCCAATCCTCCCCCACTACTAACACTTGCCTTGCTCCACTTTCAACAGGTAAGTCTAAGAGCAAGCCAAGGAGCTGCCCAATCCTGCAGGCACCCTGATGAACATGGAACCCTCTGCCCTCGCTGCCCTTGCTCCAGCAAGCAGCCCAGGGGCACTGCATACACTGCTGTGATGATGGGAGCAGCACAGTGACATCCACACCATGGTTCCCATGTGCACAGCTCCCCAAAAGTCATCCCTCTTCTTGCTCCTGCTGACAACAAAGAGCTCCTGCTCTTGCTGGAAGCTTGGGTGACCCATCTGGGCTCCTGCAGGCTCCTTGCTCCTGCTCCATGCACTAAGTGGTCCAGCAGAGTCCCTGCAGAGCCTACAGCACATCCCTGCTACAGGGGATAAATGAAATGTCTTCTCACTAGGAACTGTCAGCCTGACAGCAAACTCTGGAGGATGAAGAATTAGGCAAGCCCCCCAGAGCTGGAGGCTACACAGCCAACAAAGAAATGGATAGGAAAACACAGGTTGTCAGGAAGAGATGGAGTGTGAGACACACATCTGATGAGCTCCAACCATCCATCATGGGAATATCACCAAATTGCTCATTTTTTGTATCAGTACAGAGACGGAAAAGAGAAGAAAAAAGCCCCAAGAAAGTAAAATTCTTGCAGAGCCACATACTTGTGGTCCTAGTTTCCATCTTAGCAGATTGAAGCCTTGGCAGAGTGTGTCCACCCAGCACAAGTCAGAGTCCCCTCTGTTCCTTCTGGTTTCATTTCAAACATTTGCACTTTCCCCAAATTAAACATTTTTTTTGTTTTCCCTGACATACCTCAATATTCAACACTTCCACACAGGAGAAACTTCCTTTGCATTTTAGTAAGCACAGTGTGGATTTACTCCCAGACAGGAGCACCAAGTCCCAGCAGCTACCTAGAGAGCTACTTGGCAGCAGAGGAAGTGAACTGAGGTCTCCTCCTTGTTTTTGTAGCAACCATTCAGCAGCAAACAGACTGAGCACAGAAGAGTCACCATTAGCACCCAGCTGCAGGCTCACCCAGGCACCCTGCACTGCTGCTCTCAGGGGCAGCCTGCCCAGCAGAAACACAGAGCAGCTGCCAGTCTTGTCTGGAGAGCTGAGCTCAGTCATGGCCAGTCCCAGGCTGGGTGGGGAATGGC
>WBNM01006369.1:6111-22550 GCA_013399055.1 Ramphastos sulfuratus
CTCTAGCAAGTTGACTGTGCCACACAGCTTGGTGTCATCTGCAGACTTGCTGAGGCTGCACTGATTCCTCTGCCCATGTCACTGACAAAGATGTCAAACAGCACTGGTGCCAGCACTGACCCCTGAGGGACGCCACTTGGCACTGGTCTCCAGGTGGACATTGTGGCCTTGATCACCACTCTCTGTGTGCCACCATCCAGCCAATTCCTTATCCAGCAAGAAGATCCACCTTGAAGATCTCCAGGCATGGGGCCATAGCCACCTCCCTGGGCTTCCACCATCCTCATGGTGCAGAACTTTTTCCTAACATCCAATCTAAATCTATTCTTCTCTAATTTCAGACTGTTGCCCCTCATCCTGTCAGTGCAGGCCTTTGTAAGCAGTCTCTCTGTAAGCCTTCAGGTACTAGAAGGCCTCCCTATTAGATCTCCCATTGATTTCTGTATTAAGGTGTAGATGAAAAGAGTTTGCATACATTAGAGTCTTCATTAATAAGGCTCCCACTGGTTTATGTTAGATTGCATTAAAATGCATGAAGATCTCTGCCAGCCTGTTGTAGGACTTGAGAATTTCCTTATGAAATGCAGACAGTCACAAATTTTATCCCCAAGCATAGGCAACAAGATATAAGGGCTAAGTGTTGTACATTAAGTTGGATTTTTCAAAGTGCAGTGAGTTCAGCTGAATTCTCTAATATGAAGGATCTAAACATTTGTTCATGCCCTATGTCACAGAGGGAAAGAATCAACTTCTTAATGTGAGGAAGAATTCAGCTCATGAGATTCTGTTAAAATTGCTTTATATTTAATAATATTAACTTTTCATTTATGGAATATTTAAACAAACACACATGTTTACAGTAGTGATATTTAGCAGCTGTTAAATAACTACTGAACAATTATTTGTGCAGCTGGTAGGTAGAGAGAGTTTCTTTAATAGCCTGGGAATTCTCCTGTGAAGGAGCAAGCCATGGAGCTTAGTGCATTATTGCTCCCACAGCAGGGACACACTGTAAAAAGTGCAGTTTATTGCTGCAAGAAATCTTGTTGACCAAATGTAGAACTCAGTTTTCATTAAAGCCAGAAATGAAACTCCTAACAGCAGGGCCTGGGTAGCATCCTCTGTGAGTTTGTATTGATCCTGGATATCCTATAACTGTCTACATCACTGGGTAGACTTTAATGTAGGAGTTGTTTTCTGCTACTGGGTCCTAAATCAGGTTCTGCAGGTAAATGAACTGACAGCTAGGGACATGGTGTTACGGAAGGGGTAATTAATTACTGCGAGACGATATTTTACAAATATTAATATATAGTTTAAGAATATTAAATATTCAGAACTCGCATCACCCCGATCACCATTCAACAATAATAACAGGCTCTTTGCAACGTTATGGAAACTATATACAGGTTATAATAGGATCTGGAAAGAACTATTAAATATATACATTAACTGAACTCGATTTAAACTGGCAGAGAAGGCTTTGTGGTCAGTACACCGCTAGCGGCCAGTTACGCCACTTGCTCACTAGATGGACTCAAGGAGCTCCTTTCTGCTTATGACAGAAGGCAATTAATAATTACAAGAGGCTTTTGGTATTTACTCACAAAAGGTATTATCTGACAGTACCCAAGGCTCGTGGCAGGGTTGCCGTCGGTAGCCTTCAGAGTTTCCCCAGGCTTCTGGGCACTGGAGAAAGGAGACAGATGATCTCTGACCTGTTCCTGGCTTTCTGGACGATCTGTGTCATCTCCAGGGCCTCCGTCAGGTGCAGGCAGATGTCTTGGGATGTGCAGTCTGGGCACGGTGTCACGCTGGCTGTGCAGGCCGAATGCGTGGAGGCAGCAGGCAGGATGCAAGCAGACACACCTTGTAATGGCGAAAGGCACCCTGTGTTCCCTGCTCCTTTTATCCAATACAGCCCGAAGATCAATGGGCCTTTGGACACGAGATAGCCAATCAAATGGCAGTTAGCCAAGATTTGGCCATATTGGGTGAAGCCACAGGCTTGCTTTACCCTTTTTTGGGCACCTCTGCCCCATTCCACAGTTGCAGAACGTACCAAGGGCAAGGGAGCTCCCACAGGTCTGCTTTCTAAAAGCCTGTCTGTCATCTAGGGTACACTGCTGCCAGTATGAGAAAATCAAATTACAGGCATGATAGATGGGAGAAGAGATTTGACAGAGGAGGAAAACTGCTTCTCTTCCCCTGCCAAAGTAGGGGATGCATTCACAGAAGATGAAGGAGTAAATCATAAGCTCTCAAGAACACCTTCTGTTATCTGCATTGGCCATGTCTGGTACCTCAGGGTCCTGCTCAGTGACTGCAGCAGTCCAATGCTAATTAAAAAAAAAAAAAAANCTAAAAAAAAAAGAAAATATTTTTAAAATTAAAAAAAAAAAAAGTAGAAGAAGAAGAAGGAAAAAAGCCATGAAGAAATGTGGACTAGCTTGGAAAAGCACAGGTCAGACTGGATAATAAGAATGTACTCAGCTTATGTCTACATGTAGGTTTTCTCACAGGCCAAGTGATGAAATGTTAATCAGCATATTTGTTTCTGTAATATTTGCAAATGCATCCCCCAGGTTTCTGCTTTATTGACTTGCCATTTCCAGCATCCAATACAAATCAAGACTAATGGTTGTGCTAACAAACACTGAGCTTAGGATAATACAATATGGTCATTGGATGTCTACACAGTAACTAATTGATGTTTTTTGCTAATAGGCCATATATATTTAACATCCTCAGTTGTTATCCATCACTTGATTATACTATTTCTTTAATAAGAGATTATCTGAATGTGACAGAATTTCTTTCTGTATTTCACAGAATCCTAGAATGACCTAGGTTGGAAGGGACCTTAGAGATCATCTACTCCAATCTCCATGCCATGGGCAGGGATGCCTCTCAACCAGACTTGGCTGCTCAAAGCCTCATCCTGGCCTTGAACATCCCCAGGGAGGAGGCATCCACTACCTCCTGGGGCAGCCTATTAGTCTCACCACCTCATAGTGAAGAACTTCTTCCTAAGATCCAGTCTATGCCTACTCTCCCTCAGCGTCAAACCATTCCCCCATACCCTGTTGCTAGACACCCTTATATGAAGGTACTTGAACGTGTCCAGGGAAGGGCAACGAGGCTGGTGAGAGGCCTCGAGCACAAGCCCTATGAGGAGAGGCTGAGGGAGCTGGGATTGTTTAGCCTGGGGAAGAGGAGGCTCAGGGGAGACCTTCTTGCTGTCTACAACTACCTGAAGGGTGGTTGTGGCCAGCAGGAGGTTGCTTTCTTCTCTCAGGCAACCAGCACCAGAACAAGAGGTCACAGTCTCAAGCTGTGCCAGGGGAAGTTTAGGCTGGAGGTGAGGAGAAAGTTCTTCACTGAGAGAGTCATTCCCCACTGGAATGGGCTGCCCAGGGAGGTGGTGGAGTCACCGTCCCTGGAGGTGTTCAGGGTGGGTTTGGACATGGCACTTGGTGCCATGGTCTAGTCTTGAGGTCTGTGGTAATGGGTTGGACTTGATGATCTTTGAGGTCTCTTCCAACCTTGGTGATACTGTGATACTGTGATGAAAAGTCCCTTTCCAGCCTTCCCGTAGGATGCCTTCAAGTAAGTCATCTCTATGGTCCCCCTACCAACCTAAACTATTTCTTTTCTCCCCAGGTTGAGCCACTGAAGTATAAAATCAGTTATTTTCAGGTATCTAGTGCTATAATGGGGCATAGAAAAAAACAAATAGAATATTTTTTAAATTCTCTCTGTCTTGAAAACCAGGTGCTGGCAAGGAGATTAAGCATGTCTCTTCCATCCTCTCTGCATCTTCCTGCCAGAGAGCTTGATAAAGCACCAATATACATAATTGCCTTTGCATACCACTGATACAAAGAACAAAAAAATATGTGCCCAAGTGTGACTCCCATCTCCCTGTGAGTTACTTTTGTGTTCTTCATCATTCTGTGCGCCAGATCATCAGGAGCTGTGTCTTGCATTTCACAGCAGCTCTCAGCTATGCACTGAACATTTATGGGATTTATTGCCATTTTTAAAAGATATTCTGAGTAAACATAAACTGAGAAAGTGTCATAAAACAGAAAACTCATCAGTGTATGCTGTTAGGGTGAATTATTATATAAACTTTATCTATTTTTTCCATTTAAAATGCAGCTTTGCTGATTAATTAGAAAAGGCTCCATATGGGAAAGGGATGACACACTGGAACAGGCTGCCCAGGGAGGTTGTGGCTGCTCCCTCCCTGGAAGTGTTCAAGGCCAGGTTGGAGGAGGCCTTGAGTGACCTGTACTAGTGGGAGGTGTCCCTGCTTATGGCAGGGGGTTGGAACTGGCTGATCCTTGAGGTCCCTTCCAACCTTGCTGTTCTATGACTCTATGATTCTAAATATCAACTGGAAAGGGAGAAAGAGGGGCAGTGGAGGTGATAAATGGCTGATACAGACCATGTAGATTGCTTCATCAGGATGATCCTACCTTACCAGCTGTGGTGGCTGCACCTGCACTACACTACAGGCTCACCACCAAAGGGTGGTAACAGTAATTCATATTGTTCCTGTCCATGGTGAGATGGTGGAAGCAGATGGTGGAAGGGATTCCTAAGATGCCGAGCTCTGTGGACATCCTCTACTTTAACTTCATACAACTGCCAGGAGCTGAAGGATAGAGCAAACCCTCACACAGTGTAGAGGATCATGGAGACATTCAGAAGGCAGAACAGGAGATGCTTTTGAGACTAACAGGGTTTGTGGCCAGGGACCAAGGAGCTTGTTTGAATGAATCTAACTAGCTCGTAGATGCATTTTGCAGTCGCATTTATCCACTGTGTTTTGTTATTGTAAATATCTGTTTGAGGAAGAGATGTTGCTGCTGGGTGTTGTGGTTTGAGGGGGGCCCAGATTTCCTAAAAACTACAGAGACCATGATCCATCCCAGGGGATGAACTGGACATCCCCTGATATTATAATTTTGTTATTCAATCCCATAATCCTGCCAAAAGTGAGCAGCAGAGACCATTCATTCTCTTCTCTCCCTTTCCTTTTCAGCTCTCTGGAGTGACTCTTATCTAGGTAACCATGCAGAAGTATCCTGTTGGCTGCAGCCTCCAAGGCCACTGCTGCAGTGAATGTCCAGCTGCAAAATCAGGCCTGCTTGGGATTTGGGGGAGAGAAAATTAGCACTGGGTTTTTGGTGGTTTTAGCTTGCTTGGGTGGAAAGGTGTGGGGGAATTCTCACTTAACCTGTATCTGTATTAGGTGTTGTAGTGGAGGGGGTAATTATTGGACATGGAAGTGTTGGAGCGGGTCCAGAGGAGGCCACAAAGATGCTCAGAGGGCTGCAGCAGTTCTCCTATGAGGACAGGCTGAGAGAGTTGGGGCTCTGCAGCCTGGAGAAGAGAAGGCTTCCAGGAGACCTTAGAGTAGCCTTCCAGTATCTGAAGGGGGCCTACAGGAAGGCTGGGGAGAGACTATTGACAAGGTCTTGCAATGACAGGATGAGAAGGAATGGGTTTAAAGTGGCAGAGGGGAGATTTAGACTGGATGTTAGGAGGAAGTTGTTTGCAGTGAGGGTGGTGAGACACTGGCACAGGTTGCCCAGGGAGGTTGTGGCTGTTCCCTCCCTGGAGGTGTTCAAAGCCAGGTTGGAGGAGGCCTTGAGTGAGCTGTACTAGTGGGAGGTGTCCCTGCCTATGGCAGGGGGTTGGAACTGGATGATCCTTGAGGTCCCTTCCAACCTTATCATTCTATGATNAGGATAGCCAATCAAATGGCAGTTAGCCAAGACTGACCATATCAGGTGAAGCCATAGGCTTACTTCACCCTTTTTAGGGCAGAGCACAGCCTTGCACAAGGCAACTGTGTGTACCTTGTTTGCCACAGGGTCTGGGCAGGCCACAGACCCCAGACTTAGTGGCTCCAGATTCTTTGTCCTCTTTCTCACAGTCGCTTCTCCCTATAGCAGAAGGAGGGAGAGCACAAAAACATGTCTGGCCAAGCCAGGACATGTACAAGCCTATTTTGGCTTGCTTAGGCCTACCACGACAGGTGTTAAGGATTCACACATGCTGTATTTATTCCTGCACATCTTTAAATACAGCTTTTCTGTATTTCCCTCTCCAATTCAACAGGAGTGTTATTATTTTATTGCCCTTTTGCCTTCTAAAAAGTGTAAAGTAGAATAATCTCAGTCTGTTGCACTCTTAAACGAAACACTATGACAGAAATTGGTGGCCCATACTGGGACTCTTTCATTTTCAGTGCTGACCATCTGCTTCATACCTTCACCTGCTAAACATGGGGACTGAAGAAGGCTGGCTGTGGATAGAAGTGAGAAGCAGGGTTTGGGGACAGAATATTTGTGCAGTAAATTCCTGTTCCCTGAGCTTTGGCCCAGTGAGCTGAGCTACTGCAGAATGTGGGCTGCTTCTGCAGTGAACTGCAAAAGAGCTAATGACTGTGTCACCAGAAACAGCCTCTCTTTCTGCAGCTGAAGTTCTTAGCTATGGCTGTTAGTGGCAGTGGGTTTGCTGCATCGAAAGCTACACATTCAGCTATTAAAAGGAACCTAATTGCTGTTGGACAGAAGCCTTAAATACACAGTGAGTTAATTTTCCTGCAGAACCAAATAATTGCCGTGTGCAATTTTACACTTGCGGGGCCAGGTTTTGCCACGTAAAATTAAAGAGTTCAGAAGTGATTAGCCTTCTTCTAACACAGAGCAATCTGGCTGCAGCAGCAGAGAGCAGAACCACTAACACTATTGCAGCACTGGCTCAGCTGTAGTGTTTCTCACTTACTGGCCTGTATAAATCTATAGTTCAGAGCTTGATCCATAGCCATGTTTCTGCCACAGGTTCCAATAGGCACTGACTCAGGACCTTAAAAAGAAATGCGTGGTGAAAAAAGCAGAGAGCAGAGCATATGTCCTACACAATAGAGCTGACTATTTCCATGCTCAGCAGCTGGGAGTGTAGGACTGCAATATTGATTTGTGTTACTGTATTTTATAGCTAGTATGTTACGAGATTAATTTTTTTGCTACTCAGCATCTGCTTTCTCCTTGGAAAGTTTTGTAAAGAATTCTGCTGACTATAAAGAATAGACTTTCTCTCTCAATTTTTTTTTGCTAAACAGCAAAAGGGATCCTTTATAGCCTGCCCTTCCAAAGTATAGACTGACAGATATTAAGATGCTCATACTACATATGTATGTGCTTCTGTGCTCACAGCCTAACAGCTAAATGCTTATTAGAACAGGTCAGCATCCTTGTCCAGTCTTCCTCCTTTGACTTACATGCAGTCAAATCCCCTGTACTAGTGGGAGGTGTCCCTGCCTATGGCAGGGGGTTGGAATTAGATGATCCCTGAGATCCCTTCCAACCTTACCATTCCATACTATGATTCCATGATTCCATGATAATTCCAAAGATTATGAAAGATTGATCATATAATCTCTGATCATAAACTATCACTGGGTCACAGGATGTAAGGGGTTGGAAGTGACCTCTGGAGATCTTCGAGTCCACTCTGCCTGCCAGAGCAGGACCATAATCTAGTGCAGGTTGCACGGGAGCACATCTAGGTGGGTCTTGAAAATCTCCAAGGAAGGAAACTCCACAACCTCTCTGGGGAGTCTGTGCCAGTGCTCTGTCACCCTTACATAAAAGTTCTTCCTCCTGTTGAGGTAGAACTTCCTGTGCTTTAGTTTACTTCCATTGCCCCTTGTCCTATCACAGGACACAAGCAAGAAGCTGTCCCTTCCTTCTTGACAGCCAGCCCTCTATATACATTTATTAGGTCCCCTCTCACTCTTCTCTCCAGGCTGAAACCCCCCAGGTCTCTCAGCCTTTCCTCATCAGGCAGTGCTCCAGTCCCTTAATCATCCTTGTAGCCCTCTATTGGACTCTCTCCAGTAGATCCCTGTCCCTCTTGAACTGGGGAGCTCAGAACTGGATGCAATATTCCAGGTGGGGCCTCACTAGGGCAGAGTGGAGGGGCAGGAGAACCTCCCTAGATATGCTGGACACAGTCTTCTTAATGCACCCCAGGATCCCATTGGCTTTCTTGGCCACCAGGGCACATTGCTGTCCCATGGATAATTTGTTGTCCACAAGCACTCCTAGGTCCTCCTCCACAGGGCTGCTCTCTAGCAGATCACCTCCTAACCTGTCCTGTATCATGCAAGAGGTTTCTGCAACAGACAAATGCTGACTTAAACCCAGTGAAGGTCTGCCCCTTTTAGCTAGGGAAGTGCCCAAGGGCTAGGACAGGATGAAAGATGTTGCTTTACAAGTCTGGAAGCATGCAGGTTTGAATCCAAAGAAAAGAGGATAACTGCTCCATCAAAATCTGTGTCCTCACAGCATAGGCTGTACACCATAACACAGAGGACAACTCAATAAAGTCAGCAGTGTATGAACAAAACTGTCAGGGTCCTCATCTCAAATGACCAGAATGTACACATAAGTGATCCTTCAGCCCTCCACACTGTAAGTAAAATAAAGGTCAAGAAACCTTGGCAAAGGATCTGTGGCAATGCAGAATGATCTAGGCAAAGGCTGCTGTGAATCACTTTGCCTGACACTTGCCCACAAGCAAAAATGTTTTAAAATCACAGCCAAGAATCACCTTAGGAAAAGAGACTGCAAACAAGCAGTAGATGTTGTGGTTAGTCTTGTGAGAGGAGTGCAATATGTTTGTTACCACACCATAAAAGAACATAGTCCTCAGAGATAAACAAATTGGAAATCTGATGCTGCTCTCAGCTAACAAGGTTCTTAGTGCTGAGCTAAATGCACTACAGCTGGGATTTCTGCCTCAGACATAGTCTCTGTCCATGTTGCCATCCTCAAAACCCTACAGCAGAAGGAAGATCAGTTCTCCTGTTCATAGAATCATGGAATCATAGAATCATAGAACAGTAAGGTTGGAAGGGACCTCAAGGAGCATCTAGTTCCAACCCCCTGCCATNTTGAGATGTTTTCAGTGTTATCTTCTGGCAACCACTTCACTTTCCAATTCATGCTATGTAAGCTTTGATGTCAAAAAGTTAGTGTCTGAGCCTGAATGAACCTCTCTGGGTTCCAGGATATGCCCTTCCAGAGGACAGTTCCACTGATGAATGTAGTTGAACTGACCTTATTCTGTGCAACTCTTTTCATATGGGTCAGACTTTAGTCCCAGTCAAGTCTTCTAAATTCAGGTGACTGTAATGCAAGTGTTTACATGTGAACTACGTCAGGTCTAATGCTAGTCCTTAGAAGTGAAGTGAATTCACCTAGTGAAGCCACAGGAGAGGTTCAGCTCACCCCAAAATAGACATCTTTGGTTCAGATACCTAAGCAGTTTTCCAAGCCACGTTGATTGCATTTGCCAGCTTTCCACTGACTGCAATGAAAACCTGAGCACTCAGCTCAGCTGTGTACATCAAATATGAAATCCAGGTGCTCAAAAAAGCTGTATTCTGAGATGCCCTAGGCTGTCCAAAATTTCTGTGTGTGAATGACAGGAGGACATGTGGTCTACAGAAGACATATCCTTCTGGAAGGGCAGTAAGAAACCTTGTGGAATAGCCTCAGGCACCTCAGACAGTAACAGGTCCTAATGTTTAGGCAACCAAATTGTCCTCCTTTGTGTAGACACTTCATACAAACATGAACTGAATCCAACTGCTGACCTCTTGTGCCAGTACAAATCAATTCTACCTGTTGTTGCATTAGTTTTCTGCTGTCTGTGATATCTAGAACCCTTACATCTTGCAAAATCTAAGTCCTTTCTGTGGTATTGAACCTATTTCTGTATAATTTCCTATACTGGGCTTGGCTGAGCTGGAGCTAATTGTCCTCAGAGCATCCTTCTAGTGTTGTGTTTTGCAGTGCTGTAGCTGGGTGTTGACAACACACCAGTGTTTTGGCTACTGCTGTGAACCACAGCACCTAGGCTGTGATTTTCCAACATTTCTCTGCCCCAGGAGTACACTGAGGGGTGGGCAAGATCTTGGGAAGGGACACAGCTGACCCAAACTGGCCAAAAGAGTATTCCATGCCATATGACATCAGCTCAGATGTAAAAACTAAGGGAAAGAAGGAAGTGCGGAAATATTCATCCATGGCATCTGTGCTCCAGAGAAACCACTACATGTGTTAGATCTCTGCTTCCTGGGAGTGCCTGACCACTGTGTGCTGATGGGAAGCAGACAATAATATCTGTCTTGCCTTTTGCTTCTGTGTGGTTTTTTGCTTGTGCATTATCAAATTGCTTCTACCTTAATAACAACCTTTTGTTATATTTTGCCCTCTCCTCTGTCCATCCAAGAAGGGAAGAGATAGAATGGCTTTGTTGGGTTTTTGGCCCCCAGCCAGGGCCAAAGCCACCACATTTGCCTTTTTAAAATTCTTAAAACCCTTCAACTGGCACCAAAGAGCCTCCACTAAATTTTTTACAGGGCTAACTGCATTCTTCTTTGTCATTTACCATCAACAGAGTGATAGGCATTTCTCTTAAATTATTTTTTTAATGAACCTGTCTACAAGGCTTACAATTACTACAGGCACTGTTAGATATCATGCAAAATGAAATGATCTTCCCTAATCCATGCTGTGTGTCTCCTCTTTGCTGCATTTGTCATTCATTGCCTGTACAAACCTCCTGCAGACATGTAAGGAACAAATATGCAGAGTGTAAAAGAAGGTAGGTTCCAATATGTAATTTGAAAAAGTTAAAGCAGCAGAGACTTTGAATTAACAAGAAAGAAGATTCACTGTCAGAACAAATGAAAACTGAAACATGTGATGATGTGAAGCACAATTGTTATTGAGAGAGGTGATTCTGCCACTTTACTCTGGTGAGACCTCACCTACAGTACTGTGTCCAGCTCTGGCACCCTAGGCACAGAAAGGACATGGACCTGGTGGAGAAGGTGCAGAGGAGGGCCATGAAAATGATCAGGGGGGTGGAACACCTCTGCTGTGAGGACAGGCTGAGGGAGCTGGGGGTGTTCAGCCTGGAGAAGAGAAGGCGCTGGGGAGACCTAAAAGCAGCTTTCCAGTACCTGAAAGGGGCTGCATGAAGGCTGCAGGGGGACCCTTTACAAAGGCCTGCAGTCATCAGAGGGCTGCAGCAGCTCTCCTATGAGGACAGACTGAGAGAGTTGGGGCTCTGCAGCCTGGAGAAGAGAAGGCTTCCAAGAGACCTTAGAGTAGCCTTCCAGGATCTGAAGGGGGCCTACAGGAAGGCTGGGGAGGGACTATTGACAAGGCCTTGCAATGGCAGGACAAGGGGCAATGGGTTTAAACTGGCAGAGGGGAGATTTAGACTGGATGTTAGGAGGAAGTTGTTTGCAGTGAGGGTGGTGAGACACTGGCACAGGTTGCCCAGGGAGGTTGTGGCTGCTCCCTCCCTGGAGATGTTCAAGGCCAGGTTGGAGGAGTCCTTGAGTGAGCTGTACTAGTGGGAGGTGTCCCTGCCTATGTCAGGGGGTTGGAACTAGATGATCTTTGACGTCCCTTCCAACCTTACCATTCTATGATTCTAAGATTCTATGTCAGGAATGGAAAATTTCAGCACACAAGTAGGTAAAAGAAGGTGTGTGGATGCAGTGAGCACAGCTTTGCTGCAGCTTCCCTTCGATTTCATAGTCGACTTGCTAGAGGGCAGGGATCCATCCAGAGGGACCTGGACAGGCTGCAGAGGTGTGCCCAGGCCAACCTCATGACATTCAACAAGGCCAAGTGCAAGGTCCTGCACCTGGGCAGGCAGAATCCCAAGCACAACTCCAGGCAAAAAAAACCAAACCACTGCAGAATACCTTTTCATCTTATCTCTGGCTATTTCCTTTCACGTCAATGTTAGCAGTTAATAATGAAGCAGTTATTAATTGCATTTTAAAACACAGGGTTTGATGTACAAAGCTGAGAGAAACTGATGCTAAATGTCAAGCACTACTGGCAATTATATGTAATCCTATTTCAATCCTGATTCCAGCCATTATAAAAGGCAGCATCAATCTGGAGACAATAAATCACTTACAGATAGTAGAGAGGTTCATTTATCTTTGCAGAGCTGATGCAAAGGAGCAAAATGTTAACACTGCAATGAAAAGTGGGGTTTGGGGCACTTGTGAAAGTAGATCTGCACAAAATGGTTCCTTTCCAAGATACTATTTTTTACACATCCTTCATTTCCACTTTTTAATTGGTTTTGAAGCAAATATTGCTGTGTTTTTATATATATCTATAGATATATAGATATATAGATATATAGATATAGATACGTGTATTTAGTCAAGAAACATGATGGTAATATATATATATTTACTCAAGGATTATTAAACACAACAGTATTGCTGTTTATATAAATATATATGTGTGTATGTATTTAGTCAAGGAACGTGATGGCAATATATATATTTAATCAAGGAACATGATGCTAGATAAAAATAGAAGTGTACAATAGATGTGAGCATGTTGGGGCAGACAGAACACTCCTCCAAGAGGTGCAGTGCTTGCCCTATGCACCAGGTAATTTTTGAATGAAAGGGACACTGAAAAATAGCTCTGCCAGCAAACAATGCTAAACTTAATCATAGAATCATAGAATGGTAAGGTTGGAAGGGACCTCAAGGATCACCTAGTTCCAACCCCCTGCCATAGGCAGGGACACCTCCCACTAGCACAACTCACTCAAGGCTTCCTTCAACCTGGCCTTGAACACCTCCAGGGAGGGAGCAGCCACAACCTCCCTGGGCAACCTGTGCCAGTGTCTCACCACCCTCACTGCAAACAACTTCCTCCTAACATCCAGTCTCAATCTCCCCTCTGCCAGTTCAAACCCATTGCCCCTTGTCCTGTCATTGCAAGACCTTGTCAATAGTCCCTCCCCAGCCTTCCTGTAGCCCCCTTCAGATACTGGAAGGCTACTCTAAGGTCTCCTGGAAGCCTTCTCTTCTCCAGGCTGCAGAGCCCCAACTCTCTCAGCCTGTCCTCACAGCAGAGCTGCTGCAGCCCTCTCAGCATCTTGGTGGCCTCCTCTGGACTGGCTCCAACACTTCCATGTCCTTCCTGTGCTGGGGGCTCCAGAACTGCACACAGGACTGCAGGTGGGGTCTGAGGAGAGCAGAGCAAAGGGGCAGAATCCCCTCCCTTGCCCTGCTGCCCACACTGCTCTTGCTGCAGCCCAGCACACAGTTGCTGTCTGGGCTGCACTCACACTGCAGCCTCATCTTGAGCTTTTCATCACCCCACACCCCCAGGTCCTTTTCCTCAGGGCTGCTCTCAGCCATTCCCCACCCAGCCTGGAGTTGTGCTTGGGATTGTGCCTACCCAGGTGCAGGACCTTACACTTGGCCTTGTTGAATGTCATGAGGTTGTCCTGGGCACACCTCTGCAGCCTGTCCAGGTCCCTCTGGATGGATCCCTGCCCTCTAGGAAGGGGGCAAGCAAGGGGGCAAGCAAGCACACAGCTTGGTGCCATCTGCAAACTTGCTGAGGGTGCACTGATTCCTCTGTCCATGGCACTGACAAAGATGTTAAACAGCACTGGTGCCAGCACTGACCCCTGAGGGATGCCACTTGGCACTGGTCTCCAGGTGGACATTGTGCCCTTGCTCACCACTCTCTGCCTAATACCAATCCTGATTTCTCCTGGGCCTGATGGTCTGGCCAGTTATAGTCCAGCAGTAGTGGAAGCTGGATATTTTGGGAACTGGAGCTGTCCAGCACGTTTGATAAACCCTGTGGACCTCTTCTTGCAGCACTTACCTCTGTTTCTACCTTTCTCACTCTCCCAGCCCTCCAGCCTCCATCTCCTCATCACTGGGCTCACTGAGCCTGTCCCCAGCAATCCTACCTGCTGCCTCTCAGCCCCTGTGCCAGAGTCAGCCACACATGCTCCTTACACCATGACCTCTGATTTTATTTTCTCCCTGGGCATGCAAAGATCACTGTGGATGCATAGTACCCTCTGAAGTCTGCAGTCTCATCAGGCAATTAAACGTAAGGTAATTAGGCAGGCTGAAGCCCATGGCAAAGTAACTCTAAGTTCTTTCGATGTCATTCAGTATTTTGGGATGAAGGATTCTTCCTTGACACTTTACATCCCTCAGTTGTTGGGTATTCTTTTTTTTTCTGTTTTCAGATTTGCTTTTTCTTCTCTTGGTAACCATCGAGGTTGATTTGCACCAGAAATCTGGCTAACTGGTTCATTAGCAGTGCCTAACATACCCTATCCTGACTTGAGCTGCAGCCAAAAGGAATAATTAAAGAGTGCTTGAGACTGTTCCAAATTGCATTTGGGTCTGTGTCTATAGCTATGGGGAACACTTGACACCAGGGTTCTTGTGAGTATCATTCATTGCTCACCAAAATTGCTCTGGCTGGCTAACAGTTGGAGGAGGGCCACAAAGATGATCAGAGGAGGGCCACTGTCAAGGTCCGGAGAACAGAGCTGAACAGTATCTCTGTCCAGAGGAGCAAGACTGGTTCTTTAAGATGTCCATGTTGTGAAATTGAGGTGCAAATGAGACCAAATATCACCAAGAACTATTTATTTATTAAGGGATAATGTTGGATAAAACCGAGGGAGAGAGGGAAGAGAGGAGAGAGGGAAGAGGGGAGAGAGGGAGAGGGGACAACAGAGAAAAAGATTAAGAGCAGGGAAGGGAAGGACTGGGGATTATATTACCATCAGCTGCAGATGGCGGCGGGGAGAGAGGGAGAGAGGTGTGCCCGGCACAGGGATGTCCTTCTGTAGAGTGGTTCCTCGGGTCCTCCTTGCAAGGGGGTTCTCCGGTGGTAGGTGCACTGGTGGTAGGTGTGCATGGCGGTGCTCCGGTGGTAGATGCACATGGTGGTGCTCCAGTGGTAGATGCACACCTTTGCAGGCGTCGCTTACGTCTTTTTATACAGTTTTTAGGCCAGTTGTCCAGGTGCAGCTCCCCAGGAAATCTATTCTCATGCATTTTCGGGGGCCCGGCAGCAGCACTGGGCAGGGCNGATATTAGGAGGAAGTTGTTTGCAGTGAGGGTGGTGAGACACTGGCACAGGTTGCCCAGGGAGGTTGTGGCTGCTCCCTCCCTGGAGGTGTTGAAGGCCAGGTTGGACAAAGCCTTGTGTAACCTGTGCTTGTGGGAGGTCTCCCTGCCTATGGCAGGGGGTTGGAACTAGATGATCCTTGAGGTCTCCTTCCAACCTCCTATAATTCTATGATTCTATGAACAGTTGAGCACGCAGGCAGGTGGTGAATGCATTGGCTGGTGTGTGCTGCAGGACAGAATTGTGGTTGAAGCATGTCTGACAGAGCTGAGCTCTGCCAGTAACACAGCGTTTTGCACATGGGAATTTCCCTGCTCTGAACGTGAGCCTGGCATGTGCTGAGTGAACAGGTTTAGTTGCTTCTGTGCAATAGGTTTGTGGTCCCTGCTTGCACTGCACTGGCTGATTGGTGTGTTTACATCTGTTGGGGCCTTGTTCAGATTTGTTTGTTAATTGTAAGGATTTGTGTTTCAGTCACACTGCAATAAAAGGGAAGCTCTCTAGTGGAACGCAGCAGCTGTTTAACAGTATCAGCAGTACACAACCAGCAATGATGCAGGGTGAAGAGCAGTGCTCTGCCCCAAAAATTGGGAGAACAGAAGAAACATTACTACTTCAAGTTGTAGAAATCTCAACTTTTCGATTCCAATTTTGAAGAATTTCTTCCTAAGGTCCGCTCTAAACCTCTCTCCCTCAGCTTCAAACCATCCCTCCTTGACCTATTGCTAGACACCCTCATGAAAAGTCTCTCTGCAGCCTTCCTGTAGGATCTCTTCAGATATTGGAAAGCAGCTCTAAGGTCAGCCTGGAGTCTTTTCTTCTCTAGGCTGAACGACCCCAGATCTTTCAGCCCATTCTCATAGCAGAGGTGCTCCAGCCCTTGGACCATCTTTGTGGCCCTCCTTTGGCTTGGTCCAACAGCTCTGTGTCCCTCTTATGCTGGGGACACTGGAACTGGATGCAGCATTCAAGGTGGGGGCTCACAAGAGCAGAGTAAAGAGGCATAATCCCCTCTCTTGCCCTGCTGGCCACACTCCTCTTGATGCAGCCCAGGACACAATTTGCCTTCTGGGCTGCATGGGGACACTACCAGCTCATGGTGAGCTTCTCAGACATCATAGAATCATAGAATGGTAAGGTTGGAAGGAGACCTCAAGGATCATCTAGTTCCAAGCCCCTGCCGTAGGCAGGGACACTTCCCACTAGCACAGGTTACTCAAGGCCTCATCCAACCTGGCCTTGAACACCTCTAGGGAGGGAGCAGCCACAACCTCCCTGGGAACCTGTTCCAGTGCCTCATCACCCAAGTCTCTTTCTTCAGAACTACTGGAATAGGCTGCCCAGGGAAGTTGTGGATGCCTTCTCTCTGGGGTGTTCAAGGCCAGGTTGGATGAAACCTTGAGC
>WBNM01006369.1:22774-51879 GCA_013399055.1 Ramphastos sulfuratus
GGAGGGGATTGTGCCCCTTTGCTCTGCTCTCCTCAGACCCCAGCTGCAGTCCTGTGTGCAGTTCTGGAGCCCCCAGCACAGGAAGGACATGGAACTGTTGGAGCGGGTCCAGAGGAGGCCACGAAGATGCTCAGAGGGCTGCAGCAGCTCTGCTCTGAGGACAGGCTGAGAGAGTTGAGGCTCTGCAGCCTGGAGAAGAGAAGGCTTCCAGGAGACTTTAGAGTAGCCTTCCAGTATCTGAAGGCGACCTGAAGGGGAGCAGCCACAACCTCCCTGGGCAACCTGTGCCAGTGTCTCACCACCCTCACTGCAAACAACTTCCTCCTAACATCCACTTTCAATCTCCCCTCTGCCAGTTCAATCCCATTGCTCCTTGTCCTGGCATTACAAGACCTTGTCAATAGTCCCTCCCCAGCCTCCTCCTGTAGCCCCCTTCAGATACTGGAAGGCTACTCTAAGGTCTCCTGGAAGCCTTCTCTTCTCCAGGCTGAAGAGCTCCAACTCTCTCAACCTGTCCTCAGAGCAGAGCTGCTGCAGCCCTCTCAGCATCCACAGTTCAGCAGCACAAGGGTCCCAAATCAGCCTGTACTGGCACCCATCAGACAGAATAAATTGCTTTCACTTTTCATAGGTGTGGAAAGAGGAACTCTTGAGAGGAAGTTGAAAGACTTTCTGAGCTCTAACTTTCCAGGAGGTCCAGCCCTAATGATGTTGTTGCTGTGAGTGTCTTATCCCATTTAATGTTTTCAAGAAGACTGAGCAATGATCACTTACAGTATTGACAAGCAAACGTGTTTATGAAAATCAAATCAATATGTGACTCACAGACACCCAATTTCACATATTTCATTTGCAGATCGTTCCCTGAAGGTTCTGTTTGGGTTTTTTCAATCCAAAATCCCTCAATTTTACAGAAAATCAATTCTCTGTCATCTTGATGTTGTCTTACAGCTCAGCATGCCATCAATTTATTTTTGTAGTGTTCCCCATTAACAGGGATATCTATTAGAAGTAGCTTCAAAAATATATGCTGTGCTTTTTTTTATCTGGAGACAATCTTAGAGGGGTTTGATGAAATTACATTTAAAGTGAGCATTCTGAATTTTGAATTTGTGCCATTTATGTGTCCAGGCTGACAGATTAATCATAGATGCATGTATAACATAAAGCTCCAATTAAGATAAACAAAAATTAACTTGTCAGAGTTGTCATGGATGTAAGAAATCAGTTTAAGTAATAAAAGAAGTCTTCGAGCCAACTTTTGCTTATTTGCAACTCATTCAATCTCATGTTGGACAGGGCTCTGAGCAATGAGGTCTTGTTAAAGAGCACAGTGGCACTGCAAAGCTGGAAAGAGCATGTTCAGATGTGGTGGTGGAATATCTAATTTTGGGTTTGGAGAAGTCATTGCTGCTGGAAATCAATTATTGAAATGGATCTTTGTTGTTGAATGTTGGAGTTCATCTGGTGAGCTGTACTGTGTGCAGTTCTGGNTGATTGTTTCTATAATTCCATTATTCTCATGTGGCATAGACCAGAAGGTTACCCAGCTATGCTTTACAGGTGATGTAAGTATTTCTCAGGAACCTGGGTCAGCACAGAGGACAGCTGGAATTTTGCTAGGTATGACATCAGTTACCAGAACATTTTGGGGATGGTATCCAAAGCAAGTTTCACTGGAGGTCATACTTCTGATCTCTTTTATCTCCTTACCATGAGGAAAATAGTTCCTGCGTAGTGCAAAATACCAACGTTGTAAAGTCATTGCCTCCTAATGTGTTTGACTGTCACAAACTGTCTGTTACATAAGGCATGAAGACTAAGAAGTCAGTACTCAGATGTCAACATAATAGACAGTTAAGGAATACCTTCTATGAAGAGAAAGATCTTATACATCAGTGAAGAACAACGAGCTCATGAGTCATGGATGTCCTGCGTGAAATGCCTTAAGCCTATTATAAATCTCACCCCATTTTAACTCCTCATTATTTCATAGAATCATAGAATCATAGAATGGTAAGGTTGGAAGGGACCTCAAGGATCATCTAGTTCCAACCCCCTGCCATAGGCAGGGACACCTCCCACTAGTACAGGTTACCCAAGGCCTCATCCAACCTGGCCTTGAACACGTCCAGGGAGGGAGCAGCCACAGCCTCCCTGGGCAACCTGTGCCAGTGACTAACCACCCTCACAGGTCTGACTGCAGAAAGGGGGAGATGTTTGCATATTCCTTGTAGAAACATTTTCCACGTGTGATTGTCGGGGAGGGGTAATTAGGCACTGCGAGACGATATTATAAAAATATTAATATATAATTTATTAATATTAAACAATCGGAACTCGCACCACCCCCTACCACCATTTAATAATATCAATAGTAACAGGCTCTTTGCAACGTTAGGAAACTATGTACAGGTTATAACAGGATCTGGAAATAACTGTTAAATATATATATTAACAGAACTCAAACCAAACTGGAAAAGAGGTTTGTGGTCAATGTACCACCTGCGGCCAGTACGCCGCTTGTTCACTAGATGGACCCGAGAAGCAGCTTTCTGCTTATGGCAGAAGGCAATCAATGATTACAAGAGGCTTGGTATTTATTCACAAAAATATATCACAGGAAAATAATACCCTAAGCACGTGGCGGGGTTTCCCGTGTTGCCGGGCTGAAAGTTGCCGGAGGCTTTAAAGTTTCTCCAGGCTCCTGAGCGCTGGGGAAGAGGAGACAATCTCTGACCTGATCCTGGCTGGCTCTGGAAGCAGGCTCTTACAGGCAGGATGTCTCACTGTATCACGCTGGCGAATGCGTGGAGGCAGCAGGCAGGATGCAAGCAGGCATCTGTAATGGTGGAAGGCACGCACCCCGTGTTCCCTGCTCCTTTATAACACAGCCCAAAGATCAGTTGGACCTTTGGACACAAGATAGCCAATCAAATGGCAGTTACCCAAGATTTTGCCATATTGGGTGAAGCCATAGGCTTGCTTTATCCTTTTTTGGGCAGATCACGGGCCCTGCACAAGGCAATCATGTGCCCCCTAGCAACCACAGGTGATGGACAGACCCCGGACCCCAGACTTAGTGGCGCCAGGTCCTTTGTCCCCTTTCCCGCGGTGGCTCTCTCCCCAAAACAGCAGAAAAACATGTCTGCACAAGCCAGGACATGTACAAGCCCAAGAGGCCTGTTTAGGCCTACCACGACAGTGATGCATAATTGGTTTTCTGCTAGATCCACTAGATTAACTTGCTCAGAACCTTGTCAAGCCTCTCCTTGAACATCTCCAGCAAAAGAGCCTCAGCTACTTCCCTGGGCAACCTGTGCCAGTGTTGAAACACCCTCATGCTAAAGAACTTGTTCCTAACATCCAGTCTAAATCTTCTCTTCTCTAATTGCAAACCATTGCCCCTTGTCCTATCACTGCAGGCTTTTGGAAACAGTCCCTCTGCAGCCTTCATATAGGCCTTCTTCAGGTACTGAAAGGCTTCTATTAGGTCTGCCTGGAGCCTTCTCCATGCTGAGCAACCCCTGAGGACTCAGGGTGTCCTCATAACAGAGGTGCTCCAGCCCCCTGATCATTTTTGTGTCACTCCTCTGGATCCTCTGCATCATGTCCATGTCCTTCCTGTGTTGAGAGCTCCAGAGCTGGACACAGTACTCCAGGTGAGGTCTTATCAGAGCAAAGTGGCATCTAAGCATCTAAAAATGAATCGAAATATTTTTTTAGCCAGTCCCAAAAATATTGAAGTTCAAAGGATTACACAAATGAATAGGAATTAATTATCTAAGTAAGGGAGTGAAATCTGGATCTCAAATTCAGGCTTAATACAGCTGGAGCAAGCCCAAAGTAGATGGAGCAGCTCACAGAAAAAACACTACCAGAAACACATCCTCACTCCTCACCACCTCACTCCTGAACCCCCCACTGCTCTCAAAGACACTGGATTCTTTATTTAATTCACCCTACTTGCTTTCTTCTGTAGCTATTTTAGCCAGGAAAGCGTTTTGGAACCCAAATATCTGATGAGGTAGTCATGTGCGTTACGATTTGAGCTGTGTGAAGCTAAAGAAGCAGGCAAGAATCTGCCCCCTAAGGAAAGTTTGTTATTGCAGTTTGCAGACAGCTGGCAAGCCCATCCTTCTGGCAACTAAAACAATTTAATTAGCCCTAACTTGAGCTGCTCTGTTATTACACCGGTCCCTGACAAAAGCATTTCACAGCATTTCCCCCTCAGTGCTTACTTTAGTGCATTACTGCTAGGAGGAATATTTTTGAAAGCATTTGGGGTCAGTTGCTTGTTCCTCCTCCACAGCCTTTGAGGAATGCTGAGTAAGTTTTAATCTCTTAAACTCATTTTATTGCCTCTGGGTTCCAGCAGTTACCGCATCAACTAACGGACGCCACTTAGGTCAGCCCAGGCTCATATTTTACACGCAGCCATCAGATCTAATGAGGGAGCAAAACAAATCTGTCAAAATGTAATTTTCATTGAAAAAAAAAAACAATCTGTGCACCATCAGAAGCTTGTCCTTGAGGAAATTTGGTTTAGTGAAGAGCTATCAGGCTTTTCATCTCTGGGTCACTAGTGCTGCTTGTACCAATATCCAGCTACTCCCTGCAAATGTCATAGAATCATAGAATCATAGAATCAACCAAGTTGGAAGAGACCTCCAAGATCATCCAGTCCAACCTATCACCCAGCCCTAGCCAATCAGCTAGACCATGGCACCAAGTGTCTCATCCAGGCTTTTCTTGAACAGTCATTGAGGACTGCATTTTCTCTGGTTACCTTACAGATATGTACTTTACAGCACACTTGTAGCTAATCATAGAATCATAGAATGGTAAGGTTGGAAGGGACCTCAAGGATCATCTAGTTCCAACCCCCTGCCATAGGCAGGGACACCTCCCACTAGCACAGGTCACTCAAGGCCTCCTCCAACCTGGCCTTGAACACTTCCAGATACTGTCAGCCCAACAATACCTGCAAAGGTGGCTAGACCAAAATCACTCAGAAACTGCTAATGATAGGCTCAGTACATCTTAAAGAAATAGCTTCTCCCCCCTCAGAATACACAGCCCACCAGGTCACAGCTCAGATGGAGTAAGGCAGTTGAGAAAAGACATGGATCAAGTCAAGACATGGATCATAGTGGGAGGTGTCCCTGCCTATGGCAGGGGGTTGGAACTAGATGATCCTTGAGGTCTCCTTCCAACCTTACCATTCTATTCTATTCTATTCTATTCTATTCTATTCTATTCTATTCTATTCTATTCTATTCTATTCTATTCTATTCTATTCTATTCTATTCTATTCTATTCTATTCTATTCTATTCTATTCTATTCAAGTTGTCCTGTGGATATAGAGGCTGGTTTCCAGCTACTGTAAATCAAACTCCTTTCATATTTCCTGATGTGCAAACTCAGAAATGTTTGTTTCTCAGAAATGTTTATTGGTGCCAGTTTGCACTATACTTTAGCAATATAGATAGTCAAGCCCTGAGACTGCTTTGAACTTTCCCATCCTGCTTTTTCCTGTTAAAGGTATAGTGCTGAATAAAAGCCAGTTCAATGTATTTTGAAAAAAAAGCCATAATTTCATAGAAGTGACCCCGCCAGTGCTGGTTTTTCTTTTGAGAAGGAACAATGACAGATGAAATCCACTCAATTTATTACTTTGGTAAAAGATATTTGAGCTTCTGTGGTCCACAAAATGCATTTTCAAGTTGAGCCACTCCCAGCCCAGATATGGGGAAGCAGAACTGCTCTGTAGGTGCTTGCTGTACTCTCATTAAAGCTTTGTAAAGCCAGAAGCCTGCATAGAGACAGAATGTGAATTTGGAGTGCAGGCTTTATCAGCTGTTTGCCTTAGGTATTTGAAAGATGCATATAGAATCATAGAGTCATAGAGTCATAGAGTCATAGAGTCACAGAGTCATAGAATCATGGAATCAGAGTCATAGAATCACAGAGTCATAGAGTCATAGAATCATGGAATCAGAGTCATAGAATCACAGAGTCATAGAGTCATAGAGTCATGGAATCATAGAGTCATAGAATCATAGAATCATAAAGTCATAGAGTCATAGAATCATGGAATCAGAGTCACAGAATCATAGAATCACAGAATCATAGAATCAGTCAGGGTTGGAAGGGACCACAAGGATCAGCCAGTTCCAAACCCCCTGCCATGCACAGGGACACCCTACCCTAGATCAGGCTGCCCACAGCCTCATCCAGCCTGGCCTTAAACACCTCCAGGGATGGGGCCTCAACCACCTCCCTGGGCAACCCATTCCAGGCTCTCACCACCCTCATGCTGAAGAACTTTCTCCTCACAGCCAGGCTGACTCTCTCCACCTCCAGCTTTGTTCCATTCCCCCTAGTCCTGTCACTACCTGATAGCCTAAAAAGTCCCTCCCCAGCTTTTTTGTGACCCCCTTCAGATCCTGGAAGGCCACAAGAAGGTCACCTGGGAGCCTCCTCTTCTCCAGACTGAACAGCCTCAACTCTTTCAGTCTGTCCTCATAGCAGAGGTGCTCCAGCCCTCTGATCTCATTTTAGAGAACTAAACACAAAGTTTGAGATATTGCACTTTGAATTTGTTCCTTTTCAAAAAGATATTTAAATGGCAACCAATACCAAATAACCAGGAACAAAAATAAAGGCAAGGAAAAGGCAGTGATCTCCTCCCTGCTGTCCCTGGAGGTGCAGGAACTGTGATGAACATGGCTGTGTTGCTTCACCCTGATCACACCTTTTGCACCAATAACCATTGTGGACACCTCCTGGAAAACCTTTGCCTTGGCAAACCCTCCTCTTTCTGGATCTATGGCTCAGACTCCTCTTCGTTCCATGGAGTGTCACAGAGAGAGTAGAGAGGAGTCCCTTTCCTGACAGAGCTGCTTCTCATTCTCTCCTGTGCCTCCTGATGGGGCAGAGTCCATTCACAGTCCAAATTTCCCCTTTCTTAAAGACACTCCACTACCTTTGATCTTTACCCAGTGATCACTGCCAGACAATGCCAAGTGCTGTTCATGCCAGTCTTATGTCAGCTGTGAGGGGACAGACGAATGGTAGCCTACCAGGCACACAGTTGGAAAGCCATAGTCAAATAATGCTCAGTACCCTAGGAAATAGTCAAGAGTTTTTTGAATCAGCAAAATGCATTTATTGTAGTTCAGTACTTGAGACCATGTATGTGAGCTTCTTCTGACAGAACCTGAGAGTAAATTCAGCATCTCCTACAGAAAAGTGGTCAGAGTGGTCAAAATACACTGCACCTAGTGGCATTCCTAATAGAGCCATAACGAGGCAGTGAATCATGGAATGTTAGGGGTTGGAAGTGACCTCAAAGGCTCATCCAGTCTCTGTTCAGATTAGTTATCTGCAAAGCATTTTGGTGTTCTTGAGAGGAAATGGAGTGCATTGGCCCTAAAACGGTAAGCGTGATCTGGTTTAGTAGCACTCATAAATCACTTCTGGCAGTCTAAGCTCCTGCCACAAAAACATTATAGAACATGGCTTTTTTGGCTTTAAACTTAGAGCTTCAAGATCAGCTGAGCAATTAATAAAGGTTGTAACTTCAGATGGCATGAGTATTAGTGTTAAGCACTCAATATATAGCCAGCCATGGTCATTTATTCAGGTGGCAGCTGGCATTACCTAAACTCGGTCCTTGGATACCAGCGTAACTACATGCTTAAGTCTTTCATACCATCCATAGCTCTGCTATGAGGACAGGCTACAAGAGTTGGGGCTCTGCAGCCTCGAGAAGAGAAGGCTTCCAGGAGAACTCATAGTAGCCTTCCAGTATCTGAAGGGGGCTACAGGAAGGCTGGGGAGGGACTATTGACAAGGTCTTGTAATGCCAGGACAAGGGGCAATGGGTTTAAAGTGGCAGAGGAAAGATTGAAACTGGATGTTAGGAGGAAGTTGTTTGTAGTGAGGGTGATGAGACACTGGCACAGGTTGCCCAGGGAGATGTTGAAGGCCAGGATGGAGGAGGCCTTGAGTGAGCTGTACTAGTGGGAGGTGTCCCTGCCTATGGCAGGGGGTTGGAACTGGATGATCTTTGAGGTCCCTTCCAACCTTACCATTCTATGATTCTATGATCCAGCTGCTGACCTTTTCACCTGCATCTTTCCAATACAAGAATGGACACATTTCTTCCTTCTTTATATTTAATAAGAAAGTCATGGAAATTTGCAGAGCATGAGGCTTTCCATAGACTTTTTGCAAAGATAGGAGGAGAGAACTTGACAGTCACTCTTGCTCCTTGTAACCTGTCTGGGGAGGTAATCAAGTGACAGATAACTCAAACATTACCAACTCCCAGACACAGACTGGAAGTTAAGGCTGGAAAGAACCCTGCATCATCAACCTTTGAGTGCATGTCCCAGGTTGGAAACTATAGGGTTAAAAATCCTCTAGGGACTAGAAAGTTATTATCCAATCCCATAATTCTGCTATCTCTTTATAAACTCATGGTGAGGCCACTCGCTCTCCTTTCCTCTCCCTCCAGCCCTGTGTCTGGCTGGAGATGCTTTTATCAGGACAAACACGTAAGGAGCAGGCCTGGTTTGGAGCCTCCAGAGGCTGTGTTTAGGTCAGTGGATGGCAGAGGTGTTGGGGGGGTGGGGAGGATTGGAGGCCTGGGGATTGTAGATTTAGTTTTGGGTTGGGGGAAAATTCAGGGTGTTCGCTATGGATTTTGCATCTGCTTTGTAATTTATTTCTGTATGTCTTTCCAAATAGAATTCTGTTTTCTCTCCAATTCATTTGAGAGCTTCATTCTGTCAGCTCTTTAAAAACCATGACAGTGCATCCAGTATCCAAAGACTCCACTTTCCAGGATGTTTATATTCTTCAGTCTATCGAGGGCTCCATCTTTTTACTGAACTGCTAGTTAAGGTTTCTTGGATTTGATGAGTGCTAGTAGATGTTTAAAGATCATACAATCATAGAATGGTAAGGTTGGAAGGGACCTCAAGGATCATCTAGTTCCAACCCCCTGCCATAGGCAGGGACACCTCCCACTAGTACAGCTCACTCAAGGCCTCCTCCAACCTGGCCTTCAACACCTCCAGGGAGGGAGCAGCCACAACCTCCCTGGGCAACCTGTGCCAGTGTCTCACCACCCTCACTGCAAACAACTTTCTCCTAACATCCAGTTTCAATCTCCCCCCTGCCAGTTCAAACCCATTGCCCCTTGGCCTGTCATTGCAAGACCTTGTCAATAATCCCTCCTCAGCCTTCCTGTAGGCCCCCTTCAGATACTGGAAGGCTAAGATACTAGTAGCAGTAGACACAACATGGCTCATGTCCAGCTTTCCAAGTCCTTTTTTCTGCAGGGCTTCTCTCAGTCTCATCATCCCCCAAGCTGTCTTGGTACCTGGGATTGCCCTGACCTAGGTGCAGGACCTAGGTTAATAGGTTAATAGGACCTCGGTTAATAACCTTTGGCTTATTAAACCTAATGTGATTCTCCTCAGCCCACCTCTCCAATCCTGATTTATGGACACTTTATTCAATACCAAGTAGGTATGTTGCAAAACTGAGATGATTGTTGGGTTTTTTTTGTCCTGAAGAGTAGGAGAAAATGAGCCACGGTTATTAAGTTCATTTTTGGAGGTGTTCAAGGCCAGGTTGGCCAAGGCCTTGAGTAACCTGTGCTAGTGGGAGGTGTCCCTGCCTATGGCAGGGGGTTGGAACTAGATGATCCTTGAAGTCTCCTTCCAACCTTACCATTCCATGATTCTATGATTTCCAAAGCTCTTCAAGGGAAACTGAAACTACTCCGTAGCATATTTCCGAAAAACTCGATGGGCCATGCTCTTCTAAAACTCCATCCTGAAACATAATTGTTCACAAACATTATTACTCTGTTCCACTTTGTAAGATAGCTTTTTTGTTGTCGTTCTACTTTGTAAGACAGCTCTTTCTGCTGTTTTCCTCAGTCTGGCAGTCTTTTGCTGGTTGGGACCTACAACCTGGTGGTTTGGGAATGAATATTACGATGATGCCGTCTCTGTTATTAGGGCATGCAGTCAATACTGGAGCTCAGAAAAGCTTTGGTGATAACCCATGTTCTGACAGCTTGTCAATAATCCTGGTGCTATGATCAAAAGGGTTGTAGTGGGACTTATAACCTGTGTCAGGCAAACAGAGAGATTGACCTCATTGTGAGCAAGGTGAAGAAAAAACAAAAATCAGATCATTTTTATTGCTAGGAAGTGAGCCCAGCAAGACAGATTGCTTGGCAAAAACACACTAAAAAAAGGGTGAAGTTAACAGATCTTCTGAAGTGCACAGTCATCAGGTGATTAATGGGAGAAGTAATTAGCCTTTGGGTATTGTGGGTTTATCTCCTGTTCACTTTCAAAGCAAAGTGGAAATAAAATCTCCAGAGACTTTAAAAATATTTCATCTTAAGTATTTGTGATGGTTTGGGAGTTACCCACCCCACACACGTGATGAAATTCACTCAGACCAGACTCAGACAGCTGGAAACTAAGGAATGAAGCTTTCTATTCACAGCTTAGCACAATATACAAGCAGATATTTACAATATATGACAATATATACAAAGATAAACAAGTTAAAGGTAACACAGNTGAGAGCTACAGTCTTACCATTCTATGATTCAACCTTACCATTCTATGATGACTTCCATGTTGGAGCCAGTTTGGACTCCTCAGCGTTCCATAGTGAGCACCAGGGAAGGGATTTGAATTTAGAATAAATTGAAAAAAAAATTCATAGAATCAAAATCATAGAATCAAGCAGGTTGGAANCATCAGCAGTCATAAATATCTCATGGAAACCAGATGATTCATGGAAGTGAGGAATAGGAGTAATGGAAACTCTTTTATTTATGTTATTTTATGTTATATTTCCATCCACAGCTTCCTCATGAACCCTCATGCACATCAAGTGGAAAACACTTCATTGAAGGACATGGAACTGTTGNATTATGCTACTTGAGGCACCACCACATCTAACTGAGCCCTTCACAAGTGCTTATTTGTTTTAATTACCTTCACAGAGCACAGCCTTTCAAATCATGCTCCTGTGGTCTTTTAAATCACAGCTTCATTAAGTAACCTGCATGGGCATTACAACCAATACATCATACCCCACCACCATTCCTCAGAATATTACAGCAATTTAATTACAGTTCAACCCACCCTTGTGAAACTTGACTAAAAATAATACAGCTTCCTTTAATAAGAGAATCTACATGGAGCCTTTTGTGCCTGGCTAAGGGGTTTTTGGTGGTGAGTAGTGTGTGATACCTCAGGTCTCATTCTACTTCAGTAAATTGCTTGAAAGACATAGCAATTAGTCACACAGCAATCATGTAAAAGGAAATTAAATAGAACACAGATATCTCATGGCAGCACCATTAAGGAACTGTTTCTCACATAACAAAGGCCATGTGGAAGGAAAATGTGAACTCAGGATGAATCAGGCAAGGTGATTTGAGTGGAGATGAGGAAACATCAGTGACAACATCCAAGACACTAAATAAACCTTATTTGGAATATTGAGTAATGTTTGTAACAGGCAAAAATCATCACTCTTGGGAAAGCTGCAGCAAAATCATAGAATCATAGAATGGTAAGGTTGGAAGGGACCTCAAGGATCAGCTAGTTCCAAGCCCCTGCCATAGGCAGGGACACCTCCCACTAGTACAGCTCACTCAAGGCCTCCTCCAACCTGGCCTTGAACACCTCCAGGGAGGGAGCAGCCACAACCTCCCTGGGCAACCTGTGCCAGTGCCTCACCACCCTCACTGCAAACAACTTCTTCCTAACATCCAGTTTCAATCTCCCCTCTGCCACTTTAAACCCATTGCCCCTTGTCCTGTCATTGCAAGACCTTGTCAATAGTCCCTCCCCAGCCTTCCTGTAGCCCCCTTCAGATACTGGAAGGCTACTCCAAGGTCTCCTGGAAGCCTTCTCTTCTCCAGGCTGCACAGCCCCAACTCTCTCAGCCTGTCCTCACAGCAGAGCTGCTGCAGCCCTCTCAGCATCTTTGTGGCCTCCTCTGGACCCACTCCTACAGTTCCATGTCCTTCCTGTGCTGGGGGCTCCAGAACTGCACACAGGACTCCAGGTGGGGTCTGAGGAGAGCAGAGCAAAGGGGCAGAATCCCCTCCCTGCTGCCCACACTGCTCTTGCTGCAGCCCAGCACTCAGTTGCTGTCTGGGCTGCACTCACACTGTAGGCTCATGTTGAGCTTTTCATCACCCCAGACCCCCAGGGCCTTTTCCTCAGGGTTGCTCTCAGCCATTCCCCACCCATGCTGCTAGGGAGATCAGAATTTGTCTTGCAAGAGAAGGCTTAATGGCAATTCCCTGCTAATGGAAAAAAAAGGTAATTCTGAGTGCAGTGTGTTTGCTCTGTAACTGTTTCATAAACAAACAGAAAAGGGGAAAGAGAGAGAGTTAAGCCACAAAACAAAGGCAATTGTCTTGGAAGATCAGCGTAGGTGGGGTCTGATATTCTACACAGTGTCCTCTAACTGAAAAAAAAGTCATCAGCCCAAATCCTTCTCACAGCAGTGTTGCCTGAGTGTGCTGCATTCCGGAGGCAGCCAGGCAGGCAAACTGCCAGGGCCGCTTGAGTGTTCCTGGGCAGAGAACCAAACTGCATGCAGAGAGCGCACCCAGCAGATTCCTCTTTGCATCCTTCTTCATCCCCAAATTCCACTTTCTGTGACATGTTTCCTGCTTTCTTTTTTGCCAACATACTTATTAACTTAAAACACAACATGGCAATTTAGTGTTTATTGCCTCAGAAGACCACTGGAAGTTTTGTCAGTAATTTACTGTGGAAGGGGTAGGAGAGGAAATCCCTGCCTCAGCTGCAAAGCTCTTTTTGGAAGATGATAGGGCTGAAATCAGTGATCTCAAGTTATACTGAAATCTTTACAGGGCTGAGACAGACTCAAAGCTTACTAAAGCCAACAACTGCTGTTATGCACAGTACCCTGCAATGCACAGAGTAGCCCTCATTGGCCTTGGGGGTATTCCAATGCATGCAGAAACCTGCTGCTTATGTAGAACTAAAATTGCATCACAGAATCACAGAATGTGCAGATGACACCAGGCTGTGTTGCACAGTCGGCTTGCTAGAGGGCAGGGATCCATCCAGAGGGACCTGCACAGGCTGCAGAGGTATGCCCAGGCCAACCTCATGACATTCAACAAGGTCTAGTGTAAGGTCCTGCACCTGGGTAGGCACAATCCCAAGCACAACTCCAGGCTGGGTGGGGAATGGCTGAGAGCAGCCCTGAGGAANGGTTGCCCAGGGAGGTTGTGGCTGCTCCCTCCCTGGAGGTGTTGAAGGCCAGGTTGGAGGAGGCCTTGAGTGAGCTGTGCTAGTGGGAGGTGTCCCTGCCTATGGCAGGGGGTTGGAACTAGATGATCTTTGATGTCCCTTCCAACTTTACCATTCTATGATTCTATGATTCTATGATTGGAAAGCACTTTGTAAAATCACTCAGTTCAACCCCCCTGCCAGAGCAGGATCACCTAGAGCTGATTGCCCAGGAACACACACAGATGGGTTTCAAAGGTCTCCAGAGAAGGAGACTGCACAGGGCACTGTTCCAGGGCTCTGTCACCCTCACAGTGAAAACTCAAGAGTGAGTCTGGGTGTTCTGGGACAGGAATGTGTTAGACAGAATGTTCCATGAAGGAAATCATCTCTGCAAGAGGAACAATCTTTGATGCTGCTTATGCAGGAGCTTTCTGGGAAATGGAAATGCAGGAAATCTTGCAAGTGAACAAACATTTGGGAGTGGTGGCACATTTCAGATGAAAAGGGAATCAATAATTTAATCATTCTTAGCTGACTTTGTGTGTAATAACACTAATGCTGACTCAGCACATGGAAGAGGCAGCAGAAGAGTGTTTGTCAGGAGGGCTGTGCAGCCAAGTCCCAGGAGTGATGCTTGTCTGAAGTTTGGTTCTTTAACTTACACAGGAGTCAAAATCAGATCAGCCTTGCTCCTGAGGCTTCAAGGTATGAATTTGCTATGTTTGCTAGAACAAATGCAATTTCACCAGCTGTATCCAGTGCTGAATCTCTCAGTGCCATTACAGGTGCAGAAAAGAAACTTTTAGATGTGGCTCTTTAAGTCTAGAGGAAATGTAAAACCAGAAATTATAATAAATTTCCCCCCTATGAATTGTTTATGAACATGAAAAATTATTTTCAAAATAAGCCTTGGAAAGACTTTCATAACTCTCACTTACCTGAGTCTTCTCCCCCTTTACTCTGCTCTCATCAGACCCCATCTGGAGTCCTGTGTGCCGTTCTGGAACCCCCAGCACAGGAAGGACATGGAAGTGTTGGAGCCGGTCCAGAGGAGGCCACAAAGATGCTCAGAGGGCTGCAGCAGCTCTGCTCTGAGGACAGGCTGAGAGAGTTGAGGCTCTGCAGCCTGGAGAAGAGAAGGCTTCCAGGAGACCTTAGAGTAGCCTTCCAGGATCTGAAGGGGGCCTACAGGAAGGCTGGGGAGGGACTATTGACAAGGTCTTGTAATGACAGGACAAGGGGCAATGGGTTTGAACTGGCAGAGGGGAGATTTAGACTGGATGTTAGGAGGAAGTTGTTTGCAGTGAGGGTGGTGAGACACTGGCACAGGTTGCCCAGGGAGGTTGTGGCTGCTCCCTCCCTGGAGGTGTTCAAGGCCAGGCTGGAGGAGGCCTTGAGTGAGCTGTACTAGTGGGAGGTGTCCCTGCCTATGGCAGGGGGGTGGAACGAGATGATCCTTGAGGTCTCCTTCCAACCTTACCATTCTATGATTCTACATCTAGCAAAATTCCTCCCCTACATAGTGCCCTGACTGAAGAAACAAACATCACACCCCACAATTTAAAATCCAGTCCCACAATATTTTACCCCCCAAAAAATTAAAATTTATAAATTTATAATCCAGCTTGTTCTTCTGTCTGTAGTGTCACTGGGCTGCTAATCACTGGAATTGCTACTTTTTGTCTTACTGAGTTGTAAGTATTTTCTTATAAACTGGAAGCATTTAATTAACAGAACTGAAATGAGACAGATAATTCCTCCTGCAAGAAAGCAGAGAAGTTTGAACTTGGCTTTCTTCACCCTTTGGAAACACAAAGCTCCAGACTGAAACCAGACAACCCAAATACCTCCACATCCTATTTTTTTGCAAGCAGACTTTTTTTTTCCTTCAATTTTTTAGGCACCTGGGTCAGATGCTTGAAAATTCAACCATTTGTTTGACATTGAATTAAACTTTTTTCACTGCCAAACAGGTATGTTCATCTTCCAAAAGTTAACTGAGAACATTTCAGTTGGCTGGAACTGATTTGAATTTTACTTCTTGGATCAATGCAGTAAACCAATTGAAGTTTATTTTATTGCATTCTTTTTGGCATCTGACTGCTTTAGAGAGCAAAAGGATATTTGCAGTGGATGAGACTTCAAACTGATGGCACAAGCAAGAGGGCAGACCTCATTGCTCTCTACAGCTACCTGAAGAGAGGTTGTAGCCAGCTGGGGTTGGGCTCTGCTGCCAGGCACCCAGCAACAGAACAAGGGGACACAGTCTCAAGTTGTGCCAGGGGAGGTCTAGGCTGGATGTTAGGAGGAAGTTGTTGCCAGAGAGAGTGATTGGCATTGGAATGGGCTGCCCAGGGAGGTGGTGGAGTTGCCATCCCTGGAGGTGTTGAAGCAAAGCCTGGCTGGAGCACTTAGTGCCATGGTCTGGTTGATTGGCCAGGGCTGGGTGCTAGGTTGGGCTGGGTGAGCTTGGAGGTCTCTTCCAACCTGGTTGATTCTATGATTCTATGATTCAATGATTCTATGATTCTGTGATTCTATGATTCCATGATTCTGTGATTCTATGATTCCATAATTCCATGATTCTATAATTCTATGATTCTATGATTCTATGTTGTGAGCAGTTATCTCCAAAATGCATCTATTAAGTCTAAAAGGAGTATATTCAAATGTGACATCCACACAGAACCCAGAAAGTTATAAAAGTGCTTTCAGCAACTTGATTGGAGCAGGAATATGCTTTTATTTAGTGCTTGACAGTCCAGTGTGTTCAGTATCTTTTAGATGTCAGCAACTCAGCAAAAAGTAAGAAACAAGCAGCTCCTGAGCGGTCACCACTGAACAGGGGTGAAGGAAGGAGCCTTGTCTGCACTTCAGGAGTCACACAAAGGCCTTCTCCTGCCTCCAAAATCATTCCTGTAAAGAAATTCATCACAGTGATGCCAAAATGACCCTACTGCTGAGGGCAAGCCTGTTGACAGGTAGAGAGAAGAGGACAGATTTTTTTTCCTTGTCTTTTGGGATTCCCCAAAGAGGCCAGCAAAGAGCCAGCAGACCCAGTCCATCAAACCTGCACCAAAGGAAAACTCCTCTGTGCCTCAGTGCCATAACATAGACAGGTACTGAGATGACAGGGCCACCCAGATGGCAGCTCACTTTTATTCTGTTTTCTCTCTCCCTTCTAAGTTACTGCAATAGCCAGAAACTACTTTGCTGTTCTTCTCTTGGAGGGAACAACACTTTCAGCACCAGGAAAACACGAGAAAAAAGAGCTATAGGCTGCTTTAAGTGAGCTAAGCTTCTTCTGAATGGAAAGCAAACATACTTTGGCTTTACAAAAACAGCTTTAATGGATGGAGAGATTTATAGAGGTTATAGAGATAGCTGATGCAGCATAAAGCAGCACTTCCTCCACCCAGCAGGGTGACGTCTGCCTCTGACACATCTGGATGCAGCTGGGTGCCAGCAGGCACATGCAGGCATCACAGTTAAGCTGTCTTTTCCAGGAGTAACTCAGTTCCAGAAGGGTGTTGTGGGATACTGCAGCCCCCTGTGAGCAACCACCTGGGTCCTGATGCTGTCCCTGCTCCCTCGGCAGTGCCAGGGAAGGTGTAGCCCAGGCACAAGGCTGTGTGGCCATGATCATAGAATCATAGAATCATAGAATGGTAAGGTTGGAAGGGACCTCAAGGATCATCTAGTCCCACCCCCCTGCCATAGGCAGGGACACCTCCCACTAGTACAGTTCACTCAAGGCCTCCTCCAACCTGGTCTTGAACACCTCCAGGGAGGGAGCAGCCACAACCTCCCTGGGCAACCTGTGCCAGTGTCTCACCACCCTCACTGCAAACAACTTCCTCCTAACATCCAGTCTAAATCTCCCCTCTGCCAGTTCAAACCCATTGCCCCTTGTCCTGTCATTGCAAGACCTTGTCAATAGTCCCTCCCCAGCCTTCCTGTAGCCCCTTTCAGATACTGGAAGGCTACTCTAAGGTCTCCTGGAAGCCTTCTCTTCTCCAGGCTGCAGAGCCCCAACTCTCTCAGCCTGTCCTCAGAGCAGAGCTGCTACAGCCCTCTGAGCATCTTTGTGGCCTCCTCTGGACCTGCTCCAACAGTTCCATGTCCTTCCTGTGCTGGGGGCTCCAGAACTGCACACAGGATTCCAGGTGGGATCTCTCCTGCCTAGCAGGAATTAACTTCTTACAAGCTCTGCCAGGCTCAGGAGGCAGTTAAACTCTATCTAATCCTGTTCTTCTGTACCAGGGCATATCTTCTGGGACAAGACAAAGCAGTTATAGCTGCTTGGCATTAAAAATCTGATCTAATGGTGCGTGCCCATTAATTATGGAACTAAATCAGCAGAAACAGAGCTAGATTTGATCATCTCCTCAGCCTGAGGGGTTTCAATTATGTGATTTCTGTGGCTCCTGCAAATATATCATTATATGTGACCTATCTCTTCTGTAGCTGGTGGGTGTTCTCCTACTTGGCTACTCTTTAGACCCATTGTCCAGAATTAACTCAGCCAGAAAATATTCTATTAATTGATGAACCCTGCCTAAGGTAACAGGCTCCACAGGTCCAACAGGTACCAGCATCTGGAAGCCAAGATGCAATCTGCTTTATATAGAATGAATTAATCATAGGATCATGGAATGGTAAGGTTGGAAGGGACCTCAAGGATCATCTAGTTCCAACCCCCTGCCATAGGCAGGGACACCTCCCACTAGCACAGGTCACTCAAGGCCTCATCCAACCTGGCCTTGAACACCTCCAGGGAGGGAGCAGCCACAACCTCCCTGGGCAACCTGTGCCAGTGTCTCACCACCCTCACTGCAAACAACTTCCTCCTAACATCCACTTTCAATCTCCCCTCTGCCACTTCAAACCCATTGCCCCTTGTCCTGGCATTGCAAGACCTTGTCAATAGTCCCTCCCCAGCCTTCCTGGAGCCCC
This sequence comes from Ramphastos sulfuratus, assembly GCA_013399055.1. Lineage (NCBI taxonomy): Eukaryota > Metazoa > Chordata > Aves > Piciformes > Ramphastidae > Ramphastos > Ramphastos sulfuratus. Next base: position 41,060 of record WBNM01006369.1, read on the forward strand.
CTTCAGATCCTGGAAGGCTACTCTAAGGTCTTCTGGAAGCCTTCTCTTCTCCAGGCTGCAGAGCCCCAACTCTCTCAGCCTGTCCTCACAGCAGAGCTGCTGCAGCCCTCTGAGCATCTTCGTGGCCTCCTCTGGACCTGCTCCAACACTTCCATGTCCTTCCTGTGCTGGGGGCTCCAGAACTGCAGATGGGGTCTGAGGAGAGCAGAGCAAAGGGGCACAATCCCCTCCCTTGCCCTGCTGTCCACACTGCTCTTGCTGCAGCCCAGCACACAGTTGCTGTCTGGGCTGCACTCACACTGCAGCCTCATCTTGAGCTTTTCATCACCCCAGACCCCAAGGTCCTTTTCCTCAGAGCTGCTCTCAGCCATTCCCCACCCAGCCTGGAGTTGTGCTTGGGATTGTACCTACCCAGGTGCAGGACCTTGCACTTGGCCTTGTTGAATGTCATGAGGTTGGCCTGGGCACACCTCTGCAGCCTGTGCAGGTCCCTCTGGATGGATCCCTGCCCTCTAGCAAGTAGACTGTGCCACACAGCTTAGTGTCATGAGGAATTAGGAACACTTTTGGATGATTTAGGAAATGCTTCACACCATCCTGAACTGGACCTCTGAGCAGAAAGAGAGACTCCAATAGAGCGTTTCCTAGTCACAAACACTCCAGAGAACACCCAAACTATTTGGTTTCCATCATAGCCAGAGAGAAAGCCTGCTCTGTCCAGACTCACAGCAGGAGAAATATTGAACATAAATTACTACTCTCTCCTCTGCAACCTCTGTTACAACATAGGCTGTTGTGGTAGGAAAGATGGTGCTTGTGGCAACAGTTGGCAAATCCAGTTCAGACTAGCCTTGCTCTGAAGTGGAAACATAACACAGGTGACTGATGTCATAGCAAAGAGGAGGGATGAGATACCATAGCACTGATTACTGAACAAGGTAGATGCTTCTTTCTGAGAGTATGAACAATGTTCCATCAAGCACAGAGGAACAGACCTCCAGCAATTAAACATTTTATGGCAGAACTCTCCTCTCAGCTGCCTCAGGCTGTTTTGTACACAGCTCCACAGCAGAACTTGGCTGTCTCCTCTTTATGGAGGAGCACAGAACAGAGCTTAGTGCAAAGGCAGGTGTGCCAGATTACATAATAACAATTTTATCTGACAAGTTAATACAGCCAGACCTGTCAGCTCCTCAAGCACATACACACACACAGAGGAAGAGAGGGATCCTGCCACTGTTAACCTTTACTAATAGAGCTACAGTGCCTATGACTTCAGCTCATTCACATCACTGAGGCCAGACACACTTTTATTACTTCTCCATCTGCTCAGGTTTTGAGAAAAGGTTATTTGTGCTATGAAAAAATCCTTGAGTTAAAGTCATGCTGACAGTTTCTCACAACTGTTATGCCACGTCTTAGGAAGCCAAAGGGCTCTTGTGATGGTTTGGGAGTTCCCTGCCCCCCCACACTTTGTAAAAGCACCCAGACTAGACTCAGCCAGCTGGAAGTTAAGGGGTGAAGCTTTATTTACAGCTTAGCACAATGTACAAGCAGAGATATACACAATAGACAGGAATATTTTCAGAAATATACAAGTTAAAGGTAACACAGAAACCCCTGGCCTTGAACCCCTCCAGAGAGGGAGCAGCCACAACCTCCCTGGGCAACCTGTGCCAGTGTCTCACCACCCTCACTGCAAACAACTTCTTCCTAACATCTAGTCTAAAACTTCCCTCTGCCAGTTTAAACCCATTGCCCCTTGTCCTGTCATTGCAAGATCTTATAAATAGTCCCTCCTCAGCCTTCCTGTAGGCCCCCTTCAGATACTGAAGTCATATACAAGTCATGGTTTGGGGAGAAGGAATAAAACCTACATGAAAACAGGAAGCATATTAGAATTCCATCAGACAGGTACATGATAAATGGATAAAAACACCCCTAACCTGGCAAGCAAATGATCTGTGGCAGGATTTTTATTTTGGCAAGACATTTCTGGAAATGTCTGTGACATGGGGACCTGGGTCTGAGGCTGAAAGAGTGCAGATATTGAAGGGAAGGAGAAACAAGACTCATGGCCAGACTGAGATGACTCATTTGTTGTTCTAATCATGAGGGAAGCTGCGGCCAGCAGGCCTTTCAAACAGAGATCCATATTTCTGGGCACCAGGTTATGGTGAGGGAACTGGGACTGTTTGAAGAAGAGGAGACTGAGGGAATACCTTATCACCCTCTACAGCTACCTGAAAGGGCAACAGAGAGAGGCAGGTGCTCTTCTCACAGGTAATTAGTGGTAGAATAAGAGGGAACAGCCTCAAGCTGCACCAGGGAAAGTTTAGGCTGAAGATTAGGCAAATTTTTTTTTGCTGAGAGAGTGGTCAAGCATTGGAACAGGCTGCCCAGGGAGGAGTCACCATTCCTGGATGTGTTTAAAGGTTGTTTAGTTGTGGCACTTAGTGATGTGGTTTAGTGGTGAAGTTGGCAGGGCAGGATTAGTGGTTGGACCTGATGATCTCAGGCACCTTTTCCAAGCTGAAGGATTCTATGATTCTATGGCATGCTTCTTCAGTACTCTGCAACTAGTACTGCCAGCTTCAGATAACTGCAATAAATAAATAATAGTAACCTAAGTAACCTAGTAACTGCAATAAATAAATAAATAGTAACCTAAAGAAATAGTAGCCTTCCAGGATCTGAAGGGGGCCTACAGGAAGGCTGGGGAGGGACTATTGACAAGGTCGTGCAATGACAGGACAAGGGGCAATGGGTTTGAACTGGCAGAGGGGAGATTCAGACTGGATGTTAGGAGGAAGCTCTTTACAGTGAGGGTGGGGAGACACTGGCACAGGTTGCCCAGGGAGGTTGTGGCTGCTCCCTCCCTGGAGGGGTTGAAGGCCAGGTTGGAGGAGGCCTTGAGTGAGCTGTACTAGTGGGAGGTGTCCCTGCCTATGGCAGGGGGTTGGAACTAGATGATCCTTGAGGTCCCTTCCAACCTTACCATTCTATGATTCTATAAATGCACCTCTCATTAAGTGATGCCTCCCAACATCCTGACTTTCCTTGCTGATTTTCAGCTAAAGGTTTGGATTCTCCTGTGCTGTGCGTTTTGCATCTGGGCAAAGCAATGCATCCTGGTAAGACCAAGGAGGGGACGATGGTTTGGTGGCACTTTTACCATCAGTAAAAGCAATTTCCTGAGACCCAACTGGTTTTAATTCCTGTTCATGTATTGGACAATCTGAAAGGAAGACATTCACAGACACAGTAAGCTCAGGGACAGCTATCAGCTCTGCCACTTCACATCATACCCACAAGTGCATCTGCAGACTTTCCTGCCTCCATCAGGTTTGCAGAACCACACAGTCTTCAACTTGGCTTTCAAAATAAATAGTATCAATAATAACTTTCAAAATAAATAGTATCAAAACATCACTCAGAGAAAACAGGCAAGAAAAGGTGGTCTTAAGCCATGATAGTTCTGTAGTATATGCAATAACTCAAAAGCAGTGAAAAAAAAAAGAATTTCTGGCTGGGATATTGAAAGGATGCTAAGGGGGATAGGATCTTGTATCTCATTTCAATTTAATAGTGGGTTGGAGCTTCTTTGAAAATCCCAGTCTTAATCATTGAGGTACTGCTGTGAAAACTCTGAGTGCTATTGAGTAAAGGATTCATTTTACCCCAGGCTTCTTTTCAGAGTGGAATGACAGTGATTAATAGTCATGAGCTAGTAATTAAACTTGTATTTACAGAAAACACAAGGACAAAAATGGTGACTGGGGAAATGGTGCTACAAACTGACCCTTCTCACTGCCAAGAATGTTAAGAGTGCAGCAGGCATTGCACTCACTGCAAGTTAAATATCTAATTACAGATTTCTTTTCCTCATCCTGAAAGGGGTAATAATCAGAGTGCACATCTAAGATGTGAGAAAGCTAAGCAGCTACTCTTCTTGAGGGTCTCTATAGGAAACAGCTACATTTAATGAACAAAAAACCAAGGATGTGGAGTCTCTGCTTTCCCTGTGAGTCTTTCAGGGCTCACTCTTTCCCGAGGGACAGAGAATCCATTTGTAAAAGATCCCAACGAGACATAGAGACATTGGACAGAGAATCAGTTTGTAAAAGACCCAACGAGACAGCTATGTGGTTATGCATAGCTACATCTCAAGTGGCTCACAGATCTCCAGACACCAATGCCTGGGTCAAGGGAAAGAATCTGCTCAGGAGAATGAAACAGGTGCCCTGTTGGGCACTGTGATAGTCAGTGGTCTGTCACAGGGTCCTGAAGAGGACACACAGCCTGGCTGCACATGAAGAAAGAATCAGAGCCCATACTGAGAGGTTTATTCCCTGACAGGGAAATTTTTGCAGAAAGGAATTCAGACTCTGCCATCAGGAGAAATGCCATATGGGGGGAAGCAGAACACCACCACGTGCATTGCTAATGTCCCACTGCCAATTAGAACTGACAGCCAAGGCACAATCCACCTCACAAGTGGCATGTGCTTCATGCCAAGCACAGTGGCTGGCATGATGCTCCTGTCCTTCTACAGGATGTATGTCTCCTATATGTCTCCTGTTTGTCTGTATGCCTCCTGTCAGTCTGTGTGTGTCCTGTCTGTCTGTATGCTTCCCTGGAGCCCTTTAGGTCCACCTGCACTTCTTTTCTACTGTGTGTCATCACCAGCAGGCAGGTCAGCTGTGAGGGTGACCATAAGGCTGTGCTAGTTGGGAGGGCAAGCAAGAACCTGACAAATTAGTTTCCTTTTCAGCACCCTCTGACCCACATTGTTGCCAAGCCCTCCTGGCACATAGCTGCAGGTTTCCAGCAGAATGGTGGTGCTGGCCAGAAACTCTCCTTTTCATCTTTTCAGGCATGGTCCCACATAACAGCAGAGGCACAGTTCCCCAGCATCCCTCACAGCTATGTCAAGGAAGGAGCAAGTGACTCACAGCATATGTTAGATGGCATGTCCTGAAGAGTCAGCATGACATAGACATGTGATAGGTGTCTGTGTGGGACTGACTGGCTGACAGCAATGCCTTGTTCAGACAGTGCCAGGCAGACACAGCAGAAGAGATTTGTTTTGTATATGAGGATGCAGGATAAGTCCCACTGAGATCTTTACCAGTAGTAGACCCTCTGGAGCAGTGGCAGAGAAGAGAAAGAAGCAGAGCCATGTCTGGCTCTGAAGCAGCAGCTCACAGAAATAAACAGATTTATGCAGACACAGAGGGACTTCCAGAATCTGAAGGGGGCTACAGGAAGGCTGGGGAGGGACTATTGAAAAGGTCTTGCAATGACAGGACAAGGGGCAATGGGTTTAAACTGGAGAGGGGAGATTGAAACTGGATGTTAGGAGGAAGTTGTTTGCAGTGAGGGTGGTGAGACACTGGCACAGGTTGCCCAGGGAGGTTGTGGCTGCTCCCTCCCTGGAGGTGTTCAAGGCCAGGTTGGAGGAGACCTTGAGTGAGCTGTACTAGTGGGAGGTGTCCCTGCCTATGGCAGGGAGTTGGAACTAGATGATCCTTGAGGTCTCCTTCCAACCTTACCATTCTATGATTCGATGAATCCCACCTGCTCTGGCTGCCGCTGGGTGCTGGAGGCTGAGCTCATCTCAGAGAAGGCAGCCCAGGAACTCACAGCTTTGATATTGCACTTGCCTTGTCAGGAAGAACAGACAATCTGGATAAGGTCTCTGTGTAGTTTCACCTTCCCATCACTCGCTCTTTCGGATGGAGCACAGAGATGAAACATGTGGACATAGAGCTGGTGGCAGCCCTCAAATGCCACCTTTCTGGCCTTGTGCCTTCCATTCTTGGGGATCAAAATACAAGTGCAGAGTGGAGGTGGTGCACAGACTCGTTATCTGCATTGAGATAAATCACTGCCACATGGCAGGCTGCCTAAAGCAGCAGCAGGCATCCATCAGAAGTCAGGGGTCCTGCTGGGATTGCAGGGCAGCCTGCTCCATGAAGAGAGGCAGCAAAGCACAGTTGAGGTAAGCTTCCTATTACCTTTGTCAAACCTGAACCAAGCCCTGGGGATGTTTTCTTACGTTAGTGTATTTAAAATAAATAAACCTAGATGTGGTGTAGAGCTTGGGGATTCTGAAAGCAAATCCTGTGTTGGCCAGGGAGGATAAATGAAATAAATCATAGAATGGGAAGGTTGGAACGAGACCTCAAGGATCATCTAGTTCCCACCCCCTGCCATAGGCAGGGACACCTCCCACTAGCACAGGTTACTCAAGGCCTCCTCCAACCTGGCCTTGAACACCTCTGTTTTGTAAAACTAAATATTTTCTAAAAAGAAATAAAAAAGAAGAAAAATGTTTTGTAAAATTAAATATTTTATAAAAAGAAAGAAATTTTTTAAAATGTTTTGTAGAATTAAATATTTTTTTTAAAAAAGAAATAAAAAAAAGAAAAATGCTTTGTAAAATTAAATATTTTATAAAAAGGAAAAAAAGAAGAAAAGTGTTTTGTAAAGTTAAATATCTTTTTTTCTCCTTTTTAAAAAAAAAAAGAAGAAAAATAAAAATAAAATGTAAATTCAGACTTTGTATCTCACAGAAGTGATGTATCACCAATTAGGCTGGAAGGACTCTGAGGCCTCTGACATTTTGGTTTCCCTCACCTTTGAGCAGCATGATTAATTTAAACAGACAAATAAAGAATCAACTGGTAACTCACAGTGCCTTTGAAGTTTAGAGCTGAGTCTGCTGAATCAGTGTTAAGCTGCTCCTGCATTTTAATTAACTCTTTGATAAACCACTGCTTCATGGAGACCCTCTGTAATTACTGATGTGAGTAAGTGGAATTCCAGAGGTGATGAAGACCTTTTAGTTAATTGATTTTGAGGCTCCAGCTAGACAGGCCATGCAAAAAAGGAGAACACAGCCCTGAAAGTGTTGATAAGTAGCTTAATCTTCAAGGATTTCTGGGTCTATTTTTAAAAGGAAAGCAATGAATAAGAGTGTTTGCTCTCAGAGTTCTTCTGAGGAGCAGCTTCTGTAGTTGAAACGAATGTGTCTGTAGCTAAAAATAAAAGCAATGACCTCAGCAGCCTCCTCTGGATGTAATACTTCAACAGCACTGACCTGTACATCTTTTTATTTGCTGATTCTTAATTACAAGAGGACTGTTTCTTACTTATCCTGCATTCAGTGCAGTTGCAGCCTCTTCTCTAAAGTGGATTGGTTCATTTAAAAAAAAATAATTTAAGAGACAAGAATTTGGGAGACAACTCACAGATGTAAATGATCTTGCCAGTGGAGTACCAGAGCATATTTCACAGTGTGGCAAGAGCACTTATTTCCTTTTGTGAAATCAAGCATGAGAAAGGTTCATATCCTCTTCAGGGCAGCCAAGTTTTATTGTTTCTAAATATGCTGGCAGGGTACTGAAGCATTTACTAATATACTTTTAGCACACACTTCTGTAGCACCCATGAGGAGAGGCTGAGGGAGCTGGGGGTGTGCAGCCTGCAGAAGAGGAGGCTCAGGGCAGACCCCACTGCTGGCTACAACTATCTGAAAGGAGGTTGTAGCCAGGTTGGGTTGGGCTCTTCTCCCAGGCAACCAGCAACAGAACAAGGGGACACAGTCTCAAGTTGTGCCAGGGCAGGTCTAGGCTGGATGTTAGGAGGAAGTTGTTGCCAGAGAGAGGGATTGGCATTGGAATGGGCTGCCCAGGGAGGGGGTGGAGTCCCCACCCCTGGAGGGGTTGAAGCAAAGCCTGGCTGGGGCACTTAGGGCCATGGTCTGGTTGCTTGGTTAGGGCTGGGTGCTAGGTTGGGCTGGATGAGCTTGGAGGTCTCTTCCAACCTGCTTGACTCTATGACCTTCTTTCCCTTTCTCGTTCTCATTTCTGTGCCTTCCTAAAGTAAAAAGTGAAAAAAATTCAGCAGTTTAAAGTACAAATCACAAGTTCCTTGGGATAACTTGGATTTTTTTAAAACTCCTTTACTGAATGCTAAAATCAAAAGCAGCATGGCCAGCAGACCTAAGAGCAGCTTTCCAGTACCTGAAGGGTACTTGCAAAGGAGGTTTCCAAAGGCCTGTAGTGATAAAATGAGGAGCAATGGTTTGAAAGGATTTAGATTGGATGCTAGGGACAAGATCTGTGCCATGAGGGTGCTAGAATGCTGAAATAGGCTGCCCAGGGAGGTAAGTGAGGCCCCTTCCCTGGAGGTACTCAAGGTGAGGTTGGACAATGCTCTGAGCAACCTGATCTAGTGGAGGATGTCCCTGCTGACTGCAGGGGGGTTGGATTAGATTACCTTTGGAGGTCCTTTCCAACCCAAGCTGTTCTATGACATACTTTGGAAACAGTCCCTCTACAGCCTTCATGTAGGACCCCTTCAGGTACTGGAAGGCTGCTTTAGGTTTGCCTGGAGCCTTCTCTTCTCCAGGCTGAATGACTTCATCTCCCTCAGCCTGTCCCTGTAGCAGAGCTGTTCCAGTGATGTGATCATTTTCATGGCTCTCCTCTAGACCTGCTCCATCATGTCAAGTTTGTTGTGCTGGGCCTTACCATGGTTCTGTCTTCATCTGCTCTCACAATGCTGACAGCTGTTAACATGGATGGTGTGATGGTTTGGGAGTTCCCCACCCCCCTACACTTTATAAAATCCCCCAGACTAGACTCAGCCAGCTGGCAGTTAAGGACTGAAGCTTTATTTACAGCTTAGCACAATGTACAAGCAGAGATATACACAATAGACAGGAATAGCTACAGACATATACAAGTTAAAGGTAATACAGAAACACAACACCCCTCCCAGAAACCAGAGACCCCAGGAGGGCCTCCCAACCACCCTTCCACCTTCTCCCCACCCCTCTACCTTACCCCAAGGTTTGCCTTACATGCAAGGTGAATTTGGAGGATCAGCCAGGGGGATTAGAAGGAAAGTGGTTGGTTAAGTTAGCAGAGAGGTCCAGACCAAAACAGCTAGAGAGCCTGAGACTCTCTGAATGTCTTACCTATGTTTGTGTTCTTGTTCTTATACATCTCAGCAAGCCTATGAGTGAAGCAGACATCACCATTGTTTGCTTTTCACAGCCTATAAGCTAATTTTCTCCATCAAAATATTCCAATTAGCCTTAAACCAGCACAGATGGCTGTGAGGACCTGATCATGCAGGCCCCTAGGGCATCTTGCCTGTGGGGGACACATCTTGAGTATTCTCATACCTAAAGCTGTTCTCTGTTCTATTAGATGTGTACNAGATGCTGAGAGGGCTGCAGCAGCTCTGCTGTGAGGACAGGCTGAGGGAGTTGGGGCTCTGCAGCCTGGAGAAGAGAAGGCTTCCAGGAGACCTTATTGTAGCCTTCCAGTATCTGAAGGAGGCTACAGGAAGGCTGGGGAGGGACTATTGACAAGGTCTTGCAATGCCAGGACAAGGGGCAATGGGTTTGAACTGGCAGAGGGGAGATTTAGACTGGATGTTAGGAAGTTTTTTGCAGTGAGGGTGGTGAGACACTGGCACAGGTTGCCCAGGGAGGTTGTGGCTGCTCCCTCCCTGGAGGTGTTCAAGACCAGGTTGGAGGAGGCCTTGAGTGAGCTGTGCTAGTGGGAGGTGTCCCTGCCTATGGCAGGGGGTTGGAACTAGATGATCCTTGAGGTCCCTTCCAACCTTACCATTGTATGAAAAGATAATTGGGGGATTATTTTTTTTGAGGGAAAGCTGCAGTTCCATTTCTTTTGTAATTCATTATAATGAACTGGTTATCTTAGTCCTCAATGAATTAAAGTGATTACAATTTTTATCAGAACAGTTTATCAAGATCAGTGATAAATAATGTTATTAGACTTAATGTTCCAGCCTCATTTACTTTTCACATGGGCATTCCTACCAGTCAATAAGACATGGCTACTTAATAACACTGTGCCAAAGCCATGAACACTGTATTTAGAAAGTTGGCATGTAATAAAGGACAAAAAAACATCTTGTGACAAAATACAATTCCAGCCAGACTCCATAAATGCTTGGTTTGTGCTCAGAGAATGCAGTGTAAATTTAATAACCTTACAAAACCAAACCAAAACAGCACAAACAGCCCCAAAAAAACCTAAACGAAAAGCCAAAAGTGCAGTAACTGATTTGATAAAATATGAAAATTAATAATTGTTTATTTTTTCCCACATTTGTCCTTTCTCTCTTTTACAGTGGAGTCAGTGAAGAGGCTCCATAGAGAAGTGGCTAGAGTAAGAAAGGAAAACAAGAATCACTTCCAATAAAAGGTAATCTTTCCAAACATTGAAGCAATTTTAAAAAGCCTGAAAATGAAAATTTTTCTCTCCCTTATTCTGTGCAAGTTGAGGTTTTCTGGTTTTGTTTGTTTTGTTGTAGGTATTTTTTTGTTTGGGTTTTGTGAGTGGTGTTTGTTGTTTTGGGTTTTGTTTTTTTTTTTGGTGATGTGTTCTACTTCCTTGGGTATCTGTAAACTTATTGGCCCATTAAGTACCTCATACCATGGTCAGATAGTAGTTTTATTGAACAATCTATTAAATACCTGGAGAAAGCTCAGATGATGCAAATTAATTTTATTATTATAGTACTATCAATTCAGCTCCTTTACCAGGAAGAAAAAATCATGAGGAAATATGAAGCCTAGCTTAGTATAGAATCATAGAATGTCAGGGTTGGAAGGGACCACAAGGATCAGCCAGTTCCAACCCCCCTGCCATGGGCAGGGACACCCTACCCTAGATCAGGCTGCCCACAGCCTCATCCAGCCTGGCCTTAAACACCTCCAGGGATGGGGCCTCAACCACCTCCCTGGGCAACCCATTCCAGGCTCTCACCACTCT